>CM050925.1:28754423-29035823 GCA_027742785.1 Vigna reflexopilosa | reverse complement strand
AAAAACCGTCTGTGGTTATCTGTGCCCCATGCCCCTTTCCTTACAAAAATGAGAAAGCTGTCCCTTGGAAATATGGGGCATTTGCGTTAGGAGAAGGAAAGGGTGCAGACTTGGCCATTGAAAACATATCCGGCATCGGGGGAATGACGAGGAGTGGTCGAATCTTTACACCACCAGAGCTGACAAGAGAGGGAGCCAACAATAAGGAAGCAACAATGGCCGCAAAAACTAAGGAGTTCTTAAAAGGGAAGGGGGTACAAGAAAAAGAGACCCCTGATGAAGGAGAGAAGAGAGAGATATCCGAAGAAGAGGCTTGCGAGTTTTTAAAGTTCATACAACAGAGTGAGTACAAGGTGGTGGAACAGCTAAACCGCATGCCTGCTCGGATCTCCTTGCTAGAACTGCTCATGCATTCTGCATCTCACAGAAAGTTGTTAATGAAGATACTTAGTGAGGCCCATGTGGAGCAGGGTATTTCTCTAAACAAGTTTGAGGGCATTGTTGGCAATATCGTTGCTAATAATTACCTCACCTTTACCGATGAGGAGATACCTACTGAAGGCAGAGGGCATAACAAGGCTCTTCATGTCTCTGTGAAATGCCTGGATCACGTCATAGCGCGTGTCTTGGTGGACAATGGCTCCTCTTTGAACGTCATGCCAAAGTCAACATTGGAGAAGCTACCCTGTGACGGAATGCATATGAGGCCAAGCTCAATGATTGTGAGGGCGTTTGACGGCAGCAAGAGGGAAGTCGTGGGCGAAATAGAGTTGCCGGTCCAAATTGGCCCATGTGTGTTTCAAATAACCTTCCAGGTCATGGATATCCTCCCAGCCTATAGTTGTTTATTGGGTCGCCCGTGGATCCATTCTGCGGGAGTTGTACCTTCCACACTGCACCAGAAACTGAAATATGTCATGGGAGATAAGCTAGTGATAGTTTCTGGAGAGGAGGATCTCCTTGTGAGTGGGCCATCCTCCGCCCGTTATATAGAGGCAGCCGAGGAAGCTCTCGAGACAGCTTTCCAATCATTGGAGATCGTGGGAAACACCTACGTGGAACCATTTCCAGTAAACCCATATCTGTCATGTGCCTCCATCATGGCGGCCAAGGTCATGCTGAAAGAAGGTTATAAGTACGGGAGTGGTTTAGGCAAGCACGGGCAGGGGCGAACATTCCCATTGGAGGTGGTCGAGAACAAAGGCAGGTATGGCCTAGGGTACAAGCCCAGCAAGGGGGATAAGAAGAGGCTGATCGAGGAAAAGAGGGAGCGTAGTCTGGCTCGGATAGAACGACGGGAACCAAGGACGAGGAAGATTCACATTTGTGATATCAAGGAGAGTTTTCGCAGCGCTGGATGGGTGAACACTAGCCTCATAGCGGTCTTGGAAGAGGAAGCTGGATCTGAAAGCTCAAACTTCGTGTGGGCTTGCTCACCAGATGCGCGGCTCAGCAATTGGAAGACTTTGGATTTACCCGTGATGTTTAATTCGAATGAAATGTAATATATTAATTGATCCTATCGCTTTACCCGGAGCTTTAGGATTCATGACTTACGGGTTGACGCTTTTATTTTTACTTTCGGTGTGATATTTGAATCGTGTTTGTTCGCGTTTCTATCATCATTTAGCCTTCTGCATCGTTTTTCTTGTTTATTTATTCTTTTTTCGAAAACTTAAATAATGCAGATATGACGATGAATGTTTTGAAAATAACAATGTTGATATCCCTAATTTGGAGCACCCTGTCGGTGATACGGAAGATGATTATGAAGATGGTTCGGAACCCTCTCCAGAACTAATGAGGTTAGTGGAGCAAGAGTCCAAAGAAATAAGACCCTATCAGGAAGATGTCGAAATACTCAACTTGGGTGAGGAAGACGAGATAAAAGAAGTAAAAATCGGTACTACCATGAAAGAGGAAGTAAGAGAAAGGTTGCGTGTCCTATTGAAGGAATTTAAGGATGTGTTTGCTTGGTCGTACAATGATATGCCCGGTTTGGATACCGATATCGTGCAGCATAAACTCCCTCTTAAGCCTGAATGCCTCCCGGTCAAACAGAAGCTAAGAAGAATGAAGCCTGAGATGTCTTTGAAAATCAAGGAAGAGGTGCAGAAGCAATTTGATGCAGGATTTTTGGCTGTGGCGAAATACCCGCAATGGGTGGCGAATATCGTACCAGTACCCAAGAAAGATGGTAAAGTTCGAATGTGCGTTGACTACCGTGATTTGAATCGTGCAAGTCCAAAAGACAACTTCCCACTACCGCACATCGACACTCTAGTCGATAATACAGCCAAGTTTTCGCTGTTTTCGTTCATGGATGGTTTCTCAGGATATAACCAGATCAAGATGGCGCCAGAAGATATGGAAAAGACAACCTTTATCACGCTGTGGGGAACTTTTTGTTATAAGGTGATGTCCTTTGGGCTCAAGAATGCTGGGGCAACATATCAAAGGGCAATGGTGGCACTTTTTCATGACATGATGCACAAGGAAATCGAAGTTTATGTGGATGACATGATTGCAAAGTCCGAATCGGAAGAAGAGCACATTCTCAACTTGAAGAAATTATTTGAGAGATTGAGAAAGTATAAACTCAGGTTAAACCCCGCCAAATGCACGTTTGGAGTGAAATCTGGGAAATTGTTGGGTTTTGTGGTTAGCCAAAGGGGGATAGAAGTGGATCCTGATAAGGCGCGAGCGATAATAGAAATGCCTGCGCCTAGAACAGAAAAGGAGGTTCGAGGTTTTCTGGGTAGACTGAACTACATTGCTAGATTCATCTCCCAATTAACCGCTACGTGTGAACCAATGTTCAAGTTGTTACGGAAGGATCAAGCTGTAGTTTGGAATGAGGACTGTCAAGCCGCTTTTGAAAAAATCAAACGATACCTGCAAGACCCTCCCGTATTACGTCCACCTGAGCCAGGAAGACCACTTATTTTGTATTTGACGGTGTTGGATAAGTCAATGGGTTGTGTGTTGGGTCAACACGATGAAGCTGGGAAGAGAGAGCACGCCATATACTACTTGAGCAAGAAATTCACAGACTGCGAACAAAGATATTCGTCGTTAGAACGAACTTGTTGTGCATTGGCGTGGGCTGCTCATCGCTTAAGGCAATACATGCTGAGTCACTCAACCTGGTTGATATCCAAGGTGGACCCTATGAAGTTCATTTTTGAAAAGCCTGCTCTTACTGGAAGGATAGCTCGGTGGCAGATGCTATTGTCAGAATATGACATCGTGTATGTTACTCAGAAATCCGTCAAGGGTAGTGTGTTAGCAGAATACCTGGCTCATCAGCCCATCGGCGATTATCAGCCAATGCAACCCGAATTTCCCGATGAAGATATCATGGCTCTATTCGAAGAAGGCAGAAAAGACCGAGACGAAGAAACGTGGGTGTTATTATTCGACGGAGCCTCGAATGTGATGGGGCATGGCATAGGGGCAGTTCTCATCTCTCCAGAGCATCAGTACATACCTATGACGGCAAGGTTATGCTTTAATTGCACAAATAACATTGCAGAATATGAGGCCTGCGCTATGGGTATTCGGGCGGCAATAGAGTCCAAAGTGAAAATTCTGGATGTATATGGAGATTCAGCCTTAGTCGTCCACCAGTTAAAGGGAGAGTGGGAAACTAGGGATTCGAAATTAATTCCTTACCAAGCTTACATCAGGGGATTAATGGAGTATTTCGACGCCATCACATTTAACCACATACCGCGAGAAGATAATCAATTAGCAGACGCTTTGGCTACTTTGTCTTCGATGTTTGAAGTTGACCAAGATGCAGAATTACCAAGGATTGAAATAAAGAGCCATGCAGAGCCAGCATATTGCCATTTCATCGAGGAGGAGGTAGATGGTAAACCTTGGTATTTTGATATCAAGCACTATCTTAAGACTCGAGAATATCCTGAGAAGGCATCTGAAAACGATAAAAGGTCGTTAAGGAGGTTGGCTGGCAGCTTTATTTTAAATGGGGATATTTTATACAAGAGAAATCATGACATGGTTCTCCTCAGATGCATGAATGCAAAGGAAGCCGAGATGATACTGAAAGAAGTGCACGAAGGTGTCTTTGGCACGCATATGAATGGGCATTCAATGGCCAGGAAGATCTTGAGAGCTGGTTACTTCTGGTTGACCATGGAAAATGATTGTTGTACACACGTGAGGAAGTGCGAGAAATGTCAAATGTATGCGGACAATATCAATGTGCCACCCACGACCTTGAACGTGTTGTCTGCACCGTGGCCATTTTCGATGTGGGGGATAGATGTTATCGGAGCTATAGAGCCAAAAGCGTCAAATGGACACCGTTTCATACTAGTCGCGATCGATTACTTCACCAAGTGGGTTGAGGCTGCTTCTTATGCCAACGTGACTAGAAAGGTGGTGACCAAATTCATAAAAAGGGAGTTGATCTGCAGATACGGGTTACCTAACCAGATTATCACTGATAATGCCACCAACCTGAACAACCAGATGATGGCGGAGTTCTGTGAGGAGTTCAAAATTCATCATCTCAATTCTTCCCCTTACCGTCCAAAGATGAATGGGGCAGTAGAGGCTGCTAATAAGAATATCAAGAAAATTGTGCAAAAGATGGTAGTCACCTATAAAGATTGGCACGAAATGCTTCCTTTTGCTTTACATGGATATCGTACATCAGTACGAACGTCAACTGGGGCAACACCTTTCTCGCTTGTGTATGGCATGGAAGCAGTACTTCCATTTGAGGTGGAAATCCCATCTCTACGAGTTTTAATGGAAACCCAATTGGAGGAAGCTGAGTGGGTTCAAACTCGGTTTGACCAGCTCAATCTCATCGAAGAAAAGAGACTAACAGCGGTGTGCCACGGACAATTGTACCAAAGAAGAATGAAAAAAGCTTTCGACAAAAAGGTGCGCCCAAGGGAGTTCCACGAAGGCGAACTGGTGTTAAAGAAGATTTTGCCTATACAAAAGGATCACAGAGGCAAGTGGACCCCAAATTATGAAGGACCGTTTGTAGTAAAAAGGGCATTCTCTGGAGGGGCACTAATCCTCACAAGGATGGATGGAGAGGAGTTACCTTTACTGGTTAATTCTGATGCAGTAAAAAAGTTTTACGCATGATGATTCCGCGATAGGGGATGCCATTAAGGGATATTAACACTGTTTCTGAATTATGTTGTATTATGTGTTACTTCATTCAATAAATACCATACGGTTTTATCCACTATTCCACTTTTACGTTTTTTCTTTCGACACGATTCATGTCGCACTGGGTTTTGGAGTAAAGTAAAGAAAAAGGAAAGTGATAATAATTAAAGCATCACGGGTATATCCATCGAGCACAAACTCGTTCCTGAGGGATGTCGTGCAAAAAAATAAATAATAAAAAAAAAGAGAGACACATTTTGAATTCGTTGTCAATAAAGTCTGCCGAGGGCATAGTACTTTCGAAAAGCAAAAGCAAACAAAGTTTTGAAAAATGCTAGTGTTGAGTCTTTTCCTGATTCATAGTAACTAGTGTTCTTTTTCTACTGAAGCATCTGCATTCATACTACTTGAACCCCTAGCTTTCTCGTTCCCCTTTAAAATAGAGGATTGTCATGAATATAATACTGGGGCAGTTTTCATCAGGATACGTGTACCCAATGATCCGTTGATCGGGGAGAAAAATAAAAAAAAAAGAAAAAAAGGAAAAAAGAAAGAGAAAAGTAAGTTGATTTGTCAATCGCTGCAGAGTTTCACTTCAGGTTTAAGGTTGGGGGAAGTAAGGTGAGTAAGCTTCAGAATGACGTGTGGCCATTTTTCTGCACTCAAGTGATAAAAGAAATTTATCCAGTTGCACCCCCTTTGAGCCGTAAGTTATAACTGTTTTTCTTCATCACCCTCAACAAGAATCGTTAGCATATCAATGTCAATCCATAGGAACGTCAAGGGCATCCAAGTCAAGGAGAAGATTTGTGGAAGAAGAGAAACGAAAAAAGAAAAGTTTCAAAAAGGGTCACAGTGGAGGCAACGAGACGAATGAAAAAAAAACAAAACCAAAAAAGAAGAGAAAAAAACAACGACAAAAACAAAAAAAATGAAAAAAATAAAAGGATGTCCGAAGTTCCAAACTCCTAGAGACAGTTGACTCGACGCCTTGCAGACGATTCTTGTTAAGACAATTCGACCGTCAAACACTTATTTGGGCCTTCGTTATCCGTTTCTTTCAAAACCCTTTGACCGTTAGCCACAGTACAAGCCAATTAAAGTCCACGCCGACTGAAGAATGTTTGTCCTGATCTTTCTCATGAACTTAACTCTGGAACGAAATGATGTGGCGAATGACACGATCGCTAGAAGAAAAGAAAAGCATCATAAAGGAAAAATGAAAAAATATAATGTGAAGTCTCCCCGTCAAGAGAGAATCGTCGAACTAGGGCATTCCTTCCTACCCAGACCTGTCCACCTCTCCAAATCACACTTATTGTGCACAGCAAAGTTGGGGCAGGCTTGTAAGCCTTGATTGTTGAAATATTAACGACACCCCCACGGAGGGGGAGAACACGAAAGTTAATGTTTCCTCCAAACCATCATTCACAAACCATCATTCACAAACCATCATTCACAAACCATCATTCAGCCATCCACTTTTCATAACCATTTATCACGCTTTCTCGGGTTCAAGCTAGTTTGGATTGCAAAAAGCGACAAAGGGAATTTGAACTAATAGTTACACTCTTTTCCTTTTCATCAAAGGGCTCACCATTTCTCGACATTATTTTCAATGAATGCATTTTGAGTGTACATCGAGTTTGATGACAATATTGACAACGGGTTCCAAACGTGGAATTTTCAAAAAATAATAACATATAATGAAAAAAACGGAAAGAAAGAAAAGAAGGAGGAGAGCAAGAGAAAAGAACGAAATAAAAGTCTCATGTGTTTATGCATTCATGCACCCTCGTGACATTACATCATACATTTCATGAGAAGCAAGGAAAAACGTTTGAAAAATCCTTAAGGGGAAAGAGAAGTTGTGAAAAGTTTAACCCAACCTTTGCTTCTAGGTCTCTTCAATGTTCGGCTCAGTATCTACCAAAGTTTCAAAAATTTGAATTCAAGTTTTCCTTCTACGACGGCGCTCCTCTGTAGGACGATCGTCGAACCTATGATCACTCTCATTTCATTATCCATAGGGTTGTTACGCCCTCCACGAGGTTGTTACACCTAATTCCTTCATCCATAGGGTTGTTACACCCTCCACGAGGTTATTACACCTCATTCATTCATCCATAGGGTTGTTACACCCTCCACGAGGTTATTACACCTCATTCATTCATCCATAGGGTTATTACACCTCATTCATTCATCCATAGGGTTGTTACACCCTCCACGAGGTTATTACACCTCATTCATTCATCCATAGGGTTGTTACACCCTCCACGAGGTTATTACACCTCATTCATTCATCCATAAGGTTGTTACGCCCACCACGAGGTTGTTACACCTCATTCATTCATCCATAGGGTTGTTACACCCTCCACGAGGTTGTTACACCTCATTCCTTATCCATAGGGTTGTTACACCCTCCACGAGGTTATTACACCTCATTCATTCATCCATAGGGTTGTTACACCCTCCACGAGGTTATTACACCTCATTCCTTCATTCATAGGGTTGTTACACCCTCCACGAGGTTATTACACCTCATTCCTTCATCCATAGGGTTGTTACACCCTCCACGAGGTTATTACACCTCATTCATTCATCCATAGGGTTGTTACACCCTCCACGAGGTTATTACACCTCATTCATTCATCCATAGGGTTGTTACACCCTCCACGAGGTTATTACACCTCATTCCTTCATCCATAGGGTTGTTACACCCTCCATGAGGTTATTACACCTCATTCATTCATCAATAGGGTTGTTACACCCTCCACGAGGTTATTACACCTCATTCATTCATCCATAGGGTTGTTACACCCTCCACGAGGTTATTACACCTCATTCATTCATCCATAGGGTTGTTACACCCTTCACGAGGTTATTACACCTCATTCATTCATCAATAGGGTTGTTACACCCTCCACGAGGTTATTACACTTCATTCATTGATCCATAGGGTTGCTACACTCTCCGCGAGGTTGTTACACCTCAATCACTTATCCATATGGTTGTTTTTTGGTTCATTTTGAAATCCGAACGAAATTAGTGTTTTTTTTCTTTACTTAGCTTTTACTCCAATAATATGAAAATATCAAATTTTCATATTATTCAGTAATATCTAAGTAAAGAGGGGCAGCTGTCAGCACCTAATTTCGTCCGGATTGATTATAATAGATTTATTTTATTTTATTTTCATCTTATTTTATTTTCTTTCATTTTTATTTTTAATTTATATTGTAATTTTACCTTCTTATTTATTTATTTTTTTTATTTATTATTGTTATTATTATTATTATTATTATTATTATATTAGTTATTTAATTTTATTTGGAGAAAAAAAAAGAAGAAAAAAGGAAAAGAAAAAAAGAAGAAAAACAAGGTCAACCCCTTCCTCTAACATGAAATAGCCGTATGCATTCAAAAAAGGGAAGAGAGCAGCGTTTTACAAAAGCAATGCTTAAAATGGACATTTACAATGGCAGTAACAAAAGGCAGAGACCCTCTTTCTATAATTCTCTACTGAGGACCAGCAGTATACATAAAAAAGAGAAGGTTTTTTCTGAAAGGGAGCTTCTGCCAGATACAGTGAACATGAGGGAAAGAAAAAAACAAAAGGGAAATCCCACGCCTGAAGATATCCCAGAGCTCGCAGGATGCAGGGCAGAGAGGAGTTTGGGGGTTTGGCTTTTGAAAAGAGTTTTCATCATAGTCATAAAAGGGAGATCACATTGGAGACGGGGAGGAGAGGAATCATCAGGATTTTAGAGAGAGACTTCACCAGAAGAGATTGGGAGACTTACCCTCATCAGAGAGGGCACTGGACTTAGTGATCAAGAGGAGACCCATCCGAACAGATCTGCCTTCAACACTCTTACACTTGGAAGAGAGGGAGACAACCAAAAGGAGGATCACTCGAAGAGGGGCAGAGGGAGCTAGAACCAGAAGAACGATTTTCGTTTGAAGCTGCAAAGGTAAGTTTCTCCGTCTGAGCTCTTGGCTTTGCCTTATGTGAATGCATGCCCTCTGTCGCGTTTCTGGATACGAACGAATGTTGGGTATGAATGAATGATGTTGTCTGTTCGATATGTATGAAGGACGTTTGATCAGTATTCGTTTGCCTCTTTTGTGACTTATGTTAATTAAAACTGCACCCAAAACGTAGTATCACTAAGATTCATCAGTTATAAATAACTTCAGTATCCATTCCCCTGTACCTAAGCAACACGTAAATGAAAACAGAATCAGATGCAGCTCTCATAAAAAGCACAAAACAGAAGTGTTTTTTGACTCCAACTCCCTCAATCTGGTGGCAATCTTTGTCGTAACTAGCCTTAATCTCGGGGCCGTCTTCTACCTGTATCAAACTGGCCAAGTCACAAATCTCATACAAATCTCATAGCTTGAAGCTTGCCTTTTGAAACAACTTACCTTATCCTCTGCCGTGTCCAACACATTCAACGAAGGATGGCAGATTGACCTTTCGAACTCCATGCTTAATGTCCCCAGTCCCATAGCCTCAATACCCTTAGCATCCAGGAAACATGTAATAGGAAGCAAACGGAGATAGCACTGTTAGCAAACGGAACAAACAGACCGAGTCACAGCTTCATGCCAATACACTCAAAGCATTCACCTCCTCAGAATTTCCTTACATCACAGAAACCTACCATCCCCAACCTTCATCCTCATTCACTCATTTTCCTAACCTCTGCCTCCACCACGTTTTCTAACACAACCATCACTTCTAATCTGATCAGGATTTTGAATCCTCTCCAAGCAAGTACGTGATTAACACGGGCCTCAACAATAATATTACAAACCTAACCCCTTCCTTGAACTTCTCATCAACATCATCTTCTTCTACAATAACAACAACAACATCTCCAGCACCCGTAATAACCTCCCACGCCCATCATCATCAACCCCAAATCAATACACAGAGCCTAAAATGACAATACTGAAACCAATCAAAAATTAAAAAAAAAAGAAGAGGAGTGGGAGGAGGATAGTGACGCCGCGGCAGCTCGCGGTGGTTGGCCTCGCTGGGGTGATGTCGGCAGGGCACGGAGGGGCGAGAGTCCCTCTCTCGCACGCGAAGATGTGGAGAAGAGAAAGAGCTGATTGGAGCTTGGGCCGACACGGACTCTGACAGTGACGCGGTGGCTGGACCGGGGAAGCAGGGACGTGGTGGCTGGGTCACGGTGGTGAGTGGCGACCGTTTTGGCAGAGGCGGCACCGTGCGTGCAGGGGAGACGGCCGGGAGAGGAGAGACTTGAGTCTCGTGGTACTTGGAAGAATGAGAGAAGTGGCAAGACCCCTGATTCTTCTGCTTGGGAAAAAAGCCCTGGGTCAGATCCAGCCTTTTTTTTTAAAAAAAAAACAAAAAACTCTATCCTTCCCAGCACACCTCCGCTTCTCATCCACACCCCTCTGTTTGGGTTTAAGCCCATTCCCTTTCTGCAAACCCAAAAGAGTCGCATTTCCATTCTGCAGACCCTGTTTTCTCACCCGCGCACCCCTATACCACCCTGGGCCAATGCTGAGTCAAGCCCAGGAAAACAAAAAACTCTCTCTCCTTCGCGCAACCCCTAATCCTCACTTCCACACCCCTTTTCAATTTGGGTTTAGGCCCAATCTGTTCACAAAAAAGAAAAATAGTTTAGGCACCCTTTTTTACTTAGACACCTCTTATTATTTACCTTATTTTTATTTATTTATTTGCTTTGCATTTATTTCATTTTATTTTGTTCCATTATTTTTCTTGTTTCATTTGCTTTTTATTATTGTTTTATCTTATTTTGTTTATTCCAAATATCTACTTACTTTAAAATATATATTTAATAATACATAAAAAAAATAAAATTTACAAAAAATACATTTTAAAGGTCAAGCACATGTGTGATCGTGCGCATCGTCCTTGTGCTAGAAACCTTTTCCTCTTCTAAAAAATACAAAAATACATTTTAAAGGTTTAGATACATGTGTGATCGCACGCATCGTCCTTGTGTTAGAACCTTTTCTTCTCCTCTTCTACAAATAATAAAAATGTTTTAAAGGTCTAGACACATGTGTGATCGCACGCATCGTCCTTGTGTCAGAACCTTTTCTTCTCCTCTTCTAAAAAATAATAAAAATGTTTTAAAGGTTTAGACACATGTGAGATCGCGCGCATCGTCCTTGTGTTAGAACCTTTTCTTCTTCTCTTATAAAAAATAATAAAAATGTTTTAAAGGTTTAGGCACATGTGTGATCGCACGCATCGTCCTTGTGCTAAAAACCTCTTGTCAGATTCACTCCCCTGAAAACCCAAATTTGTCAATAATCGTTTTCTTAACAAATTTTCAAATAATTTCTCAAACAAAATTTTCAAACAGTTTCCAAAAGAACTACGTAACCCTGATTTCTCATTTTGAATGAGAATACGTAGGAGCAAGGTCAATCCTTGTCGGGCCCAAAAAAACTAAAAAATATATTTTGTTTATTTAGAATTTTATTTTAAGGGATAGAGTTAAACATTTTTTTAAAAACCACATCATATTCGTGCATTTAGTTAAAGGTACTGCCTTAGGGCAGGCGTTGTAGGGTGCTAACACCTTCCCTACACGTAACCGACTCCCGAACCCAGAATCTGGTTTTCGTGGACCGTGTCTGTTTTTCATGGTTTTTCCGTAGTTTTCCATAATAAACTATGGTGGCGACTCCAAAATCTCTTTTCGAAACCCGTTTCTCTTTGGATCGTCGTCCCGTCGTGATTCCGGTTGCGACACTGTGGATAAAGGTATTTGGGATGCCATGATAAATGGACCCTATGAGCCTACAAAGGTTGTTGATTGTAAGATTATTTTAAAGATTTTTTCTAAGTGGAACCAGGATGAAAGTAAAAGAGCACACTATGATGTTAAAGCTAGAAATATTATTTCATCTGCATTGACTATTGACGAGTTTTTCAGGATATCTACATGCAAGAGTGCAAAAGAAATGTGGGATGTCCTTGAAGTGACTCATGAAGGAATGGATGAAGTGAAAAGGGCCAGAAAGAACTCTTTCATTCAAGAATATGAGATGTTTCAGATGAAACCTGGAGAAAACATTTATGATGTCAAAAAGAGGTTCACGCATATTGTTAATCATCTCATAGTTGTTAAACCCCTGGCAAGTGTACCAGATCGTATCAAGTAATATAATTGGTAAACCCAATATCATTCTCCCAAAAGACTCAAAGGCCTTATCTTTCGTGTAAATTAATCTTATAAGACTTGAAAGAAAATTAACTTGTGGTTGAATGCAAAGAACTAGAAGTTAACATGCAAATGCAAGTGATTCAATTGGCAAGAAAAAGATATGGATGAATGGAGTTGTTGGGGTTTACAATTTCATCTTATCCACTCTCTTATATCTACTCTTCTTATTAAATTCGCTTTATTATCTAATTGTTATGCAAACTTTCTTAGTTTACCCTAAACCCGATCCCTCGGCGAAAAGAGCCTACTACTAGTTACTGGCTTACTATCCCTAGTCTCCCCTAGTAACTAGCAATGCAAGTAACACAGAAGCAAAATACAACTGATCGTCCTATACCCCTATCCCTAGGTGGTATTGCTTAATCAAGGAATTCCCTATCAGTTCATGAATTCCCCGTACGTCCCCGTATCAACAAAGGCAAACATCTATTAATCAAATGAGTTAAATGATAATAGCATAAAGCATAGATAAAGAACCCAACAATTGATAATAACAGCATATGCAAGCATATGAATAAAACAAGAATTTCAATATAAGAGAGTTTCAAAAGATTACATTGTTCCCCAACAACTAAGGGTTTAGTTCACCATTGACATGGTGAAACTAGATGAAATACAATGAAAGAATGGAAAAGCAAACCTAGATTGGATAAAATGGAGCCTAAGCATCCAAGAAATCTTCTCCAAGGAGTGTCAAATAGCTATGGACATCCTCTTCTGCCAAAAGGAATAATATTTGAATCGCAATGGGGCTATATATAGGGCATAAAAGTAACAGAATTTAAGCCCAAGCCCAGCAGACAACCGCTCAACGTCCAATTTTACCGCTCAGCGGTTTGCCTCAAGCCGCACCACCGCTGAGCGGTTTGCCTCTAATCGCTCTAGACGCTCAGCGTCACCGCCTGGGTGCCAGACAGTGGGTTTCCCTCGAATAATGGCGCTCAGCGGTGCATTTTGACGCTGAACGATGCATAGACTCTTTTTTTCTTCATTTTTCTTCTTCTTCCTTGAGTCTAAGACCTTCCTTCATCAATTCCATCCTTAATTCTCATCAAAACCCTGCAAAACAATGCAAAACAAGCATAATATCTCTAAAAACAACTTTTAACTCTCAAATGACTCAACTTAAGTGTTTTACTTGATTCTAAGCTCATTCTAAGCCATAAAGGATGTATTTTGATATCAATTTAAGCATGAAAATAACGGTTTTTAGACCGTTATCAATAGCACTTGGAAAGTATTTTGAAAACGAGGAGATCAATATGAATATCTTGAAGAATTTGAATAGAAGCTGGCAACCGAAGGTGACTGCCATCTCTGAATTAAGGGATTTGACATGCATGAACATGGCTACACTATTTCGTAAACTCAAGGAGCATGAGTTGGAACTTGGAATATTGAGGGAGGAAGAAGAATTTGAACAAAAGCACTCAATAGCCCTCATGATTTCCAGCAATAAAGCTTCAAGAAGCAATGATACAGATGCATATTCAGATGCTGAAGTACCAGGAAAAGAAGTACTCAATATGATGGTAAAGAAATTTAAAAAATTTATGAAATTTAGAAATAATGTATCTAATTTTGCAAGAAATACAAAAGGAAGCAAAAGAAAAAGCAAAGTTGTTACTCGTATCTGCTATGAGTTTAGTTAAGAAGGCCACATTAAACCGGAATGTCCAACCTTAAAGCAGAAGCAGAAAACTGAGGAAAGGTTCAATCAGGACAAGAGGAAAAGCAAGCAAAGAAAGGCCTGCATTGCATGGGAAGATTGTGATTCTAGAGATTCTTCCAGTGATGAAGATAACCAAAGCCTAAAGGAGGAGACAAATTTGTGTCTCATGACTAGATCAGTTAGCTCAAAAAGTAGTGGCAACACCTTCAATGATTAGCCTATTGAATATAGATACTATCAGTTGTTGGATGAATTTCAGGAACTTCATGCAGAGGCAATGAAGTTGCAGTACAAGGTTAATCGATTAAATAATGAGAAAAGAGATTATGAATACAAAATTGATAACCTTGTTGAAGATAATAACAAATTGAAAATTTATCTTAATGTGGCTTTACAATCTATTGAATCTGCTAAATCAGAAGCTAAAATTGTTGTTGAAGATTGCAAAGATTGCCCTACTCATCTAGAAAATATTAATTACTTAGCAAGCACACTGTCAAAATTTACTCTTGGTAGATCAAACTTATAAGCTTTTCTAGGCTCTCAAAGAAGGGTAATCAATAAGCAAGGAATAGGTTACAATGTTAAAAGTGAAAAAATTAACTCAAAAAAATTTACTAATTTGAGTAAACCTTCTATTGTTACCTGTTTCTATTGCAATACTATTGGTCACACTGTTAAATCTTGTTATTACAAGAAAGATAATGTTCCAAAGGGAAAGTATCAATGGATTCCCAAGAAACCAACTATTGTTACTAACATAAAAGGCCCCAAGTTTATCTGGATACCTGCTTCCAAACCATATGATGCTTTTGCAGGAAAATAAACAGAACTGGTGGCAGACTAGGACTCAAGGAATGATCACAAAGGAAAAATCATTAACCTCTTGAGTATCACATGTGGTAACTGTAATTTAATTTTGTAATTCGTGCATAATTCATGAACTAAAACATTTTTACTGATGTGTATGAATGATTTGTGCTTGTTTGTGACTGTATTGGTTGAAAAATGTTTTTACGAATTTTAACCAATTATGTTAGTGATATAATCGATTAAACCCTTCTCGGTTTTCTCTGTTTTCAAAAGTTTGAGACTGGTTGAAATTTAATCGATTCAAAAACTGATGTAATCGATTAAGATTATGTACTGGCCTTTTTTTAAGATTTAAATTTTCAAATGGGTTGTTTTTAAATCAAATTGAATTTGTTGATACATTACATTAGTGGGCTGATGTTTTCACAAAACCCCTTGCTAAAGAGAGATTTTATACTATATGAAATGAACTTGGTATACTTGACCAAAGTTGAATAAAATAACTTTGGACAATCCTCTTGTATGAATGCAATCAGTTATCGCACTGTCATATACATTACTGCATACTCATACTTACTTGATATCTCATATTTTCTCGAACCTACTGTGTATTACTAGATTAACACTCAACTGTGTTGAGAAAGTTGTGTTTTGCAGGCATTGATTATGATATTGACTGATTGATATGATCATAAGCAGACACTTAACCGATTACTACAACTGTGTAATCGATTAACATCTGATCAACAAGTAATCGATTGGATTCTGATTGAAATCGATTGAAAATATACATACATGGTTTCGTAGTCATTTCCTGTTGACTCATGTCTACTAACATGTTAAAATTATTCTTCATTCATTTAGTATATTTAAACTGTTGCATACTGTTCTACAATTTGAAAATCATTACATTGCATCACTTTGAAAGAATTGCATTTCTTGTTGCAGAATCATTAATACTAAAATGTTCATTCTACAAATAAATAATTTTGAGCATTCATTATACTCCTTACTTCATATTTGTTGTACATCAAATTTGAGTATTCTGAATAATTGAACATGATAATACAATGGCTTCAAGCAATATTCTTACTCTGATACATGTTAATACATTTACTGCTTGAAATCTATTATGTCATTCATGATCTATTACATTGATTAGACTATACTATGTTAATGATTCTTTTCTGTTAACTCTGATACTGGAATATATCTAGTGATTGAACTGATTAACAAAGAGCTACTGCATCATGATAGGGGGAGCATCAATTTCTACAATTGGTCTGTAAGAAATTTATATCGATGTATCTCGTTATGCACTTAATTTACTATTACTTTGTATCTTTTTTGCTA
The DNA here is from genome assembly GCA_027742785.1 of Vigna reflexopilosa. Lineage (NCBI taxonomy): Eukaryota > Viridiplantae > Streptophyta > Magnoliopsida > Fabales > Fabaceae > Vigna > Vigna reflexopilosa. The sequence goes on along the minus strand of CM050925.1, from coordinate 29,019,581 downwards.
ATGCCCAAAGGGGGAGAAGTAAAGGAGAAGTAGATGGAAAGTAAATGGAAGTAACTGGAAAAACAGTTTCTGGTTGTGCATCATCAAAAAAGGGGGACATTGTTGATAGGGGAAGCTATGTGAAAGCTAAACCCAAACCCTTGTGTGTTTTTGATGATGAAAACAACATAAATGTTTTAATAGTTTCTTACACAACAACTGAATTCTTTAGTTGTTTAATATGTTTGTTTGTGCCTTGCATACTTACTGTGGTTATACATGAGTTTATATATGTAGTATGCATATTCATAGTTTTGAATAACAAAAATCTTTGCAAAAAACATATTTGTATGAAGTAATCGATTACAGTGTTTATGTAATCAATTAGACTTATCAGATATCAGCAAATGCTTAACTGTAGCAAACTACAAGTTTTAACCAATCACATTATATGTATAATCGATTAAAACTCATGCCTTTGCTAACACCTGATTGTTGAGTGCAGGGATGAGTTTTCAAATGAAAATGTTTTCAAAATTGCTTAAGTGTAATACTTAACCGATTGCGCGGTTTTCTTAATCGGTTAAACTCTATGCCCACTGAAAACTTTTTTCATGATGAGTCTTAACTAACATAACGGTCATATTTTGAATTGTTTTGACTTATGTAAATTGTGCAATCGATTACATTAATTGCGTAATCTGTTAAATCTGTTTTAATGTAATTCGGTATAACAGTGATAATTGCTTAACTGATTACAATAATTTTGTAATCTATTAATATGCGTTAGACTTGAGAAAAACTATATATTGATGCATAGCGCTCTACATTGATAACTTTTGAACATTTGATCTTTAATATCTGACAAAAGTGAGTTGAGAAAGAAATTGCAAGTGTGCTCATTCTCCAAGAATCAAAGAAACGCTAGTTTGGAAGATCTTACGGATTATTCAAGGATTTTATGTGTGCTTTCATTGGTTGATCATCATTCGCACTATGAGGTGTTTCCTACCTGATCAGTATTGTTGATTTTTACAATCTGAGGATTGAGGTTTCCTTGTTGCTGGTGGCCAGGAAGAGAACGTGAGGTTCTATGTAAGGACCTAGAAAATAGAGTATTAGAATAGATAGGTGTATTAAAATAATGAGACGAGCATTTTTATTTTAAAATAACCTTATAATATAAATAAAAATGTTTAAAGCTCGGTTCATTATCTAAATCACCTTCATCTCTCTAAAACACTATTCTCTTCCATTTCTCTGACTTCTCTCTACAAATTGTTACTCCTCAATCATATGTTCAACGATCAGGAAGTCCTAGGAGATTAGTGAGTCGTAGGCTACTTATCTGCTCGATCAGATTTTCCATCAGAGCAAGTAAGTTTCGTGCTCTTTTCTTAGCTTTTCCCTAATCTATAATCATTTCAAGAATTTGTTCTTGCATGTATGATTCTGTGTTATTCTTTAATTCTTAACTTAATTTAGGTTATAAGGTTGGTTTCTCCTCACCAACCAGTGAATTGTAGGTTTATAGACTTTTCCTTGCAATGCAAGCCTCGGTAAGGGTATCTCTAGAGTTGTTCCAGTTGGTTAGAGGTAAGGGAAGCTAGTAAATTCTTTTAATTATCAGAGTATTTTTATAGATAAGGTGATTTTTGAACTGTTTGAGTTGAAATTATGCTTTGTGGTGTATATGTATGATGAAATGTGATGATTTTGGGTGAAATTCCTTAAACTGATATTTAAATGGTATTGAATGTTGATTTTATCTGTTTTGATGATAGGAAGGGGATAGAAATTATGTGATGAGATTGATTAATTAGGAATTTGAATGATTTATACTTGTTAAAGTTAGATTTGAGGAAGTGGGGTAGTGAAATTTTGAATCACGAGTTGGAGGCTGTATTGGTGAGTTGGAATAGGTTAGATAGGTCAATTAGGGCTTGTTTGAGTCCTTAAGTTGCTAAAAATGGTGCCAAAAGTGGTAGAATGGGATTTGGGTCCATAGTTTGTTGAATTTTAAGTTTTGTAGTAGAAATTGGTCCAAAAAATTTAGAATGGTGGTAGGAAGGTTTAGAAACATTTAGTCAAGTCTAATTAGGTATATAAATAATTTAGGAGTGTTAGAAGTTGGGAAAAATAATTAGAATTGGTAAAAGGGGTTTGAGTTGCATAATTATGCAGAATTCATGTTGCAGAATTATGCAGACTCGCTGGGTGAATGGATTCACACAGCGAGTGGTCATGGCGAGTTGCTCTCTATTTGAGCAATTCCCACAGCAAGAAGGTGCATTATGCGAATGGTTGTGGGGTTTGCTCTCTGTTTGATGATTCGCACAACGAATCAATGCATTGAGCAACTGGTTGTGGTATGGGGCCACTGCTAGATTTATTCGAATAGCGAGGGGATGCGCTCTGCGAGTATTTGGGGAGTCTAAACCACTGTCTAGACTTTCGCAAAGCGAATTGGGGCGTTAGACGGGTTGAGGTCTGGTACCACTGAGAGTTTATTCGCACAATGAGATGGGTCGTTCTACGAGCAACCTCTGAATTCGCTGTGCGAGAGTGTGCGCTGAGCAAATGGTTCAGGATTTAGTTTACTCTTTTCTTCTAATATAGATGATGTATTATGATATTTGGTTGTTCATGTCATGAGTTATGTTTTAAAAGAAAGAGTATGGTTTCAAAGTGGTAAAAGAAGATTCAAAAGTGAATTCTCTTAGTGAGATTTAAGTGTAAATTTAGAATGATTTGCAGGGAGTTCAGTATTGAGGGTTATCCTGAAACTCCAATGGTCTTTCATTTGATACATGTCGTGAGGAGTAGTAGGAGGTCTTAGTCTTGGAGGCTTCCAATATGCTCCAAGGTGTGGTAGAGACTAGCCTCGTGAGTGTGGTAGGGTGAAACCCATTGGCAATGACTTTGCAAAGCATTAGAAGCCACCACGAGTGGATGACCCACCATAGATCGGTAATCATTCTAAGTTCGGACAATCTAAGTCAATGTAGAGTTATGCATAAAGAGTTTGTGATATGTATGAATGGGTATGATTATATGAAATGTAGTTATTAAATATATGATTGATCTTTTATTTAAACTAGCTTACCCTGTTATTTGTTATCTGTGTTTTGTATGAATTGGTGTTTCTTCCTTTGCAACGATCATCCTATGGGTGTGACCAGAGGGAGATGAGGTGTCTCTAGAACAAGAATTGGATGGTGGAGATGCAACTGCTGAGTATTTTAGTTTAGTTAGTAAAGTTTTATGTGCATTTTTGGAATACTAGATGCATATGTATAAAGTTTTAAATTCTATGGTTATTTTGGATATCTGTAAAGTATAATACTTTATATGATAGTTGGATAACTATTCTATCTTATTATTTCTGTGACGACTATAATATGGTTTAAAGTTATATTTTGGAATGTTACATTCTGGATACTTTGAGAGGAGTCTCAAAGGGTGTTTTGCAGAAAGAGGATTGTTCTTTCTGTGTTGTATTCTTCTATATTAGATTGTGAGTTGGAGAGGAGATTACATTGAAAGAGTGCTTCTATAAGTCTTGTTGTATAACTCAATCTTTATAGTGAAGAGACTTTCAATCTCAGATTGATTGAAAGAGACTAGATGTAGGTATTGAAACTCAACCAATATAAAATTTTGGTTTTGTCTTTCTATCCCTTGACTCCTTTTATTGCATTACAATCTTTATTTGTTTGTGTTTCAAGAAAATGCAAAAAGTTTTCAAAAGAACATATTTTTTAATAACAAGCAATCCATCCTCTAGTCGGGAAACAATACTTACATATTTCTACAATCGTCATGACCTCGAAGACAAATGAGCATTTCAAAGGTTGAATTTTGTTTTCTCACAGTTTCGACCCATAAAGCAAAGTTTTCAAATAAATAAATAAATAAAATAAAGAAAGCAAGGTAAAATAAAAATACACAAGATTTTAGTCTCAACCAAGTTCGAAACCATGTTTTCAAGCCACTCCTTGCAAACAACACTCTACCACCAACCAATTTATTTTCATGGATAAAATATGAATTTATTATAATTTACAATTACCCTATTATTTTTTTATTATTATTATTATTATTTTAATATATAATTATACATATATATTGTAATTATTATTATAGGTAATTATAATTATCATTAATTTTGAATTCGGTAAAATTTACAAAAATAATTAAATATATTTTTAATTCTTAAATTAAATTTTGTTATGATTTCAAATTTTAATACAATTTAATCCTCAAATAAATATATATATATATATATATACTTATTTAATTATTTAGTTATTTATTTATTCTCGTTTAACACGTTAAAAAATGTAACTGATCAAAATAACTATAGAAAATTAAATCAAATGAGAAATAAAATTATTATGCTTCAGTATTCCAACCATCAAAATCTACAGTTGTCCTAAGAAATTAATTTTGCAGATTTGATTTGCAAAACTGAATTTTATTTCTACACAATCTATTTTTCGTAGCAACTTAACATCTTCGATCATTAAAAAAAATTACTTCCATTATACTAAATTTGATTATGAAATGGTTGAATTCATTATCAATATTTTCATAAATAATATAACTCTGTAACCATTTTTTAATAAGGTTGTTTTATTATTATCTATATTTATACTTATATACATTTTTCTTTATTGTACACTTTTCCTTTTTCCTATTTTACCATTAATAACATAATTCATAATTTTTTTTTTGTTAAGGACAGTTATATAAATTTGTCTTTAACTTCAATTTTATTTTCTTTTCTATCCATTTATTTCATTTTTTTTATTTTTTAAAATTGAATTAAAATTATTTATATTTTATTTGATAATATTTTGTGATTTGTTGTATTTTTAAATTTGGATTAAAATTTTTATTAAAATTATTTCTATTTTATTTAATAATACTTTATGTTTTTGTACTTTCAAATTTAGATTAAATTTTTTACTAAAACTTATTTATATTTTATTTGATAATACTTTCGTAGCCCACATTTTTTTATCTTTTTAATTACTTTTATTAATTTAAATATTTAAACATATATTTTCTATTTTATGTGTTTATGTAATTCTAAAAAATTATATCGTTTTTTAGTAATTTAATTAATTATTCATTATTTTTAAACATTTTTACCATTTCATTGACATGGTCTCTGTTTACTGGTTTATTTTAAGATAATTTCTCATTTTGGTATACACATCTTTTTTCAAATTTATCCTTTATCAAGTAATAATTTACCAATTTTAATCTTTCTGTGACTTTTTTAAATTTAACAATTTTTTTTATTTAACATATTTTAAAAATTTAACCATTTTTAAACTAAAATTACTATTTATAATAAAATATTACATATAAAATAAATAAAAACTATCTATAAAAAAATTATAAAAAATATTTATATTTATTTTAATAATTATAATTTTATTAATTTTTATTATCATAAAAATAAAGCAAACATACTAGTCGTATCTAAAAAATATAATTGTTTTCGTAACAGCTTTGATGTTATTTATCAATAAAACTGCTTTTCTTTCTATTAAATTAAAATATTTTTATTATATGATCAAATAAATAATTTTATAATATATATATATATATATATATATATAATAATTGCATATTCTCTTTTATGTGACTCTATTTAAAAAGTAATAATAAATAAATAAATAACAAAAGATGTTTTTGATATGGTAAGTTATTGGTCGAATTAGTAATTTGGAGAATGTAAATAAAATAGAGGAAGAAAAGCAATAGGTTAAGAAAATAGTATTATGGATAAAATACAACATATTATATACATTGAAACCACGTGTTGATTAAAATAAAATAGTTTTAATATATTTTCTTATGCAAATGGATAAAAAAATTAAAGTATTTATTTATATAGATAAGTTATATTTAGAAACATGTCTTCAAATAGAACAAGATGTGCTCTAATTGATTTTTTTATTTTTTTAAGTATTAAGAAGTCGAGTGATGACTTCTAATTTGTTTCAATATATGTTGTATTTTCAAGTCTAATATTTATTTTTAAACATGTATGAATATCAAAATTACCAAATGGAAATCATCCATATGTAATGATTCAAAAAAGTTGAAGTAAGAGAAATGCAAAATTTATGTCTTTAACAAGAAAGAAACTTATAACACAACCATCATGCACATGATGTTCTAAGCAACATATATCTCTCTTTCACCTTAAAAAAACCAAACAACCAAGAATACAATAACACATAAAGATTGTGAACTATTGAACTACCTTAACATTAAAAGATAACTACTTTCATCATCTTAAATATTATATATAAAAAGCTTCAAATCATAACTGAAAACAGGGCAAACATTCAATCCAATGTTTACAAAATGCTTCTCAAGATCATTGAAACAAATTTATTTTCTTTGATAAAGCCTTTGTTTTAGATAAAGCACTTAGAAAATGGTTTTGGCAACATTTATCTCAGCCCTACTCCTAGCTGCATTAGCCTCTAAAATCATTAGACATTGGCTTATGAGAAAGTCTCTATCTTCTCACAAGACCAACGGGCTTCCTCCAGGCCCACCAAAGTGGCCCATCGTGGGGAACCTCCTCCAATTGGGTCAACTTCCACATAGAGACTTGGCATCTTTGTGTGAGAAATATGGACCCTTAGTGTACCTAAAATTGGGCAACATTGATGCCATCACCACCAATGATCCTAAGATTATACATGAAATTCTTGTTTCCCAAGATGATGTTTTTGCATCTCGACCACACACTCTTGCAGCAGTTCATTTAGCATATGGGTGTGGTGATGTTGCATTGGCCCCTATGAGCCCTCATTGGAAACGCATGAGAAGAATTTGCATGGAACATTTGTTAACAACAAAGAGGCTTGAGTCCTTCTCAAAACACCGTTTGGAGGAAGCCCAACACCTTGTCAAGGATGTTATGGACCGGGCCCAAGATGGAAGGCCCATTAACTTGAGGGAGGTTTTGGGTGCTTTCTCAATGAACAATGTGACTAGAATGTTGTTGGGTAAACAATATTTTGGGTCGAAATCTTCAGGCCCACAAGAGGCTATGGAGTTCATGCACATAACCCATGAGTTGTTTTGGTTGTTGGGTGTGATATATTTGGGTGACTACTTGCCAATGTGGAGGTGGGTTGATCCTTATGGGTGTGAAAAGAAAATGAGGGAAGTGGAAAAAAGAGTGGATGATTTTCATTCCAAGATTATTGAAGAGCATAGAAAGGCAAGGGAATATAAGAAAATGAAAATGGAAGAAGGTGATGGAGATATGGATTTTGTTGATGTTTTACTATCTTTACCAGGTCAAGATGGAAAAGAGCACATGGATGATGTAGAAATCAAAGCCTTAATTCAGGTATCATCATATTTCTTTAATGAATTTTTTTTGTAGATAATAAAAATGGCCCGTTTTATAATATTTTCAATTATTAATTATAATAGATTAATTTACATATAAAACTTAAAATATACTTATAATGTGATTTTAATATATAATAAAAAAATAGAAAAAAAGTTGATAATGGATCAAACCAGGATGGATTAACTGTTTTGCCACTCTAACTATTTGTTATTTATTGGAAAGAAAAAACATTGTATATAATAATTATAGGTAGCTTATAATGAAAAATTTAAAATATAGAACTTTAAATTAGGATTAAATATGTATTTGATTCCTTAACTTTGAGTAAAAATTGAAATTTTAAAAATGTATAAATTTAGTTACTTTAACCAAATTTTGTTAACTTTAATTAATATTTCAAACATGTTTCTCAGTTAACATTAAAACAAAAATGTGTCAAATAATATAAATAATTCAAATATTATTATGAAATACACTAAAAATATCAAATAAATTAACAAAATTTAATTAAAAAAATATATTTAAAAGAAAAACATATTTAATCCTTCAATAAATTAAATAAATGATAATGATTGTAAAATTTGTGTAGGACATGATAGCTGCAGCAACAGACACTTCAGCGGTAACTAACGAATGGGCGATGGCAGAGGTAATAAAACACCCAGACATCCTCGAAAAAGTCCAACAAGAATTAGATACAGTAGTTGGCCCAAACAGAATGGTGTTGGAATCGGACTTGGCGCACCTTAATTACCTGCGCTGCGTCGTACGAGAAACCTTCCGGATGCACCCGGCGGGGCCCTTCCTCATTCCGCACGAGTCTCTCCGGGCTACCACCATCAACGGCTACCACATCCCCGCCAAGACACGTGTGTTCATCAACACTCATGGGCTGGGCCGCAACACGGAGATTTGGGACAACGTGGAGGAGTTCAGGCCCGAGAGACACTGGCCCAGTAACGGGGGTAGGGTTGAGATTAGTCATGGCGTTGACTTCAAGATTTTGCCTTTCAGTGCTGGAAAACGCAAGTGCCCTGGTGCACCGCTTGGGCTGAATCTGGTTTTGATGGCTTTGGCTAGACTCTTTCACTGCTTTCAGTGGACCCCACCAGATGGTTTGAACCCTCAAGATATTGATACTACGGAAGTTTATGGAATGACTATGCCCAAGGCTAACCCTTTGTTTGCTGTTGCTGTTCCAAGGTTGTCAAACCATTTCTATCAATGATTTAATAAATTGTTTTATTAGCTTAATTGTAATCAATAACTTTGATGAAAAAAATATTATTTTATTTATTTGTTTTTCAATTTAATATTTCTTCTATAGATTCCTGCTTGCTAATTCATATATAAAGTTATTCACTCAATTTTTTTCAATAAATTATTATCAATCATCACTCATAATAAAAATGATAATGTCAAATGAGTAATGCTAAAATCATTATTATTATTATTATTATGAAAAACAACCTACAACACATGTATGATTTTTTTAAAAATAATAAATATAAAAAATTTATGTGTAATTTTAAGTTTATCATCGTATAGTAATAAAAAAATAAAACTTTATTAAAATTAAGATTTATAATTTTTTTTTTTAAATTTGAAATCAAAAATAGTATTGACTGTTTTAAAACTTGTATCTTAGTATTGTATTTTTTTTAATAATTATGTCAAAAAATCTATTTTCAAGGTGAAACAAGAACAAACATTTTCTATAAACCATACATCTTTATTCAAGTTATGTTTCTTTCTCTTTTGTTCCTGTTTTCTGAAAAAAAAATAATAGATCTTTTTATTTATTTTGTGGGGTATTTTGTGGTGTTGCCTAAATGTTAAAAGTTGACCGTTTGCATATAAACACTTATAAGTTAAATTTAAATTTTTAAAATTTATATATTTCATTTTATTTTATTAATACTGTTTCATTTCATGTATTATATAATATATTAAAAATTGAAAATAAAATTACATTTGTTGTAAATCATATTTATGTGCAGGTATATCACTATTGTGTCCTGTACACCGTAGTTACTAACTGAACAACTAAAATAATAGAAAAATATTAATATCACTGCCACCTCTATTGCTTCCATCATCCCCGCTACTGTAGAGGAAAAAAAAGAAGAGAACATAGAACACACACAGAAAACATAAAAAATAAGGATAATGATCCTTTTCCAGTAAACTTTTTTAAGATATTTTTCATGGATTTTGGAAATTTTATTTCAGAAATTTCATTTCAATAAACTTGTTCATAAAATATTTCGTAATCCAAAATTTACTTTACGAAGAATAAAATATTCATTTTACATCATCATAGTCGGACATCCATCCACAACAAAATAATTCTACTTTGTTATTGGTTGCATATTAATTTAAAAATTATTTGTAAATATTCATACATACTTACAAATATTAAAAAAATATTTTATATGTTTTTAAAATAAAATTTTTAAAAATATAAATTATAATATAAATAAAATTAAATATAAAATTTCATTACTTATATTTCTACACCCTGATACATTATACTACCTTATTCATATGGGATAGTAGTTTATCATATAAGAAATATAAAAAAGTTTCTAAAATCCTACTAGAAATATATAACATTTCAACACTCCTCTTAAACTAGAATATATAGATTATGCACTAAGTTTGGAATATATAAATTAAATTTTACGTCTCTTTAGATATTTGATTAAAATATTTTTAGAGTTGACAAACTTAGTAACAAATTTTTTAGACAACAACTTCTCTCTAATAAAATGACATTCAATCTCTATGTGTTTTGTTCTCTCATAAAACATAAGATTGAAGTCAATGTGAATGGTTGCTTAGTTGTCACAGTATATTTTTACAAAATTTCAATCCTTGAAGAAGTTGTATAATCCACACAAGTTTGCATGTAGTTAAATTCATAGATTGATATTTAGTTTCAGCACTTGATCGAGCAACAACACTTTATTTCTTGCTTTTCCAATATACAAGATTCCCTTCAAGTAAAACATAGTATCATGTAGTAGATCTTCGATCAATTGGACAACCAGCTTAATCTGCATCACAATATCCTTCAATTTGAGTGTTTCCCTTGTTCTCATACAATAATCCATGTCTTAGGTTTCCTTTTACATATCTGAGAATACGAATCACTGCATTCCAATGATCAACATATGGATTTTGCATAAACTGACTCACAACTCCTACCGAATAAAAAAAAACCAGGTCTCGTTGTGATAAGATAGATGAGTTTTCCAACCAGCCTTCTATATCTCTCTAGGTTTGAGAAAAGTTCACCTTGATCCCTCATTAACTTTTGATTTGAGTCCATAGGACAATCAATGGGCTTGCAATTTATTAAGCCCGTTTCTTCCAAAATATCAAGAGCATATTTTCCTTATGAAATGATGACACATTCTTTTGACTGTGCCACTTCAATACCAAGAAAATATTTTAGATGACCTAAATATTTGGTTTGAAAGTGGTTGAACAAATTATTCTTTAATTGAGTAGTTCTAGTGACGTCATTCCTTGTAATAACAATATCATCAACATACACCACGTCCTCCTCGGTTGCTTCTGCCTCCTCCTCTCCCTTGTGGTGCTACCATAGTTGATGTTTCAATACCATCAATTGAATTCTCATCTTTTACTAATGTAGGTACACGAAGAAGTTAAGTAACTAAGTTGTCCATTGATGGGACTTGATCATTAGCTAAAATTTGATCACGAACATGATCAAAATCTTAGTGCAAAATTCTTAGAATTAGGACCATGTAAAACATATCAAGCTTCTTGTTGATACCTTCTAAAGAATCAGCCACAAAGAAATTCTTCAACTCCTCTATCGTAGCACAAGCCTTTCCTATATGAGCAACCAGATCATGATTGGCTTGTTTGAGCGAAATCACTCTTTAAGTTGTATCAAAGAGACGTCGCACATCATTAGCAAATATATCTTGTGCCCTTTTTCGAAAAAGAGGAGCAAGTTTTGTAAGGTCTCAAAATTTCTAAGACTTCTTGCTTGACAAATTGCCATAGACAACACATAATTGAAAATCAAACTTCAATCAATGAGTTCTTTGTTTTATTAGGTATAGTGGAAACATCTTGTTCAAGATGATCATGATATCCTTGCCCAAGAAACCATAACTACACAAAAGAAGACCAAGTTAAATAATTTTTCGAAGTAATGGTAGGAGTAGTAGATAGAGAAGGTGTTCCAAAAACAGAAACCATTCCAAAGCCAAACAATTGAAGGGAAATCTAATTTTGAGAGTAGAAACTCTATATATGAGTTACGGTTAACAAAACAAAAAAACAGGGACCATAACACACTCAGGGGACTGCGGCAAAACGACCAACGGTGGCGTAGTAATGTTCTGGTACGGAGAAGGCAACGCGTGAGGAACAAGTGCCCTAAGCTAGCTGGAGATAGACGACACGTGATGACATGTGTGGAGGCTAATGAAGCGACGACCACTAGAGGTACGTCACGCTTCTCAAGACACACTTAACCCTTGACTTCGCTGGAGAAAAAACGACGACAAACAATGACATTGACAAGAATGGAAAGCCCAAATGACTAACTCTAAATATCAACTTAAAGAGTTAAGAAAAACTAAAAAAATTATATTACTCACTTCTCTAAACCCTAACACACCACTAAAAAAATTATATTACTCACTTCTCTAAACCCTAACACACCACTAAAAAAATTATATTACTCACTTCTCTAAACCCTAACACACCATAGTACCGTAGTTATAAGTGATAGTAGTTCAGCATACAAGAAATATAAATAAGCTCTTAAAAACCTACTAGAAATATATTACATTTCAACAAATTAAATCTTAATTTTATTAAACTTAAACTAATAAAAAGTAAAATAAATTTTAATTTTAATTAAATTTAAACTAATAAAATATAAAATAAATTTTAATTTTAATTAAATTTAACTAAATAAAATATAAATTAAATTTTAATTTTAATCTTTTTATGTATTATAAATACCAGATAATATATTACTCAACCGACTTTTTATAAACAATTATTAAAATACCTCTGCCCTAAGCGTAAGGGTCACTTTTATGCTCTATAATCTATATCATCAAAAGAAAGGATAGTTTCTTTTTTATCCTCTTTTGATTTCCATAATCTATTAAATTATTGAATGATGTTACCTCATGAATATGCTAAGATGAATATCTTAAGTGTAAAATTCAATAGAATAAAAATATAAGAATTAGAACGTGTAAGATAAAAAAATTAATAGATTTTAAAATTTTGAAAACTAAAACCACATGAAAAAGAAGAATCAAAATCGCATAGGAGTTAAGGAAGCGCCAAAATTAAACTTTAACGAAAAATATTTGCATGACATTGGAGGGAGAAAGGGAGATCAAGATTACTTTGCACATCAATAAAGAAAAAAGAAATCAAATGAACTGGAATTCAAAATGAAGTGTAAAAGCAGATAAGTTCAAATTACTGGGACCAGTTTCCTATTCTACAACCAACAAACTACCCATGTTGGTTAACTTGTTCTACAAATACCTAAATCATAAGCTATTGTTTTACATATATAAACATCAAAGCAAATGAAGTAGAATGATAAAAAATAATTCAAGATTCCTTATGTATGTAGCTTGCTTTTTTTGTCTCTAGCAGCTTGGATTTGATCAGCAAGTGACACTTCTTTCTGCATTTTTTCTCTCTTGATAAGCTCTAAATCCAATTTATTATGGACTGGAAAAATGCAATCAAAAGTGTCTCCTTCTCTAGTTAAGTCACCATTGGTGTTCTCAATCATGTGAATCTAAACACAAGATAAATTTGGCATCATTGGAAACAGAGAGGCATAAATAAAAATAGGTTAAATTGAAATTTTGGTTCCTTACACCTCACATAATTTTTCATTATACATGAAATAACCTCCACGTTTTGGTATCTATATTTGACATAGTATCTTGTTTTAGTCCTTATGCGAAAACAATCAATACTACATTTTGATCCTTATATAAAGAAAAATTCTACATTTGGATGAATGAAAGTGTTGGAGATCCTACGTCATCTAGAAATATGATTAAATAATAGAATATAAGTGGGTTCAAAGAATATTCCTAACTAGTTTTGTGAGATTGAACTAAACCTAAATTTACTTTCTAGGATGGTAGAAAAGTCTATCCCAACAAGCTTTTTATTAGACCTATCCTATCACTCGACTACCTGCAAATACCTAATCCGATATTTGAGATGTCTAATCCTAAATATGAGTGTTTTGAGATCTCACATCCATGAAAAAGATAATGCCTAAATTATAGTATATAAGTAGAAATGAAGTTCATCTTACTGGCAGATTTTGTGAAGATTTTGAATAATTAAGTTAGGCCTAAATCCACTTTCTAAGAATTAGTAAGAATTAAGGCCATTATAAACAAATATATAGCATAAATGCTTTTAGAGCTATACTACTCTCATCACTCTAAAGGACATTTTTCTACTACTTTCTGAATGGCTTATTCCTTATTTCATTCAGCTCCTCTATCTCCCTGGCCTAAAAGACCTATTACAGGATGTGTTTTAAGTTTCTACTGATAATACAGCTAAAAGTGTTTTTAATTGACAAAACCAACGTGCTGCTTTTATATATAGTCAATAAAAGAGGAAAAACAGAATCTTACCTTAGTTAATGGATTGCACAGTTTTAACTCTTGAGTATCTTCCAAAGAAGCTTTGCCTTCCTTAGTATTTCTGTGGCGATGACTCTTTATATTTCCTTTCACTTTAGCCCTCTCTTGATGTTCTTTTCTCTTCTGAGTGAGGATTACCCTTTTTATTGCTTTTATCCGAGCTGCTTTCTCTGATTTTACCCTGGCCAACTCTTTTTTCTTTGCCTTTTCTTCGGTACGCTGAAATTGGCGCTGGCGAATAATTTCTTCTTGTATCTTCTCATAGCTGTCCCAGTCAAGCTCTTGTTCCCCACTCCCTCCTTTCTTAGCTGCTCTGGCTATGTTTTCCCTCCATGTTAGGATGATATTCTTTGCTCCAGTAACTGCCATAACCTTTTCTCTTCGCTTTTTGCTGGCTAGCATATGATGATGGAGCTCCAACTGCTGTCTTATCTTATGGTAGCTATCCCATTCTAGCTCTTCCTGACCAATTCCTCCTTTCTTGGCAACATTTGCTATGCTTTGTGTCCATGAAAGCAAAACACCCTCCCTTATCCGTTTTGACTTCAGCCTCTCATGCCAAACACGCCTCACTGAATCACTTATCTTTGCCTTGGTTTGATCACTGCAGGAAGGTTGATATTTAATGAATATGATAGAATGCATAACCAATGGCTACAAATTTAATATTCATTTAATAGACAAGATTAAAGACAATCAAAAAAATTTATTGAACACTGTCTACCAATGAGTGCAAAATATATTTGAGACTGTGTACCATAAAGATATGTAGCTTTCAGGTGCATTGAGACTGGAAGTATGAGGATCATAATCTCACAAAACAGTAGAAAATTCTCAGATATTACTCAGTACTTACAAGAGTGGAACATGTATGACAGCAATGATAGTAAATAATGTAGAATGACCTCAATTGTTAGACATATGAACCTGTATATTATTTAGTCAGACAAACAGCAATAAATACAAATTCGAAACATCATATATCTTAAAACAGACATTATAATCTAAGAAATAAACATTTTGTTTCTCTAAGCCAAGTAGCATAAAATTCAATGCCGGTTTACTGCCTATACTATCCTATCACAATGTGCAAGGTAGAAACATTCATATGATAAGTAATCAAGAGTCCAAATCCAAGTCTTCAATCTCAGTAACTTCTAGTCTCCATTCTTTCCCCCATTTCTGAATTAACAAAGGAGTAGGAATACTTTTATTTGGTTAAAATTGGTAGAGTTTGAACAACCAAAGGTCTAAAGACCAGACATCCTATCATTTTTACTCATCCACAGTATTTTAGTTTCCCATTGATAAACTGTCATTTTCCATGGAGCAAGAATGCATTCTGCTTTGAGGAAGCATACAGAAAAACTTAGGAGATTTCCATGACAGTATGCTTACCTATGAGAATGGGGATGTTCGGCCATCTTCTTCCTTACCTGAAATTTGGTCAAGGAGAGACAGGAAATAAGGAAATAGTAGTTAAATGGTAATTGAACTACCTAGCAACAGAAAAACTATTTTGTAAGGTAGCTAGCATTTGAATAATTACATAAAGAAATGAAGGAACCTAAAACCAAAGAATAACAACTAAAATCACTGTAACAATAAGTTAGTCAAATTGAAAACACTTGTAAAAGGAGGAAACACTCCAAAAACTGAATGACTCTTACTTGACTTCACCTTAGGATCCCTCAAAGCCTCTACAGTTCTTTGTCTGATTCGCTCCCGGGTCTCTGCATTGTGTCCGGAATCACAATCACTTACATAAAAAACTAACCAACTACATGCACAAGGTTTTAAAAGGCTGTCACCAACCGCAATTTTGGCCACAACATCAAGGATTTTAGGGTTCATGACTACGACAATTATGGCTATACCGACCACATTGGTCAGAATATAAAGAATCACCACAAAAAACCCATAGCCACAAGTTAAAACCTCGGATACACACATCAATGTCAATTGAAATGTCAACTACCTGCACTGTGTTTCTTTCCTTTGTTCCAAGGCACTTTCCCGCGGTTGGCCAGCCCTATTCTCATTCTTCTGATCCTCTCCTTGAGCACCTCTTCGCTGAGGGAGTCATCAAAGCCAACCACTCCATCCCCATTGTTGAAATAATCAGAGTAATCAACAACAGCATCTGAAGGGTCCCCATCATCACCATCATCAGCATCACTGAGTTGAAGCTCCTCAATGGGGAGAACCCTTTGGGAGGAACAAACAAAAGATAAATTTGCGGGGGCAGCCCTGACCAGAGGAAACACTTGCAATGTTGCTGGAGGGTAAAATGCACAAGTGCAATCAACCATGGTGGGTAAAAGAAGGCGTGAGTCAGTGTTGGAAATGTGGAATGAAACGAACATGGCTCTCACACTGACACAAAAAATTCAAACTCCAAACTTTATAAGAAAAAGTCACAAAGTTGATTTCTTTGGCATATGTTCATACTATCTAATCACATACAAAACATATGGGGTGTCTTAAATCCGAGTGGAAAAGAGGAAGAAAAGAGAAAGAAAAGAGAAGAGAGAGATTACACTATGTTGGAGTGGAGCAAGAGGGTTGAAGCTGTGGATGAGAACATGAATGAAAGGGAGCTGAGAGGCATAATCCTATCTAACCTAACCAATCAAACTTTTTCAATGGTTTTGCCTACAAAGGTTTCCATTTTTTTTCCTTTTCTTTTTGTGTTACTAAATGAAAGGTTTCATGTTTTCTAATAAAATTGTGAATATTTAATTTGAACAGTTTTATATTAGTTCTCAATACTAAATTTCGTTTAAGCTTTTCTAAAATTAATAATCAAATTTTGATAGCTGAATAATAAAATTTATTAAAAAAGTAAAATTATTTCTTTCATTTCTATACTTTATTTATAGAAACTATAAACAAAAAAATATTAAATAACAAAAACTGAATTATTTTTTACTGATAAATTCTTATTTTGCATTTGTTTCAGAATGGATTGCTTTTGTTACCATACAATATAAAATAGGATAATGATATTTTGACACCCAGAATTTGACAAAATTTTTACAACACCACATGTCAAATTCTGGGTGGTCCACGTTTTTAAAAAAAAAAATAGAGAATGACGTGGATTAGTGGGAGGGGTCTGAAAAGAGGAGAATTGAATTTCAGATTTCAAATTTCAATTTGAGAGATTGGGAACCAAAACCCTAGAGAGAGAAGCTCCCACTCCCGCGACAAAAGCTCTGTTTTCGTTTCCACCGTGACGCGCAGTTCAATGGTCACCAGAGGACTTTTTCCGTTGTGCCGCCAATTGGAAAGAGGTCAGCCCCGGAAAACGCCGAAAAGTCGCGTCTCTTCCCACTCGTCACGTCTCTTCGCACTGCCCTTGCTGATCAACGGACCACGTTTCGGCGTAGGTAGGTTTTACTTTATTCTAGGTTGTCCCTGCTAAAGTTGCTTTCGACCAAACTGTGTGGTTTGTAGTTTGGAACAACATCTACTTTGGGGTTTTTGGCTTATTGTGTTTGAATCTTTGACTAACATATATGGTGAAGTGAAGTCAACATTTTTCCCCTTGCTTACTGTGAATACCTCTTTGATTTGTTTCTTTATGGTGTTTTCGGATTTTAATTTTCAATGTAATTACCAACCTCATTGTAAAGTTGTGGAGATGTGTCAAGCTAAAAATTGAGCTTATGTACTTGGAAAATGTCATACAATTGCTAGTGTTGGGCATATAGTAGGTAGTAGTAACAATTTGAGTGAACCTAGAATTTAAATTTTTTAGCTATTTTGGTTCCATCCCATTCTCATTAAAAGTTTTGTATATTTGTACCTTGTTCTTAAACTATGAATTATTTGAATTGTTCAGGGTAGCTTATCCTGAAATCTACCTTATGCCATATGGTTTCAAGTGTCACAGCATTGTGTTTTGCTTGTTCCTCGTACCTCCTCTTCATGAGCTTAGTAAGTAGTACCCTAACTATGTTGAAGCTGGTACTGAATTAAAAGGTTGTGAAATGTACTCAGTCCTAAATCCCTAATTAATACTATATCTGTAGCAAAGCAAAGGGCTAGAGGAAAGCATATGGGTATAATAAGAAGAAATGATCTGATGCATATGTTTGCATATAGAAAAGTGAACAAATAGAATCTAGAGAAGATGGTGTACCAGCTATATGTCCACTATGGGAATGGCCTTGTTACAGATTGCCCATTTGGTCTCATAGACACCTGTAAAGTAAAACGAGAAAATTGAAGGAAGAAAGTTTTTAAATAGGAATTCAATTAGTAAAGCTAAACTGAACCAGCATGTAGGTTGTACTGTGTTCTAGGTTGATTGATATCTTGTGATAACCAAATCCATAACTGACCAAAATGATGTAAATGGCAGAGCAATGTTATATACTTGTACTAATAGAAACATTAGAAAAAATTAAATTAAATTTACCTGTTGCCTACTGGAATCATCCTTGGTACCAAATGCATTTATGGCAACCTCAATTATGGAAGTAACCTTCTCCCCCATTTGAATAACTTGAACAGAAAAGTTGTGCATGGCCAGAAACAAAAGATAGTATAAAATTTTGTTAAAACAATAATTAGAAAACATTCCAAAACCAATTTCAAAATTTTGTTTAAGTTGAGTGAGACAAATTTTTTATCCTCTATTCTACCCTGCATTTTGTTCATTCTCCAAAGTATATCCTTTTATTTAAAAGTGAATAAATAAATAAAAATTGCTAAATAAATGAACAGGTTTAGTTCTAAATGTATTACCCAAATTACCCAAAAACATTTTTCTAATTCCCTTTCATATGCTAGTATTTATAATTATCATTATTATTGCTCTAGTGTTTTTCTCACAGTAATGTTTGTTTTAAGGGAAAATTAATTTCTTATATGTAGAGAGTTGTGATGTTATTGTTATAGATTTGTATTTATTAAGGCCTGCTCAGTTTAACAAATTTGTTTTCATCACCTGTTTCATCATTTCTTATACTATATTTGAAATCAGAGAAAAAAAATAGGTGACATGTTTGTAACAACAATAAATTAAAAAAATATCCCAAAACAAATAGGCCTTAAGATTCTCTTGATCATTATTTATTATTGGCTTTAAGTACATATCCTTTGGTCTAAATTGTAAAAATCTTCTTTTATAAAAAATCTTCTTTCATTGTTCTCTCATACTTTGAACAAAAAAAAATTCTTTTAAGTCTACCTTCCTTTGCTCAGAAATAAATCAATTATGATCTTTCCAAACTTTCCCAACATTTGCTAATGACATACCCTCCAAATAATATTTTGCATACGATTAAAATTAAACAAGATTAAGATTAAAGACTTGCATTTAAGTGTTATACACAGATGAAAGAATCCATGTTTGCAACTAAAAGGAGTTACAAAAGGTCCTGTGATTTGATGGCAACTCCTTTTTCCTTAAATATTGTTTTGACCAACAAATAAGACTGTCCGATATTTAACAAGCATTTGCCACAACTGAGAAAAGAACATTGTTAGATATATAAGCTTTCATCTTGATGATGTTGTTGTTAACATTATATGATGCATGCAAGATATATAAGTTTAAACTTGTCTGGTGGAAAATTTTCGGCATTATGTCCTTAATATATTTGTTCACCTTTTTTGGTGTAGTGTAATGGAGGAAGTTGGTGAAAAGACTGAATGTTCTGATAGCAGGAAGAATGTATGTGTTGTTGTATTACATTTCCATATATTTGTCGTTGTTATGTATTTAAATAAATACCATGTTTTTTTGTATGCAATTAGTCTTTAAACACTCCTGCAAGACAAAATTGTCAAGTGCTTTGAATGAAAGGTTGAACCCTGAACAAAAGGTTTTCATTGAGAAGACTATTTTTTCTTGGTTTTTATTGTTGCCAAATTCTACTAAGATAGGTAGGAATGTGTTGGGTGATTTATGTGGTAGGTGGGTAGATAACGTGGGAGGGTTTTATTTTGGCCACAAAATTATAGAATTTACTGAACTTGATGTATGTTTGTCTTTAGGCTTGCCTATTGTTGGTGAAGCAATAGATTTAAATAAAGTTGGCCATCAAAGTGTGTGTAGGGACTACTTTCCTGATGGGAATGTAGATGTTAACATGGTGTATGAATTTTTGTTAGAGGAACATCAAAATTTTCCATTAGAACATTTTTGCAACTTGTATTTATTGGTTGGGATAAATGAGTTTTTGTTTCCCAATCGTAGTGGATTAGTTTTTCCAATTCTTTTTTACCTTATTTTTGAGTTGGGCTGTGTGGCTAACTACAAGTGGGGTAGTGTAGTTTTTGAGTACTTTATAGAAAGTTTGTCTAGTGCTTCAACAACAATGAATAATGAAAGAAGTAGAAGCCATTTTCATGTTTCTGGATGTGCTTACCTTTTGCAGGTATATGTTATGGATGTAATCGTTAATGAAAGAGATTGATATGTTAAGGTTTGTGATGACTTATTATTTCAATGTTGTTCTATTTACCTTTTGTAGGTTTGGTTTTGTCATCATTTTGTGACATCCAACTCAATGTACAGTACAAGGATATCAAAGTTTCCAAGGTTGTTGAACTGGATTCATATAAATATCGGTGACAAGTTCATAAACAATGCTTTGACTAAGGGATCAGTGAGTAGTTTGTGATTTAAGCAATGTGTTGGTTAATTGTTTTTTATATTTCGTGATTGATATAAAGAAAATTGTTAACTTATTCAGGCTGTTGTTGATGTTGGGGTTTCGAAAGAAGAGCTTTCTTATGCTATAGTGAAAGAAGCTCTTGAAAAATATCATGTGCCATTGAACCAACAAAATAGAGTAGATAAGAACAAATTAACTCGCATTATACAAGAACAAACGCGGGTTATTGGCAACATGAAAAATAGTATTGCTCATTTAACAGAGTTAGTGGAAGACAAAAATGATGATAACGGTGAAGACTTTGATGATAAGCCGTTTAGTGCAAGTGAAGATCCATTTCAAAGCACACCGGTTCAACATCACCAACAAACCCCAGGGTGTGAAGGTCAGATGAACTCAAGCAAAGCACAATGTACGATCGAATGAAGGCTGCATCCCGAAGAAGGATCAAGAGTATGGTGAAGAGAACTCCATTTACAACAGAGGGTAGAAGAAAAAAATGAGTACTTCAATATGTTGTAGTTATATTTTTATGTTAATCACCTTTGAAAGATGCTGCAGAACTGCATGGTCTCGAGAATATAACCTAAGATGTTGATGTACAAACATTTACTTTTTGGCATTAATTTCAAGTTAATTGGATTGTATGAAAGTGCTTTAGTTACATTGATTTTTGTTTGATGTTTGTCTGCATAAAATAAAAGTGTTAGGCAGGTTTGTGAATTTAGCAAAGGCATTATAAGTGAGTAGTTTAAGCTACCTTTCTGCACGAAGAGGGCATCTTTCAATCTACAACTTCTTTTGAACTCCACACTTTATTGTTAACCAATTATATTGAATAAAATTCATTAATTATCATTTAACAACACATTTATATCCAAGTCCATTCCCAAGGAAACATTTTTGTTTAAAGTCATGGTGCAGAAACGAAAGTGGTAGCAAAGGCATTATAAGTGGGTAGTTTAGGCTAACTTTCTACACTAATAAGACATTTTTGAATATGCCACAATTTGAAATGCATATTTTAAGTGAAAAAACAAATACCCTATAAATAACACCATAAACACACATTATGAAATACAAATCCTGAACATTGCGCAACAAAGATAGTAGAGAAATAATGCTTAGTGTTGTATTCAACCATGTCAAAATGATTACCAAATGTAACACAATCATTATAGAAATGTTAACAATACATTTCTTTCATCAATTCTAATACATGAACTGTAAATATTGCAAGACTTCTTTTCGTCGCACATTGTCAGGATCCAATATCCATTTAGAAACATACTTCACCATCTCCTTCAACAATGGAGTGCATAAGTCTATCGGCTTGTCCATATTAACACACCACTTGAATGGAGTTTGTCGAATCCGAATCCAGTCAATTTCTCTTAGTTTAGAATTAATTTCCACAATGACTTTGGTATCACACCACACCCGCAATCGAAGCTGCATATTATTTCCAACAAATACAAGCATTAACCTACACTATTGAAACCAGCAATTACATTTTGAATACAACAAGTTTATTTACATTGGTACCACCTTTTGCTTTATTCAAATCCATCACTGTAAAATGTAGGCACCTAAAATGATCATACCAAAATCAATGATTGATACTGAAAAAGGAAACAATAGCACATAATGTATGTACAAGTTCTGATTTCTTTAGCCAAAACAAGAGTTTATTCAAGACTAGAAAATCTAATATGAAAATCGAGAGAAGTAAAGAGAAGTCCATGGTTTAGTCATGTTAATATAAACTTTAAAAAGAGAACAGTAATTGAAATGAATTACTCTTTTGAATGATAGAAATATTGAGAAAATTTGAAACTAATACAAGTTATACCAAGAAAACCATCTTGGATATGATCAAAGACATACAAACTGAATAAATAAATGATCAAAGACATACAAAATGAATAAAGAAATGATCAAAGACATACAAAATGAATAAAGAAATGATCAAAAGACAAACAAAATGAATAAAGAAATAAATAGGAATTTAAAACCATGCATTAACTTTATCTAATTTGAAAGACAAAATTACGTGACCTCCACTACCTACGTAAATAAAATTGTCATGAATGTCGATATATGATTTCTTGTATTAAATTGTAATGTGCTTATTTCTTTGTATATTAGTTTATTCTTGCTTTTGTGTTGTTTTTTTTCTTTATGTGTATTTGTTTTCTCTTTTATAATGATTATCTTAATGATGTGAGCTTAGAAGAATTTCTGGTGAGCAAGTGACAAACAAAAACTTAAAATATGATATTTCGTCGTTTTCTTTTTATTTTGTAAAATCTATATTAAATTTTACTTGAATATAATATATATATTTTTGAAGTGTAGAAATATATATATATATATATATATATATATTAACTATCTTGTAATATTAAAAATGCATGTATCTTACAATATTTAAACTATAAAAATTGGAATGTTAGATTTTGATTTAATTTTTTAAAAAATCAACCACTGAAAAAAATGACACTAAAATTGAAATTGTATTAACATAAAAAAAGTAAGCTTTTTTACATTAATTATTTTGTTTTTTAAAGGCTCAACCATGTCATGTATATTTTACATTGATAATGTATCATCGCATATAAATTTACATCAAAAAAATTACTGTAAATAAATTTCTGTCACAAAAAGTTTTACACCAATAAAAAAATGTTAAAATAAAATGAATATTTCTAAATTTCATGGTTTTATATATTTTTATTAAATAAAAGATTTTGATAAAATTTAACTTAAGAAGAAGATTAAATTAGACAAATTTAAAGGCAAAGTTCATCATTTACTTAAATATCTTATTTAAATTGATATAATTTAAACTTTTTTCTGTGGATAATATGTATTTCATACATTTAAACATTTCTGTGATATATTTCATTCAAATTTTAGGCTATTAATCGTGAAACAACATTTGCAAAAATATTTAAAAAGCTCTTAAAACGCAATTCTACACTTTTTCTTATATTTTTCCTATTTTCAGACAAATTTATATGTATTAAATTTTTATTAGTGTTTATTAGTAGTAGATAAATACGTTAAATCTATGATTTTATAAAATCAAATTTAAGAATAATATAAAATTGAAATTTAGACCAAAAATTTAATCTTATATTATATGTTCATTTTAGTTCCTATTTATTTTTTGTGCTATAAAATCAATTTATTATTTATTTATTAAAATTAATGTAATTCATTTGTTAAAATAGTAAGGTGTATCTATCAATTTAATAAAATGCTTAATTAATAATTTATCACTTATGAAAAAAAATCACATTATTTTTATTTAAATAATATAAAAACTAAATTAAATTTAAGACAAATATATAGATAAAAATAAATCTTAATTTTATATGAAAACCCAAGTTACTTATTAAAACTTTTATTAGATCCAAATGATGTTAAAGTTAAATATTTGAACTCAAATAAAAAACAAATATAAGAAGCAACATGAATAAAAAACTTAAATATAAAAACGAGATTATTAATTAAGCAAAACCAAAACTATGGACTTCTTAAAATAAAGAATCTAACCTAAAAAATACTACTATTTAAACTAATTTGTTATTAACATAGTTGAAAATGTAACCCTGCATCAATATATTTCTTGAGTATTTTTAGATAAAAATAAAAATATTTAAAAAATGTTACATTGGACGCAATCCAAACCGTGCCAGTATCCACTGGGCCTATAAAAAGGCCCAACGTTTACTTCGGGTTATATGCCCGAATATCTTTTCCTTTTTCTCCTCGTTACTCTCAGTTTCAGTCTCACTTTCTGAGAAGAGCGCCAAATTAGGGTTAGGTTAGGGTTTAACCATTCCTACACTCAATTGTCAATCTCTTCCAAATTCCAATCCCAATCGCAATGGATCCGACTAAAAAGCGCAAGCTTGATGAGAATGGTTTCGGTGATTCCGACCCGCTTAAACTCTCTTCCACCGAGGCTCGGAAACTCATCGAGCGCTTCACCCCGGAGCAGCTTCTCGACATCCTTCAGGACGCGGTGGCTCGCCACGCTGATGTGCTTGCCTCTGTGCGTGCTGTTGCGGACCCCGATGTGTCGCAGCGGAAACTATTCGTGCGTGGCCTTGGGTGGGACACCACCACAGACGGCCTCCGCTCACTCTTCTCCACCTACGGTGAGCTTGAGGAGGCTGTTGTGATCGTTGACAAGGTAACCGGCAAGTCCAAGGGCTACGGTTTTGTCACCTTCCGCCATGTGGACGGTGCTCTCCTCGCCCTCCGTGAACCCAGCAAGCGCATAGACGGGCGCGTGACCGTCACGCAGCTCGCTGCAGCGGGGAACTCCGCGTCGAATGCCAACGCAGCCGATGTTGGGCTCAGGAAGATCTACGTTGCCAACGTGCCGCCGGACCTTCCGGCAGACAAGCTCCTCGCCCATTTTTCTGTGTATGGTGAGATTGAAGAGGGACCCTTAGGGTTTGATAAACAAACTGGAAAATCAAAGGGGTTTGCGCTTTTTGTTTATAAGACTCCTGAAGGGGCTCAAGCTGCGTTATTAGATCCTGTCAAGACTGTGGAAGGAAGGCAATTGAGTTGTAAACTGGCGATAACGGATGGTAAGCAAGGGAAGCGAGCTGGACCAGATTCAGGTCAGGCCCATGGGAATGTTCAGCACGGTCATGGGGATGGAGTCGGGGCTGGAATGGGGATGCCTCCTGCAGCGGGGTCTGGGCCGGGGCAGTATGGCGGCCCGCAATATGGGGGACCAGTTGGGTTGGGTTCGTATGGTGGGTTTGGTGGACAACCTCCGTTAGGTAACCATAATCATCCTCTGAATTCATCCAATCCCGTACCCGGTTCTATGGCTGGTGCTGGTGGTTATGGTGCTGGGATGGGTGGGCCTTATGGTGGATACGGTGGGCCGGGCTCTGCGGGATTTGGTGCTGCAGGTGGGTTAGGAGGGGCTGGTGGAGGTGCTGGTGCTGGTGGTGGGCTTGGAGGAGCAAGTGGTGGTGCTGGTTCTTTGTATAGATTGCCTGGTTCTGGTGGCATGCCTGCAGGTGGTGGAGGGTATCCGGAGGGTGGTCATTATGGTTTATCAGGTTCGGCTGGATACCAGAACCAGCATCATCCTCCTTCTGGTGCTTCTCCAGTGCCTAGAGTTCCACCTGGTTCGATGTACCCCAATGTGCCTCCTTACTACTAAAGAGGTAGTATTGGTTGTTCTTGTTTCTGAAATTCTTTGAAGGTTGTGTGGTGGAAGTGCAATTAGTTCATATGTTTTCTTTTCCGTTATATATCTGTGTGGACTGCTTGGTTGTTTGTGTGATTCCATTCTGTGTGTATGTGTATGTTTCGATTACTGTTGGTTCTTTGCCTTGTTTTATTTTTTTTATTGTCTATTCTATATAAATTTTAGACTGAAAAATACTTAATGACCTGCGTTGTTTGGGATCATGTGGCAGATTTGTGGTTTTGGAACCCGAACAATGAATACTGTGATTCTCTTATGCAATAGTAGCTTATTAAATCCTATATTGATTATAGTGAGCTTGTGATTAAATGTACTTTTAATTATTTTTTATGATGTCTTTATGACTATGCTATTGAAAGTTTATCAGGTACTGATTTTTTTCTTAATTAATGTTCTAAATAACATTCATCTGTGGCCTGTTATTGAAGTTTGATCGTTTTGCTAGCACTCATCTTGTTTGTAGTTTGTGTGTATTCTTTTGTTTGTCTTCCTCTGCTTCCCGATTAATTTTATCTTGTTGCATATGTTTTGTATTTGTGTTTTCACTTTTATACATAATTTCATGGTGGCTGTCTGTTAATTGATCTTTCAAACTATGTTGTTGGTTACATATACATGGTACCCTGAGATGGGCTGTTTATTCATGTGTGGTTCCTAAGAAAGGGTGAGCAATGATTTGTTTATTTTTCTTGTCTTGTTTTTACAATATAATAATGTACTTTGGATGATGGTTGTGAAATGATGAATTGAGTTGAATGGATGTTTGATTCAGGTGTATCATCGCTTATTGGGTGCAGATGCTTTGTGCCTCTGGTGATTGCGTGAATTGCAGACTATGTACTCTGGTGTAATGAATGTGTTAGCCTGTACTTTTACAGCCTCTTGACTTCATCTGCTGCCCTTTTAAGCCTTGATTCATATGAATGTTATTAGTTAAAACCCCTGTTGAGGTAGACTAGTTTTGTACTTTTAGAAGGATTATCTGGGCTGTTACAGCCTGTTTTAATCATATGGATCTGGATTTAATAGCTGAGTTTGTACTTAGTCACATTTTCTTGTGGTTAGTTTTAACAAAAGTTGCTCAATGCTGTGGTTTTTTCGTTTTATTTATGTTTATCAATATTTTCTAATGCAATGTTTTAGTCATGCTGATTTGACGATGATATTCTAATAATTTACTTTATACAGTGTTGGTCAGGTTGTAAGTGTAATGGTGTCTGTAAGAGTATAATTATTTTCTAACCGTGTGTTTATACTGTATATTTGATGCGTAATAACTATCATTGTAAAATGCAAGTCATGTTGTAACTATATTGGCGTCTACAAGTTGTAGTGGTAAATCAATTTTCTCATCCAATACGCATTCAAGTCATGTTGTAACTATATTGGCATCTACAAGTTGTAGTGGTTAATCAATTTTCTCATCCAATAAGCATTCTAACTTCTATATAATAGAATTTCTTTCTTACACTGGGGATTCCCAACATTTTCTAAATATGTTCTGGTAATTTGTGACGTTGACTTGTTTACTCTCTAACACTATGCTTGGGATAGTCATGTGCCTTTGCGAAAAGAATTCTGACAATGGGAATTGGTGATGTTCTCTGAAGAATGTGTATTTCATTTTGTCAAACGACCTGTACTATATCGCTTGTTTGGTAAACTAATTGGTAAACTAATTAGGTTTGATTTATTGTTATTTGGGATACACTAATGTTTACCTTAAGTGCTGGTTAAATAATTTTCTTTTCCAAAATTTGGCCTTAAGTAAATTTAGGGATTTACTTCCCCTCTCAATATTTCCATCTTGGTTTCTCAAATTTATCAGCTTGTGAAATGTAAGCTGCAAGTTTATTAATTTCTTATATTCTTTTATAGACATTTTCCGAACAGTATATGAATATTTTAAATCGTTCATCGATAATAAAATCTTATCCCACCAGGTAAAGTCATTTTGACCGATCTGATGGCATTATTGGACTTGGTTAAAAGCCATGTTTTTATTGATGTTAGTGTCCTTCTTGTTCCCCTTTTACCTCCATTTTTACATTGCTTAAAACCTTGCCATCTAATATTGTGTCACTCCACTGGCATCTGTACGTGGCTAACAGCCTTAATTTTCTTATATGTTTTCCTCAATAGTAGCTGAGCCAAATATCTCCTCGCATATAGTAATTTTATGGTCGCACAACTTATCTTAGCATACTTATTTTTTATATTACCATTTTAATTGCGGGACCTTTAAAGATTAAAATCAATTACCATATAGATTTATCTGGTTTTATGGTAGTATGGAAAACCTTATCTTTGAGCTTGGTAGGTGTTTTGTGGTCATAGGTGACCTCAAATATTTTTCCCCATTTTAGCCACTCAGGATGTATGCTGAGTGACATTTTCATTTTTTTTCCATTATGTATTGATTATACTTGAAATTTGTTGTTTTATATTGACCCCAATTTTATCATTATTGGTATGATTAAGCTTTAAATTTTTGTATTCTTTAGTTAAATTATTTGATAATTCATGTTGATGTAGCTGTATTTTTTTATTTTTATTAAATTACTACATTTTGTATGTTTTACATTGTTAATGTTGTACTTTTTAATTTTAACATTGTATGATAATGCATTTAATATTTTAGCATTTATTAAAATCACGGATAGCTTTTTCTTAATACAGCCTGTCAGTTAATAAATCTCAATAATGTCTATTTCTATATTTACTTAAGTACGATTTGGATGTATCTGTTGTTTTGTATTTCCCATTCTGGGCATTTGAATGGAGTTATTAGACTTTGTGTAGTTGTACCAGGAGTATGGTTTATGAATTTATTGTCTGCAAAGTGGGGAGTTGTTTCACTAGATCGCTGTTCATTGGCATGGGTTGCTAAGAAATCTACTTAATTTTAATCTATTGTTCTATTACTCCTTTAATATTGTGCGGTATCGTCTTTCCAGTCTTGCTTTGAGTACAAGTCTGTCAGGCCAGCCTGTATGAGTTTACGATTGTAATAAAGAACCCACTGTAGGTCTGGTTTGTGAAAGATAGGTGTGAAATTGCGAACTCCAATGAATTGATACTGTTATTTCTAATCTGTTAGGATTTAGATTGTTTTGGTAGTTGATGACGAAGGCCTTAGCATAATCTTCTGTGTATTGGCATGAGATTACTGATTGCTAATGTAGAGACTGAATGAGCAACATACTGTTTTGCACTCTTTACTTTAGCTGGACATTTTGTTTATAACAACAACGAAGCTTTAGATTCATGAACATCGTTGCTTCCCTATGAGTTTTTGCTATTCTCTTTGTACCTAAATCCTTTTAATATATGGTTTCGCAAACAATGAATTCTGAAATATAAGATGATAAGAGTGCCATAATGCGTTTGCCTTGACAATGGTCATAAATTAAACGTGTGCGCAGGCTTAACTTGCATTTGCACCGAATACAATACTATCCTAAATATATAAGGATGACATCTCTCAATTTATGGTAGCAGTCTGATAATTTTGGACATGGGTTATGGCATCCATTCTGTGCTTTCTATACCCAACTATTTTGATTCTTCTGTTCTACAACCTTTGCTTTCTAATTATGCTGTAGCGTGCATAATTTCACATTTGTGGAATTTGTTTGATGCTTAGTTGCTTTACATATTCTTACTAATTTAATGTGTTGCTTTCTACTCTATCCTCACCTCTTTGCGTGGCGCTTGCTTTATCGAATTTTGGGTGATGCTTACATTGTAGAATCTTGTACGTTTTTGGTTCAGATATCGGTACTTTATAAAAAAAATTAACCATTTTGTGCGTCAGATTATTTACTTTTTTCGAATTTCATCTTTAGTTTTTCTGTCATGTACTGATGCCTGATTATTCTCTGCGCTTTTATCTTGTTATTCGGCTTCATTTGCGTTGAACTAAAAAACGCCTCTATCATAGTAATCTTCTAAACCTGTGCAGACGTGTTATTTTAGTATTGAATTTAGTTTTATAGATTTGAATATATATTGTGTTCAGAGAACCCCTAAACAGAACAAATAAGTGGGTCTGTACTAATCACTGTCATTGGCTGTATTTCTGGTAAAATGTTGCTCCACTCGACATGTTGGTTGCCTACATCTGGTTGGTTGAACGTGATGTGGCGGAGCTTAACTGATTAAATAAAGTAAGAAACAGTGGTCCCGTTTGAATCTTCAAACATGGTTGGCATGGACGAATTGAGAATGCGTTTGCAGACTTGTGGTAGCAGAGAGGTACACGTCCACTATGAATGGGCACTGCAATTTCTGACATCCTATGCCTGTACCTTTCACTCAGTTTACTCTTAACGATTAAAAGTTTCTTTTTACGTAATATTTTCAAGCTATTAATAGAATTAATCAGTATTGCCACGTTTTATATGACAATTCAAATGGTTTGAGAGATGAAGTTATGAATGGTTGGCTCAATTATTGCAGTTGTTTTTTTGATATATATTAAAATTATGTACTGATGGCATTGTTCTTGAGGTCGGCCTTTTGGAATCGTTGGGAACGGTACTCAGAATTTTGCCTGTGGGATTTAACTTTTTAAATTAAAATCCTTTATTTCAATATGTAAGTCATTTTTATCAGACCAAATGTAAATGTTGTAACTTCATGAAAATAATCATTTTAAATATTTAATATTTGATAGGCATAAATTTAATGAGAAAAATAGTAATTAAGTAGGTTTAATATATGGTATGATTGCTAGTTCCCTTTCAATTTTTTCTCACGTCTAGGGGTGCTAGATGCCGCTCCCCTATGATTGCTAGTTCCCTTTCAAATTTTTAACGGTTCGGGGCAAACTACTTCTTGAAAAGATCTTCGTTTTTTTGGATTGTGGAAAACTACTAAATATGAAAAAGAAAAAAAATTAGCAAGTTAAGAATGGTCCGTGAACGAATTCAAATAAAATACACACCTTACCAAACACTTCACTACAAAGATTATTAAAGTCAATGGTGTTGACAAAAGTCTGATAGGAGAGGCGAGGAAACTTATTCAACCCCACAACTTTTACTTTAGTCGATGTCATTTTTGTGATAAATGGAGTTTTGATTCATTATGTATTCAGTTATATTTGGGTCATAGATTGTTGTGGCTTATGTTTTAATGTTTAATTTAGTTAATTTACTTACTTGAGGGTGAAACACTATTCATGCATATTAGAGGGCGATGAATTAAAAGTGAAATCGTGTTCACTTGCGTTGAATATTGAGTAACTAATTGAGTGTAATTGCGGGATTTCACCTTTTTGTGTTACTCGTACATACGCGAAGATTTACAGTGAATTACAACGAAATGACTTTTATGTCCTTCCTGCAACAGTTGAGAAAAAGCAAAAATCATGGTGAATATGAATGGAGAATGGTGTGTGGTGATCATCGACTGTGGCTGGTGGTGTTGTTGATGATGAAGATGCGTTGAAGATGGGGGACTTGAGCTTGAAGCAGGAAGAAGCGTTGATGATGGAGAGGCTCGCGTTTTCGGTTGCAGAAACGAAGCTGTATCTGGTTATGGGTTTGCGTATTTGGATACGCTGCAAAGTGAGAGGAAAGGAGAAACCTGTATCCGGTTATGCCTTGGTTGTATTCGGTTACAACCTTTGGTTTTAAGTGCTGTATCCGGTTACGAGTTTGTGGATTCGATTACAAGCACAGTTCAAGCTTGCTGCATCCTTCGTCCATGGTTCCTGCATTGGGTTTGTCTTCATGTTATGATGTTCGTCCCGTTGGTGGCCGTGAGGAGCGGTGAGGAATAGAGGTGCATGCAGCGGACATGACGACGTCCATGTACCATTTCTGCACTTGGAAGTCTTTGCGGAAACACGTTTGATAACTTGGTAGGAGTCACAAAATTTGAAGAAGGTGGTATCATTGTTTGCGATGCTGCCACTGTAAGCAAAAACTGAAAAACTGTTCTCAAAAACATGTTCTGCGTGTTGGGAAAATTCTCAAAATTATGATTTTCAGGGTTTGTTGAGGGTTAGAGAAGATGGTATTAGTGTTCTCACTTCACAAGTTAATGATGGTTCTAAAATAAGGTTAGTTCCACAAACTCATGTTTCATTTTCAAATTGGTTTGTTCTGTTACTATCCCAGAATTTATTGCATGGTTACTATTTCTATGTCTTCAATGTTTTCTTTTTTTTTCCTTTCTATATGCTAACTCATTACTCAGAAGTGATTTTAAAAATAAAAATAAAAAAACACCACGTGGTTATTGTGCTTGCATTCATGTTCAGTTACCTAAATTCAGTAAAGTATCAGTCATTTACATGTTGTTGTGTTTTTTTAATTTTAAATAAAATTATTTAAAATATAAATTTAGATAAAAATAATAATTTTAAATAAAATTTAAATCAAATTATTTAATACCTAGGGACATATTGGTAATCTTCAATTTCTACCAATTAAACAAATTTTTTAAAACTGTCACATCAATCAAATCCTATACTAATTCTCACAAACTTCACCTCCAAATCCACTCTCAATTACCTTCAAATCCACTCAAGTAAACACAAAAAAAATCACCTTCAAATCCCTTCAAATCCACTCAATCACTCTCCCCCAATTACCCCCAAGTGAACACACCCTAAATGATTGTATGAGTGTCGCAACCGAAAAATCGCGACGGGACGACGACGATCCAAAAAAGGAAAAACATGATTTTAGAAAAAGAGTTTTGGAGTCGCCACCATAGTTTATTCTGGAAAACTACGGAAAAACCATAAAATGAAAAGGCAAGGTCTACGAAAACCAGATTTTAGGTTCGGGAGTCGGTTACGTGTAGGGAAGGTATCAGCACCCTACCACGCCTGCCCGAAAGCAGTACCTTTAATTAAATATGCGAATTTGATGTGGTATGCAAATTGTTTAATTTCCCCTAAAAAGTAAAAATCTAAAGAAAACAAAATATTTTTTTATTTTTTTGTGCCCGACAAGGATTGACCTTGCTCCTACGTATTCTCAGTCAGACTGAGAAATCAGGGTTACGTAGTTCTAGCAAACCATTTGGAAAATTTGTTTGAGAAATTGTTTGGAAAATTTGTTTGGAAAATTTGGATTTTTGGGAAAGTGAACCTGACAAGGACTGGCCTTGCTCCTACGTATCTCCACTTTTGATCGAGAATCAAGGATCACGTAGTTCTGGTAGATAAGAAATTGATTTGAAAAAAACAAAAGTTGATATTATTTTTTTGGCATTTTTTGGCATTTTAACGGCACATAATCTGTTTGATAAGAATTAGTTAAAAACACATCGAGTAGACTTCCAGGAAAGAGAGGTGCGTCACAATGGACAACTTAAGTACCAAGTCTTTCCTTAGTCAAAGTGTTCCTCAACTAGTTTTTAACAAATTTCTCATTTTCAGATTCAAAATAACAACATAGTTTTACATCAATAATAACACGTAAATTTAATGCTTGAACAGTCATATAACCAACACATAGACATACACAATAATTCAAAACATGAATAGTAATACAATAGTATTAACTTAAAAACATGGAAAGGTTAGCTCCCCTTACCTCTTCTCCAGACTTAGGTTTCTACTCAGAGGTTGTTCTCCCGAAAATCCTTCAGAACCTCTGCTCTTCTAAAATTTTCTTCCCAACTCTTTTCTTCTCTATTTTTTTTTTCTCACTTGATTCTTACTCCCTTTTGTGCAGAATAAGCTCCCCTCCCATGGCTATTTATAGTCCAAAATTTTTACTATTCAAATTATTTTTTAATATTATTTATTATTTTAATATTATTTTATTAATATTTTAATCACCACTTGCAAAACCACTTGCAAATCTTATCCTTCCTTAACTCAGAGATTCTTATCCTCTTATTATTATTATTATTTTTTTTTATTATTTTTTTTCGTTTTTTACTATTCACTTTTTACTATTCACGTTTTACTATTCATTTTTTACTATTCATTATTTTTTATTTTTATTTTTATTTTTTTTACAATAAAGACTAAATCAAATACAAAATAGTAAAACAAAAATTTAAAATAATAAAATAAATGAAATAAGATAAGACAAGAAGCAAAAAAATAAAAGAGATCTATTATTTAGTCAATCCGGACGAAATTGGGTGTTGACAATGAGTATTACATCCGTATGCATGTGATTTACATAATTGTTTGTAAGCATAATTAAAGAAGTGCACTTGCAGGTAGAGTAGAGTTTATAATGAAATAATGTGTGGCTATAGGTAAGTTTACTTGTATTATATGCAATATATCGATCGGAATTAACAGATATTAATGGGTCAGATTGTCTTACGCTTTACAAATATACGATTATAATTATTGATTATTGGGTTTGATTGCTTAAAAATATACTACACTAATGGTTAATCAATATACTTGGTTGCCACAAGCCCTATAAATATAGAATTGATGTCCAAGGACATCATCTTTTTCTATCCTTTTCTAACTTTGATCTATCTTAATAAAGTATAGACCTCTTTAAGAAACATATCTGACTTGTGCGTCAGAGTGTCTTTTCTAGGTCAACAAACCATCAGAGTGGATTGTGTTCTTGGAGAGGATTGGACGATCAAAAGAGAGCAGAGCAAGGAAGGATGACCGACCCTCAGACTAATTCTACCGAAACATTTTGGCGCCCACCGTGGGGCCGAGCGACATTCTCATGAAACCATGAGGAACCAAACACGTGCTCGGTCTTGGCATCTCTACTTTGGATCAATATCCGGTTTTGCAACAAGAGTAAAAAATAATAATTTCTAAAGGCATGTCTTTTGTTTGGAGAACTTTCAGGAAGGTTTAGACCTACATTCAACCTTATCAGAAAGGTTGAGACCTACATTAAACCTTGTCAGGTTCCAATGACTTTTTATTAAAATTTCAAAATTATAAAATATTGAAATGTTTACTTTATTTTGTTTAACTCATATTTTTGTGAGTAAAAATATCCTCCATAGGAAGTTCAATCCTACATTCAACATTGTCCGGTTTCACTTTTTATTATAATTTATAAATTATAAAATATTGAAGCTTTTACTTTATTTCGTTTAACTCATATTTTTGTGAGTAAAAATATCCTGCACACGAAGTCTTACGTTCAACTTTGTCAGGTTTCACTTTTAATTATAATTTATAAATTATAAAATATTGAAGCTTTTACTTTATTTCGTTTAACTCATATTTTTGTGAGTAAAAATATCGTGCACAGGAAGGTTTAGTCATACATTCAACGTTATCAGGTTCCAATGACTTTTTATTATAATTTATAAATTATAAAATACTAAAGCTTTTACTTTATTTCGTTTAACTCATATTTTTGAGAGTAAAAATATCTTGCACAAGAAGGTTTAGACCTACGTTCAACCTTATCAGGTTCTAATGGCTTTTATTCTAAGTTATAAATTATAAATATTGAAGTGTTTACTTTATTTTGTTTGACTCATATTTTTGCGAGTAAAAATATCCTCCACAGGAAGTTTAGTCCTTAGTTCAACCTTATCAAGTTCCACTTTTCATTATAATTTATAAATTGTAATATATTGAAGCATTTACTTTATTTTGTTTAACTAATATTTTGGTGAGTAAGAATATCCTCCACAGGAATGTTCAGTCCTATGTTCAATCTTATCAGGCTCTAATGGCTTTTTATTATAATTTATAAATCATAATATATTGAAGCATTTACTTTATTTTGTTTAACTCATATATTTGTGAGTAAAAATATCCTACACAGGAAGGTTCAGTGCTACGTTCAACCTTATTAGGTTCCAATGGCATTTTATTATGATTTATAAATTATAAAATATTGAAACGTTTACTTTATTTCGTTTAACTCATATTTTTATGAGTAAAAATGTCTTACACAGGAAGGTTCAAACTTATGTTTAACCTTGTCAGGTTCCAATAACTTTTTATTATAATTTATAAATTATAAAATATTGAAGCATTTATTTTATATTGTTTAACTCATATTTTTGTGAGTAAAGATATCTCGTCAGGAAGGTTCAGTCCCTTCCCGCTCGGTTAGTTGGACCACTTACGTTCAACCTTGTCATGTTTCAATGGCTTGACTTTCGTGAGAGCATCAATTGGGCACCTCTACCCTCATTCAGCGCATCCCGAGCGATGCCTATTTATATTATTATAGTCAATGTCCTCATCTATTTTGCAGGTCACAAGGTAGTAAACACATACATCTCATCCGTGACACATCCTAATACAAATTCCTCATTTTTGGCCTCCACACGCTTAACCGAGGATCGAACGGTCTCGCTTGCCCGACCATTTGGCTTCATAACCTAAATTATTTTAATATTAATTTGATTGGCTAAAATTTTCTAACCATTCAAATTCGAATTACTATTTTCTCTTTAGTGGAGATGACAGGACCTTGTGCACAAACCACTCGACCAACCGCTCGGTGATTCTATAAAATGAATCCACCTCGACCACGAACGAACGAAAAGCTCCTCGGTGATTCTATAAAACGAATCTACCTTGACCAGCCGCTCTATGATTCTATAAAATGAACACCTCTACAAAGAGCAGAAGGAGTGATAAAAAGCTCCTTAGTTACGTCGCTCGGTGATTCCAAGGAGAACTCCTGGCGTTTTCCTGACCACCTACTTTTTCATTATAAAAATAAATTATAAAATATTGAAGCATTTACTTTATTTTGTTTAACACATATTTTTGTGAGTGAAAATATATTGCACTGGAAAAAACTTCAAAGAGAACTCCTAGAGTTTTCCGCTCGGTGCAGAGAGGAATGAAGACTTAAATAGACTCCCTAAATACAACGTGATCAACCTCTCTTAAACTCATAATAATTCCTACACACCTCTTTCAATAAAGCGCTTGCTTGGGCTTAGGGGGCTTATGTGCTATATGAAATATACTGATCGGAGTTAGCAAGTATTAATGGGTCAGATTGCCTTACGCTTTAAAAATATACGATATTAATTATTGATTATTGGGTTTGATTGCCTAAAAATATACTGCACTAATGGTTAACTAATGGACTTGGCTGCCACAAACCCTATAAATATACAATTAATGTCCAGGTACATTATCTTTTTCTATCCTTTTCTAATTTGGATCTATCCTAATAAAATATAGAGATCTTTATGAAACATATCTGACTTGAGCGTCAAAGTGTCTTCTGTAGGTTAACAATCCATCGGAGTGGATTGCGTTCTCGAAGATGATTGGACGATCGAAAGAAAGCAGAGCAAGGAAGGCCGACCGACCCTCAGACCAATTCTACCGAAACACTACTCATACCTAAATGAATGGAAAGCTATTAACAATCTTACATATGTATATGATGCAATATAAACCATTTTCTTTGCTGCATTTTGAATAGTACATAGTTGAAATGCATGGTGTTTTCTCTGATGGACTTTACATTGTAAATAATTGCAATTGGATTGGTTTCGTTGTTGCATATTAGTAAATGACTACAAGGTATTGGAATAGTGTGTTCTATGTGAAATTAGTATACTTTGGACCAAGGATTGTGTTAACATGTTCGAGTATGGTCAATTAATATTGATTGTCGTACTAGATTCATTTTTCATTATAGGTGATTCATGCTAAGTATGAATGTAGGCTTTGATTGTACAATGTTTAAGTTAAAGATTATCTTAATAAAGTTTAAGCATGACAATGTGTCTCGTGTTGCGAGTGGTTGTTTGAAATATTTTTTGGATGAGTATAATGTTATAATGTAAGTATGATTAACCTGCATTTGGGTGTTTAAACTTGTACATGACGCCATGTCGATGAATGTGTTATGAATTATAGGTCGTTGTTAAATGGGCATGTATGGTTTGGGGATCTATATGTAAATTGTGCTAGAATTGATTTAGTTTTATGGTGAATCTTTGTAGCTTGTTCTTTGCATGATGAGAATATACGTAAAGTTTTCTTGCTATTTATAGTTGTGAATAGATTGTGGTTTTTGTTTTGTATGATGTAAAATACATTGAGCAGTTGTTGTGATGTTTTTTTGATATGTTTGGAAATTATTGTTATTAAGGTATTATGAAAATTTATGTAATTTTTGGGGGAAGTATATGAAGTTATGCCTAATGTATGCTTTCATATGAGTGCAATTTTCAGGGTCAAAAATTCTTTTAAAGAGGAGTGAATGTAAGGTCTGGAAAAATAGGGGTCTGAGAAATAAAGTAGTCTTGAGACTTTGGTGTTTTTGTTTGATAATTAATGTTATTGAGTGTACATCTTTGTTAGAACATAATTGTTATGTTATTTCTTTGATTTCATTTATATTTTTCTTAGGGACAAATGAGTCTTTTACCTTTTATTAATTCGGTGCTAGAAATTAAAATAAGGGGTGTAGAAAGGCAAAACATGCAAATTAAATAATATGGAAAATTAATAAAAAGATATTATATAAATGTTTTAGAAGATTTAGTTGTTGTTATTTTAAAGAGTGGTTGATACTATTTGATAGACTCATTATAATAAATTAGAATAAAAATATTAAGATAGAATATATCAGGGACTTATCAGAATTATTTAAGTTAAAGATAAATTTATTTTGTGTTATCTATATATTTTAGTTTAGTTGGTTGTTATTACTCCTTATGAACTTTTATTATAAATACAGTACCTAAGTATGTTATTGAAAAAATCGTCTATACGCCTAAATGCTCTCATGTTTTGGAGTTTAATCAAATAACATTAAAATCGAATAATAATCAGAAAACAACTTAGGGTGAACACTCAAGACTTAGAGTCTGAATCTCAAAAACACAAAACCTAGAACCAGAATCCCCAACATAGAAAATCTTAAGTTCTTAGGACATAAAAAAACATCTAGGTTAAAACACCTAGATGCATGGCTAAACGTTGTTATGCCTAAAGCGTCTAAGAGAGTTGATGCCAAACGCTTAATGCTCAACATACCTGAAAAAGGTATTCAACATAACTCTCGAAAACAAAAATGGTGGAGATGATGGCTTTGACAAAACCTTTTAAAAGACATAAAAATCAAAATACAAATGAAAACTTAAACAAGCTAAACTCTATCTATCTAATAAGAAACAAAAATAAAAGAAGCGTTTGCTTGAATAAACGATTCCATGAGCTTAACAAGTACCTCGTCTAACGATGAAGTAACTATATACGCTTGGTCTCTTCAGAAAAGAGCTTAATTGAAAAATGATACCTAACGGTAGAAATTCAAAAACCACTTTGCTGTTTTGAGCAAGCATTAAATGACATTGTTCAAAAACAACATAAGTGATAAGAAAAGTCATATCTACTGTATGCATAATCTACTATGTAGATAAGCTATTATACATGCATCTACAATGCTACAAATCAAATATTAAAAAGTGGACATTAGATACAAAAGAGATATTCACAGAAAATTCTTCACTTGAAGTCATACCTAAAAAGATCGTACAACCTATTTCAAGCAAAGTTATGAAAAAACATGTCTGCTCTAATAAGTTGACTTACCCAACAACTACTGTACGAAGAAGAAAGAGAAATCAAAAGTATCAAGGGTACAACCTCAGTCTAACAAACAAATATCCAAGAAGCCTATAAATATAAGATCTCTCGAAACGAAAATCAAGAGGATAGCTTAAGAGGATAGTGAAGTAAAGCTTACAATGAAATATTCATCCTGAGAAGCAAAAGAGAAAAAGCTCAAGAAAAAGAATACATCTAAGCTGAAGAAAAGAGAAGAGAAGAAAAAAAGAGAAAGAAATACTCTCACACTTCATTTTCACATTGCTTACTATTGTAAGAGAGAAGAGAAAAAAATCTGCGAGTGTTTAGACTCCTTTGTGTTGTAATCTAATCCTTTCTACGAGTGATATAGTATGAACATCTTGTAAGCAATTGTTGATTGCAATTCTGAAGAGAATTAAAATACTTGCAACTGAACTCTGTTTGAGTTGAGAAATCTCGGTAAGGTTGCTGAGTACCAAGAGTGGTGCGAATACTCATTTGTAATAGTGTGAAAATTATAGTGGAACCCTCTACGGAGGAGACTGGACATAGCTCAGTTAGAGCGATCCAGTATAAAATATCTTGTGTTATTCTCTCTTCTCTTTACTAAAAAATCCTCTTAGAAAACCTACAATTGAGCTTTTTATTTAAAAATATAAGAACTTCTAAGCTAAACGATCCTTTTTGTTTAAAAGAAGTTCTTACAAACGCTATTGTAGAAATTATTCTGATTAACACAATGATCTTTATAAAGCTTATTATTTAAGTTAAGTGTCTAAGCCTTTAAAAGAATATCTCACTCGTTTAACAACATGCTATATTAGAAGGGTTACGAAAAATGTTTTCCATAAACACTATTCAATCCCCCTTTAAGTGTTTTTCAGGTACTTCATCCAAGAGCTGTCTTCAAGAGCCTGATTGAAGTTTAGTGGCTCGATTTGGGAGATGAGAGCATTGGTTAGTGGCTTGTGATACGATCTTGTCCTTACGTGCTCATTCAGATTTCCAGTAATTTTCTCAAAGGGATGATTCTTGGTGATCAGACGATGTAAGCTTTTTGGCTCTCTTCTTTCTTCACTAGTATCGTTGAGTGGCTCTTCATGTTGATTCTCAACTTCATTGTTGGGATCTTGTGATGCGTTCCCCTCCTTGGATGTGCAATTATTTAACTGTGTTTGAAGAAGGAGTCGTCCAACTCTGACTTACTTTGGTCAAGCTTATGGTTAAATTTCACATGAATGACTTCTTCAACTTTCAAGGTTCTAGAGTTGTAGACTCTAAATACTCTTGAAGTTTCCGAGTAACCAAACATGATTCCTTCATCACTACGAGAATCAAATTTACCTAAGCTATCCTTGGTGTTAAGAACAAAACATTGATAACCAAAAGGATGCAAATAAGAAATATTTGGCCTTTTGTCTTTCCATAACTCATAAGGTGTTTTATTGAGGATTGGCCTGATGTAAACTCTGTTTTGAATGTAGCAAGCTGTGTTAACTGCTTCTTCCCAAAAGTGTTTGGGAGTATTAAAATCATTTAGCATAGTTATGACCATTTCTTATAAAGATCTATTTTTCCTCTCAACATCTCCATTTTGTTGTGGAGTTCTTGGAGTTGAGAAATTATGTTTAATGTCAGAGTTTTCGCAAAAGTTTTTGAAAAGCTCATTTTCAAATTCTCCTCCATGACTACTTCGGATAAACATACTTTTTAAATCTTTTTCAGTCTCTATCCTTTTACAGAGTTTGCAAAAGATGTTAAAAGCTTCATCCTTATGAGTTATAGACAGAACCCAAGTCCACTTAGAAAAGTAATCTACAACTACAAGTCCATATGGTTTACCACTCATAGACTTAGTTCTTGTAGGTCCAAACAAATCTATATGAAGCAGTTCAAGAGGTCTTTTGGTCTAAACCATGTTTTTACTTTTGAAAGACTCTTTAACTTGTTTGCCCTTCATGCAAGCACTACAAAAGACTGTATCATTGAATGATACGTCTAGCAGTCATCTTATGAGATCATGGTGTTGTAACTTTGAGATGAATCTCATGATTGTGTGTCCACAGTTATTATGTCATGTCATTGCCTCATTTTTCATGGATACTAGACATGAGACACTTTGAGACTGTAATTCATTCAGATATATTTTATACAAGTTTCCTAATCTATTTGCTATAAATACTAAGGACTTATTACTATCTAATACTCTACATTGGCATTTTTCAAAAATAACATTATATCTGCTGTCACGCAATTGGCTTATGTGAAGCAGATTATGTTTAAGGTTATCTACTAACAGAACATTATTAATGGAAGGGGAAAAATTTGTACCTATCTTTCCAATTCCTATGATTCTGACTTTTTGGTTTCCTCTGAAAGTGACCGATCCTCCTTTCTTGTCCCTTAGGTTTAGGAACATACACTTTTCTCCAGTCATGTGATGTGAGTAGCCATTGTCCGGTTTTCATGACATGGATTTCTTTTCGGTCATTAAGTATATCTGAACAAGGAGTTATTTGAATCTTAGGTACCCATAACCAGTTGGGTCCTGACTTGTTAGATACATGCATTTTCTTCTTTTTAGAAGTTGATGCATCATTACTTGACCTAGTGAAACTACTATGGTTAGTTTTATATACATGTTTTGTATTGGGTTTCCTATAACCTATACCTTGTTTGTTAAATGGATGCCTACTTTCTCTCAACAGAAGATCTAACCTATCATTTTTCTCAAGTGTTCTACTTAGAATTTTTTTAAGGGTATCGTTTTCATGCCTAAGGGATTCTATGACTTCAACATCTTTGCCTACTGTTGTATTATCTACAGGTTTCTTATTTTGTATCCTAGTTTCTTCCTTTCCTTATTCTTTGACACTCAACTATAGCCTAAGACTATTAACTTTTTGTTGAAGTGTATTAACATTGTCCCTAGATGTATCTACTTTATCTTTTAGGATATTTCTATGTGCAATAAGTTCTATACGTTGGTTACATAAATCTTTATATGGATAGGAAAGTTTAGACGAATACGATAGAGTTCATAATATGCATTTCTTACTGAGTGTAGATCAGAAATGTTTACCTCGTCTTCAGAGTCATCTGATGTACACTCAACATTTCCTGACCAAGCATACTTTGGCATCTTCGTCTTCGTCAGATGTGTTCAGGTCTTCCCAGGTGCTCCTCAACATCTTTTTCTTTTCTTATCTGGGCCCAACTGCCTTTTTCTTCATCTTTTCAAGCTCGGGACATTCAAATATGAAATGTCTAGGTTTGTTGCACTCGTAATAGAAAATTGCGTCTTTTGGTCGTCTATCTTTTGTATTTTTCTTAGAGCTAGATCCAAAGCGTCTGCTCTTGAACATTGTGCCTTTTCTTCTCCTCCATAATTTTTGGAGCTTTCTCATGATGAATGAAAGTTTTTCTTCATCGTTCTCGTCCATGGAGTCATGTTCGTCGCCTGGCTCCTCGGAGGATTCATCTATCATGAGAGCCTTAGTGGGTGTCTTCTTGACAACTTTGAGTGCGATGCTTTTCTCCTTCTTGATAGATTCATCTTGAAGAAGCTCGAGCTCATGAACCTTTAGTATCCCTACCAACTCTTCTAGACTCATTTCGTCTAGATTCTTTGATATATGGAGAACTGTGACCTAAGGTCTCCATTGATTGGGAAGACTTCGTAGGATTTTATCAATATGATCGAAGGTGTCATATAACATTCGCAAGGATTTCAACTTGTTAAGGATCGTTTGGAATCTGCTGAACATGCTCTGAATGTTTTTGTTTTCAAGCATTGAAAACATTTCATGCTTCTTGTTAGCAAGCTCAACTTATTCCTTTTGACTTCATTTGATCCCTCATAAGTGATTACCAAGGTGTTCCAGATTTCTTTTTCTCCTTGGTAAGCGTGAACCTTCTTGTATTCTTCTTTTGAGAGAGCACACATAAAAAATTTGTGAGCTTTAGAGTTTAACAGGTAGCGTTGTTTCTACTCGTCAATCCACTTACTTTTTGAGAGTCGCTGTCCTTAGTCATCTACAAGAATGTAGTTGTCATTTTCCACAATGTCCCACATATCGATGTGACATGATTCAAAGAATACGACCATTCTTTGCTTCCAGTAGTCGAACTTCTCTCCCTTGAACAAGGGAGGACGGTTGATGGCGTTTCCTTTATTTTCCATTCCTCAAGATCGTTTCCTTGAGTCCTGCTAAGAACTAACCCCGCGAGATTAGCTCTGATACAAGTTGAATTATCCGAAAAACACTAGAAAAGGGGGGTGGGGTGTTGAATAGTGTTAATGGAAAACTTTTCGCAACCCTTCTGACATAACACATTTTTGAGCTCTTAAAATCTTCTTTTAAATAATCGTAGGCTCGACTTAATAAGATTTTGCAATAACAACTTTTAGCGTGCTTTTCAGAATATATATACTGCAAAGTTTTGTTAGGAACTTCCTTTTTGAAATAAATCGTTTAACTTGGAAGATTCTTGTGTTTGGAAATAATGCATAACTGTAGGTTATCACAAGAGGATCATTTAGGTAAGAGAAGAGATAATTGCACAAGATATTTTATACTATTTCGCTCCAACGAAGCTACGTCCAGTCTCATCCGTAGAAGGTTCCACTATAATATTCACACGATTACAAACTATTATTAGCACCACTCCTGGTACTTAGTTTCCTTGCCGAGATTTCCTTTGAGTATTAGCACAACTCCTGGTATTCAGCACCCTGCCGATATTTCCTTTGAGTATTCGCACCAGTCTTGATACTCAATAAACCGCCGAGATTTCCTTTGAGTATTTGAACCACTCCTGGTACTTAGCAACCTTGCCAAGATTCCTCAACTCAACCGAGTCCAATTGTGAGTGTTTTAATTCTCTTTAGAATTGCAATCAACGATTGCTTACAA
This sequence comes from Vigna reflexopilosa, assembly GCA_027742785.1. Lineage (NCBI taxonomy): Eukaryota > Viridiplantae > Streptophyta > Magnoliopsida > Fabales > Fabaceae > Vigna > Vigna reflexopilosa. Next base: position 28,975,220 of record CM050925.1, on the reverse strand, counting down.
GTAGTTCAGACTATATCTCTCACTGAGAGGATTTGAATACAATATAAAGCAGTCTAAACACTCACATGTGTTTCTCTATTCTCTCTTACAATAGTAAGAAATATGACAATGAAGCTTGGGAGTATCTCTTTCTCTTTTTCTCTTCTCTTCTCTTTTCTTCAAATGAGATGTATTCTTTTTCTTGAGCTATTTCTCTTCTTCTTTTCAGGATGAATATATCGTTTTAAGCTCTTCTTTTCTTAAGGTATACATTTTCTTAAGCTATCATCTTGATTTTCTTCTTGAGAGATCTTCTATTTATAAGCTTCATGGATATTTGTCCATTAGACTGAGTTAGTAGTTTATAACCTTGATACTTATGCTTTCTCTTTCTTCTTTTCACAGCAGCCGTTGGGTAAGTCAACTTTGTCAGAGAAGGCATTCTTTTTCAGTACTTTGCTTAAAGTAGGTTGTACGATCTTTTTAGACTTTGCTTCAAGTGAGGAACATTATGTGCATATCTCCTTTGCCTCTAACGTCCACTTTTTGATATTTGATCTGTAGCATTGTGGATGCGTGTAGAATAACTTATATTGAAAATTAAAGTAAATGTGCATGCATCATATATGACTTCTCTTATCACTTTTGTTGTTTTTAAACGTTGAACATTTAATGTCATTTAATTCTTGCTCAGAACAACAAAGTGCTTTTAATTTCCTACCATTAGGTGACATTTTACAATTAAGTTCTTTTATTTGAAGATACAAAGTGTAGATATATACTTCATCATAAGACAAGGTACTTGTTGAGCTTATGGCATGGTTTAGTCAAGTAAACGCTTCTTTAGCTTTTGTCTCTTTTTAGACAAATAACATTTAACTTGCTTAAGCTTTCTTATGCATTTTAATAATTAAGTCTTTTAATATATTTTGTTAAAGACATTGTCTTGACCTATTTTTTTCGAGCGAAACTGAATACCTATTCCAGGTATTATAAGCATTAAGCGTTTAACTCAGTCTCTCTTGGACGCTTTAGGTAGAACATCATTTAGCCATGCATATGGGTGTTTTAGCCTAAATGTTTTCCTATTTCCTAAGACCTAAGTGTTTTCCTATGTTTTTCTATGTTTGGGGATTCTTGTTCTGGGTTGTGTTTGTTTGGGGTTTGGGCTCTACGTCTTGTGTTTTCACCCTAAGTTATTTTTTGGTTATCAGCCCATTTTAATGTTATTTGATTAAACTTCAAAACACGAGAGCTTTTAGGCATATAGACGATTTTGTATTTAACATTAACAACCTCGGTTTAACCATCCATTTGTGGGTGGCTAGAGGTGGAGAAGAGAATCTTAGTTCCTAGCATAGATCAAAGCGTTTTCCAAAAATGGCTAAGAAATTTAGTGTCTCTATCGGACACGATGGTCCTAGGCAAGCCATGGAGTTTCACCATATCTTTAAAGAACTGTTTGGCTATGTAACTTTCATTATCTACCTTGTGGCATGGAATGAAATGAGCAATCTTGCTAAACCTATCCACAACCATAAAAATAGAGTCAAATTCCCTTTGAGTTTTTGGGAGATAAGGATAAAATCCATGCTAATGTCTTCCCACGGGAAGGGGGCAATGAGGAGGGGAGTGTACAAGCCATAAGGCATAGTCTTAGCCTTGGCTTATAAACATGTTATGCATTGGGGACAAAGATTTTGGACCTTCTTTCTTATGTGGGGCCAATAGAATATCTCTCGAGAAATGTTTAGAGTGTTATCAACTCTAAAATGGCCCATGAGACCTCTGACTTCTTTATGAGGTGTTTTCTATGGGACCGTTGAGGCACACAATTTTTTCCTTATTTAAACAAGTACCCCTTGGACACATAAACCCCCTTGTGCTCTCTTTTGGAAACTTTCAAAGTGAAGGAAAAGAAGCTATATTGAGTATACAACTCTTCCATGTGAACAAATTCAAGAATTTGGGAACCAAGTTTTGAAAACAAGTTGCATCTTTTAGAGAGAGCACCGACCGTAACATTTGTTTTTCATTTCTTTCATTTGATTACATAAGGAAATTGTTCAAAGTATTCCATCCACCTAACATGCCTCTTGTTCAACTTGTGTTGTCCCCTTAAAAATTTTAGGGACTTATGGTTACTATGGATTACAAATTCCTTGGAGACTAGATAATGCTCCCAAGTTTGAAGGGATCTCGCAAGTGAATACAAATCCTTATCATAGGTGGGATAGTTTAGAGTGACACCATGAAGTTTATCACTAAAATATGCAATGGTGTGCCCCACTTGTAATAAGACTCCACCTAAAATATGAAAAATTCTCTCCATTCCTAGAGTGTCATGTGGTCACTACTAAAGCTAAATCCTCTCTAATAGAAGTATAACACATGACACATACTTTCCACATTGTTTGCATGTCCAACTTAAGGAAAAACCCTCTACTAATTAAGTCTTAATACAAGCCTTAAACAAACCTACCTACTTGGCCGAAATACATGGGCTAAAGAAACCTACACAACTCTTCATCTTTCATGTTGCTCTAAGTGAAAAGAAGCTTGACCTCACCTTCTAACGATGACTCTTTTGCAAAAGTTTGGCCATGCTCCTTGTGATAGGACCATTGGCTAAGAGTTTTCCATCACCTTGCAAACGACTAGATTAAACCTATCACCACCCTTTAGGGACTTCATAAAGCAACATCTAAGAGCCGACCATTGAAGTTGATTCTCTATTCGAAAATAGGTGGCATACTTCCCCACCACATGAGATGCCCATTCATATCTGACAATGACCAGAAGAGTATCATCACATCCTTTTACCCTTCATTAGAGGCATCAAATTACAAGACTACATCTACCTCAGTATACACAACATATGCCCGTGCGATGGTATCTACGTTGCCAACTTGATCTGACGACCGCTCGGTTGATCCCAAAATAGAAGAAGAATCTGAGGATGACCCTGAAGATGATGGTGCATCGCCCACATTCCCTTGGCCGCTTCCCACTGCAGAGTCCTCAAATGACGATAAATTAATGGTTGACATTGTCACTTGAAAGTTGAAAATAGAAGACTAGATGCTCGTCGGTTCACAGAAAGTGGAAGAGAGTAGTGGTGAAAATGAGTCAAAGGTTCACCACTATTTATAGGCATGAGGCCTCCAAGCAGGTAATCTCCAACCATCAAATTAAGTTAGATTTGACGGTTCCCATCGTATGACGTTTTGCCTCCCAGAGCATAGGAAAATCAAATAAACACATGTCGTGATATCAACGGTTGTAACCTTTTCCCCCAATGGTCAAATCAATATGAACAGTTTGGTCTTGGATATAACACGACCATGAATAATCAAACCACCGACAATACTACCAAGACGACCATTCATTACAAACCCCTTTGTCTATTAAGATAGAGTTGAGCTTTGGAGCCTGTGTATCGTATGACCTAAAGGTCAATTATATGAGTGATCGGAAAATCATTTATCACCGATGGGACGAATCCTCCGAGCACTAAGAAATTACCACTAACATTAATTAGCTTAAAATAAAGGGTGATTATCAACAATTTGGTCGTAATTAGGCTGATGTTAATCTAAAGTTCATTCCGTAAACTATAAATACAATTTTGAGATAAAGAAATAGGTGATTGCATTTAATATGCATTAATTTTTTGACTGACCCAATATTGACTTTGGTATAAAGTACCTTCTATAAGTAACCTTCCCGTTTGACCAAACAGACAACTAGGACGAACAATGATAAAGACAAACATTTGGATCTTCAAAACACATGTGACATAATAAACAATTGACATCGATACAAAATCAAAACAGTAAGTAAATAAATGACAAAGACAATAAAATAAATTTAAAGAATATTTTCACTAAGGTAGAATATAAAAAAATGCTTTTTATTAGACAAAGTAATATTCTATCATTTGTCATGAAGTTACATTTTATATGTTGTTATTTTTCAAAAGACATTTTTTTTATAGATGAAGTATCTCATATTTTACACGTGACATATACTTGACTAAGATGATGGACTATTAAACTCTAATTAATCTCTCCCTTTTTATGATACTTCTAGTAGCAAAGTTTATACATTAGGGTTTTTATAAATAGATACGGTTTTCACAAAATATTTAAGTACAAAAAAATACTTGTAGAAATATAATGAAAAACATAAGTTTGATGGATTATCAAACTTGTCCGTAACACTAAATTTCACAAAATCTTTAATTGATATAAAACTTTATAACACAATTTGTCTTTAACTCATTAGCTTGAAGTGCTAACGCTAAGCCTTAAAAGCTCCATTTTAAGATATACTTTCCCTTTTTCTTCTTGTTAAAAATAAAAAACTCTGGGGTGTATTAAGTAATTTTTAGGGTGGCCTGAAAAGGTAAAAATTAGGGTAACAGACCTCTCCATGTTATAGCAAATCAGCAAAGGGTGTTGCTCTCTCCACCACTCCAAGTGCTCCTGCACCTTCTCACTATTTTTTTTTATTCCAAAAATACTCTACACCTCTCCATTATTTTCTTTTATTCCAAAAATACCATACACCTTCCCATTATCCTTAACAATCTTTCTCTTTCTCTTTCTGCATTAATGAGCATTCATGGCTCAAATTTGAACTTGTGATATTTAAGCAAGAAACATCGAGAACGAAAGATTGGGAAGCGGAAGTATTGATTTTGCTCTTGATACCATAAAAGAAATGGGCTAACCCAACAGCTGAGGCCCAATAGCCTTCTACCTGATAGAGCACGGGAAATATCTCTCTCCCTTGAGAAGCTTCTCTTGGACAAAAGTTAGGTGAGTGAGATGACAACAAGGTAAGAGAGAGAGAAGTCTGAAGTTCGCGATCTCCACACTCGCTCTGCAACTGGATGGAGGGCGATCTCACTGTGTGGTGCAAGGAGAAGAAGATTGATGAAGAGAAGATGGAAGACGCGAGTCAGAGGTTAGTGCAAAGTATCTTCATTTACGTTTCAAAGAGAAAAGTGAGTCTGAAAATATTATTTGTGCTCTGTTACAACTTCAAACAAAAGGGAAAAACTCTATTTATAGAGTTCTCAGGGATAAGTGAGAACCCAAAAACGAAAAATAGGAAAGCCTAACAGAAATAAGTGTGATTACTGTATTTTTGACAGTAATCCACCGAACAACTAACTCTAATACGTCCATCAACGAAATATGAATTGGAATCGGTTTCTTCGATCGGATTGTCACGGGTCACTGTTGCCGCCTCGAGAGCTTCGTTCTTCATGCCACATGGGAAAGGAGAGGAGACGTTGGAGGTTCGGAATTGGAGAAGGAATAACGACGCCTTGGGTGCATAGGAACAAGCGTAGAGTGACGGTGTCGTGGCAGAGCATCGCGCGTTGAGTTCATGCTATTTTAAATTGTAAAAACTAAATTTCTGGTTCTTTGCCTTTAATTTTGTTTTTGGCTGATAAATTGTTGGTTGGGATTGTGCTTTCTCTGAATGTTGAGGCGTAAGGCTTGAATTGGTGAGGGATGTTCATATTATTTTCTCTTGTCGTTATTGGTATGGTAAGTGAAAGCGAGAGAGGTATATGAACTCAATGGTTAGTTTTATTTTTCGAACTGGAAATAAATAGTATCTTTGGAAATAATCATTCAAATGTTAAACAGATCTTGATTTGCGTTTCCGGATGTTAACATTAGTTAAAGGTAAAACGAATTTTTTAATATCTGTTCACATGTAGGGCAAAATGAGAATGAGGAGGTACACAAAGTAACATGTGGTGGTGGAGGAAGTAACCTCCATGTTTTTTCTTTGTTTTTAGTAGAACTGTCAAAATGGATCATAACCCGCGGGTCAACTCGGTACATCACGGGTTTGGGTCGGGTTGGGTTTGAAAAAATTGTATTATTTTATACAGGTTAGATTTTAACCCAACTCATTTAAACCCGACTCATAAGGGTTGAATCTGTGGTGAGCCGGGTTGGCCCACCAACCCAGCTACCTAATTTTATTTTATTAAAATTTAATTTTAATTTTATAAAAAATATTTATTATTATTTTTCTTGAAAAAATTACTTAAGTTCCCTTTTCAAATTAATTAAACCTTACTGAAATTTGGAAGTAAAATTTGTTTTGATTTGAATTATAAAAAGTTTGTATTTTTTTATTTTAAAAAAATTGTAATTAAGTAAACCAGTGAGCCAACCCGTTTATTCATCAACTAATAGGTTAGACTGAGTTTAAATTTTCCTGGATCACTAATAAATGAGCTGAATTGAATTGACTCACTAAATGACCAATTCATAGTGAGCCGGACCGAGTCGAGCCGTATTGAACCGGATGACCTGTTTTATCAACTCTAGTTTTTAATACTAAAATACCTCATACTACTTTCCATATTAACAACGACACGGCATTAGTCTCAAGAAGAAGTTCCATTTGAATTTTATTTCCGTGTTTAGCAATTTAGTTTACATTATTGTTCCTTTAGTGCAGTTTATTTTCATAATCATAATTATTTTCTAGCTATAGCAATGTTCTTTTCCCATTTTGCTTCTGCATTTATTATGTTATAATTAAAATAATTATAATTATAACAATTTATATTCTATATTTAATTCCATATCACAAATTAATATATTTATAATAAATATTTTTTATTTTATTTATTGTTTATATTTTCCTCCTCCTTTTATTTTTTTAAAGATAAAAAAATAAAAAATCGAACTGAAATTTGGCTCTCCAATGATGATGAATTCTCACTAGTTTTCCTGCAACTATGCACAATATTCACAAGCCAAAAGTCAACTACTTCAAAACCAAATTCTGTCATGAATAGTAAAAGAATTTGTTTGTGTAGATAAAATATTTATTTTTATATTTTTTTTGAAAAATATATATCTGGAAATAAATTCTGCAACTAAGCTTTTGTGTATTTAAAATAAAATAGTAACAATAGATTATTTGAATGATATATTTGATTTTTCTTTTAAAAACATAAATTCGGATGACTTAAATATTTACACAACTTTCATGAAAAATATTAATTATAGAAAATATTTTAAATTATCCTTTTAATTATTATTTTTCTTGTAAGAAAACATGATTTCGTGATAAGATAAAAAATGAAGAAACGATCATGATGGAAAAAAAATGTTTAAAATGTCTTAAAGTTTGTATACAATAAATCAAATAAATCAAATTACAAACAATAACTAAAATTTTACCATAATCATAATACATATATATTTTTTTTATAAATATTTATGATATAAAATTGATAGTAAATAAAAAATTTACCATGATTATAAAAAACATTTCATAAAGAATATGATTTGGTTTTCATATTATATAAAATACTAAACAATTTAAATATAATGATTTAATTGGTTTATTTGATTGTACTTTTTTCTTACAATAATAATAATTACTTTAATTAAACATAATAATGTGTTTGTAATTAGTGTTATATATATATATATATATATATATATATATATATATATATATATATATTAATTATCTGAATTTTTTATAATTATCATCTTAATTACTATTATTTAACGAGTGATTATCTTGAATTTCTTTACTCTTTTACTACATCTCCAAAATTCTAATTTTATCCTTTTTTTATTAAGAATAATCGATTTTCAACAGTTAATTAAGAAAAAATCGATTTTCAAAAACCGTGTTCTTTATATTTTTTTTATTTTAGTTTGTTTTTTTGTTTTTATACTACTACTACTAATAATAATATTTATAAATATTATTTTAATTTTGTTTTTAATTTAATATTTAATAAATACTTATTTAATTTAGTATTTTTCATATAATTTAATATAATTTAATATTTAAATTTATAAAAAATAATTTATTAAATAATAATAAATAATACATATTAAAAAAATTAAAAACAAAAAAATTTAAAAAATATGTTAACCGTATATGAAAAACGGGTTAACAATGTTTTTTTTAATGCATAAGAAATTAATATATGTTAATCTGCTTTCCAAAAGTTAACATATTTTTAAAATTTTTGTTTTTAATTTTTTTAATATATTTTATTTGTTTTTATTTAATAAATAATATTTTATAAATAAAAATATAATAATTATTATTAATACTAATAATAATAATAATATTATTACAATTATTAAAATAAAAAAAATAAAAAAAAAGTTAAAATAAAAAATTTAAAAACAAAATTAATCAGTTTTTTAAAATCGGTTAAGAAATTTTTTTAATTAAATCAGGTTAAGTTTTTTCTTTTCTTTTTTTAAAATTTACCTCGTTTATTTAATAATAATAATAATATTATTATTATTAATATAATCATAAATATTATTATTATTAATTTTATTATTATTAGTATAAAATTAAAAAAGTAAATTAAAAAAGAGAGAGATTATAATCGACTTTTAAAAATTCGTTAAAGAATTTTCTTAACCGATTTTTAAAAGTCGGTTAAGACTTTATCAGTTTTTTAAAACTAATTAAAGTTTAAATTTTTTAAAAAACTAATTAAAGTTTTAAAATTTTTGAAATACGTAAATTTTTAGTTGATGTTTGAAAGTGAATTTGTTTTCAATAAAAAATGGTAAAATTAAAATTTTAAAGTTGCAGGAAGAAAATATACATGTGTAGGAAGAATCACTCTCTGATGTTGCATGACCTATCGATTGTTTTATAGGTATTATGATTATAATATGAAATATAACAGTGACATAGAAATAATAGAAATAGATTATTTCTTAATTAGAAGTTAAACAAATGTGTTTTAAGGTTGGATTAACCGAAAAATAAAAGAAATAAAGTGTTTAAAAATTGCCAATTTAAATTAAATCTGTGAACTTTTGAATATGAAGACTAAATTGAGAAAATAAAATATTTTAAAAATACATTGAATTTGAATTTAAAATAAATTTGAAAATTTTAATAAAAATAATAAATTAAGAAAGCTAGTAGAGAATAGTACTTGTAAAAAGGTCCTTCGTAGTTTGAGTAAATATAATAACAAAACACAAATTTATTATGTTTGAGTGAAGGTTTCTCTCTTTGTTAAAACCCTCTGATTTCACTCCTCAGCCTCAAATTCGGAACCTCTTTCCACCCTGCATCTCAATTGTTTTTGATCGGTCATCGGCTGTTCACGTTGCCAGTTGCTGATCCCCGTTACTTTGTATGTTCCTTATTATCCTATAATTTACTTAAATTGAATTCTGGCCATGATTATTTGATCACACCATATATGCTTGTTTCCCCTGAAAATTGATCAGGGCCTTTCTTGATGCTTTAAAGTTTTCATCTTTTGCATACCCTTTTTGTTCTCACTGCCACTTAATGCTCTGCACTCACATATGCATGTTTTGATCATCTTTGTGCTGTATAGTATGATAAGAATATGTGCATCATGCATGTTTAGAACTTGTTTATGTATTACTGTATTGGTTCTGATGGCTCCATCACCATAATATGAACATATCGAGAATTGGGTATTTCATGAATTATTCTTTTCCTATTCTTCTTCTTCTCATTGTTATTGTTATTGTCTTTGTGTTGTTATATTGATATTCCATCCAGAAGTAAAGTACTGTGAAAGTGTTAAACAGTGTATTTATGTAGCAATGTTAAATTACGATGACTACTTGAATACTGAAAATCAAATTAAAGTTCAATTTGTATGGATAGGAGTATTCAGGGGGTTCTATTTGTGACTTTAAAATCAAATTGGAGTTGATTCTGGAAGTATGAAATGTTTATATGCTAGATTGAGCCAGAAAAAATCTATGAAAATTTGAAACTTGGAGTTGTATTGGTGCCTGTTTAATTGCCTATTGTTAAGCAAAAGGGATGAGGGAATTTCCCTTTTTGGATAAAGCTTTTTATTCTAGTAATCTACTTATTATTGCTGAATATTTTTTGGTTCAAAGGGAGGAGTTGACTAGGACAAGGGTTTATAGCAATTCAGATACTGCTCAAACCGTGCTATTGCAGCTGAATTTTGAAGAGTGGGATTGTTTCCATTTTTTTTTATGATAGGCATAAAAGCTTAAGGAGAAGCATCTATATGTATGTTTTCACGTGAAGGACAGTTTTGTTTGGCATGTTATCATTTTGCCTGTATGCTTGTTTAATATGTGTGAGATCCTTCTTACACTGTTGTTGCAGTTTCATCTAGGATTGAAATGCTATATTCACGAACCTGAGGATTCAAAGCTCTAGTCCTGGCACAGTGTTACAAGTTCATGATGGATTTGAGGTTTAACCGTAATAAATGGGTTGGGAATATTTACCAGAAGTTTGAAGCAGTGTGCCACGAGGTGGATGATATTGTATGCCAGGTACTCTTTCATTGCTTTTCTACTTTTTCTTTTGTTTGTCTTCCCTCCTCATCTTTGCCATATTTTGTAACTTGTATTTTAAACCTCAAAAATAGAAGACTTTATTTTTATCCTATAATTAATGCATTGCTATCCATGGGGTGGTTTAAAGAACTTCCTTCTTCTGGTAGTCAAAGAACTTAAACAATTTAATTACAGATTTACACTTGTTGCTTGATCTTTTTTCATTCTCTTGTACTTGTATAACATATCTTGACGTTGGTTACATTGCAATCTTTAAGTTCCTTTGTTTTTTCCTCTTTATTTGTTGTATTCAGGATGCTAAAAAATATCTTGAGAATCAGGTACAGAATGTTGGAGATAGTGTGAAAAAGTTTTATTCTGGAGTTGTACATGAACTGCTCCCCTTAAATTCATCGGTCAATTCACAATATGAAGATCATCTTCTGGTAGCTAAGACAAATAAAATTGACTTTTCAGTAGATTCTGTTTGTAAAGATAATAATAAAAAAAGGGATGGGGAAAATCCCATCAATCATTATTATGCGGCATTGATGAATTCCAATGCCATTGATATTGCTGATCATAAGCAACACGGTGTTCCTGTCAAAAACATGGATGAATTGGGTTCGTTTTCCCTGGAGTTGGAAGGTTCTTGCATCACCAAGGAAGAAGTTGGTGTTGATTCAAGTGGAACTTCCAAGTCTAAGAAAGAAAACTTCCACATCAGCTTTGAAGAGGCTTCCATTGGTATTGCTGATTATAATCAAGATGGTGTTCCTGTCAAGAACATCCTTGCAAATCAAGAGAGTGATGAATCGTGCTCAGTTTCCCTGGAGTTGGAAAATTCTTGCATCACTCAGGAAGAAGTTGGTCTTGACTCAAGAGGAACTTCTGAGTCTGAGAGAGAAAACTTCCACACCTGCTTTGAAGAGTTTGCTGCTGAGTCTGATCCTAAACCAATGAACTTGATGTCTGTTGGAGAGAAAGAATCCCTGGAATTCCCAATACACAGTGAATCTTCTTTTGATACTTTTGACAGTGGATGGGAAGCTTCAATCAAAACAAAGGTTAGCATAGACGAGAATGCAGGGAAAAACTCATGTCTGATTGCTGATGAAAATGCTATGAATTCATCCCCCTCCCAGGTGTGGAGTCCCCATAGTCTTAACGAGGAAATTCCCATTAATTATTTTTCTTTGGCATTGCACGATACTAATGCCATTTCTATTGCTGATATTCAGACAGTTGGTGTTCATACCAGGAACGTAAATCAAGTTAGTGATGAATCTTGCACAGTTTCCCTAGAGGTGGAAGATTCTTACATTCCTCAGGAAGAGGTTGGTGATGAATCCAGAGGAACTTCTGTATCTACAAAAGAAAACATCCATACAGGCAGTGAAGTGGTTGCTCTTGAGTCTGTTCCTAAACCATTGAACATGATCTCTGTTGGAGAGAAAGAATCCCTGGAATTCCCTATACACCGAGAACCTTGTTTTGATTCTTTTGACAGTCGATCCAACGTTTCAATCAGAACAAATGATAACAGAGATGTGAATCCACGTCAAAATTCATGCTTGATTGTTGAAGAAAATGCTGGGAATTCATCCACATCCCAAGTGTTGAGTTCCCAGTCTCTAGATGAGGAAGAATCAACTAATGTTTCCTTGTTTAGGGAATCATCTAATGCCAACCAGAACACACGTGGTATACTAGCTGAAGTTTCATCTGATGTTTCAGTGTCAAGTGAAAGGCCTATGACAAGGACAGAACCTTCATGCTCCAGTAGTTCCTTAACTTCAGGCAGTCTGTATTCGGAGTCGCATGGAAGATACTCCTTTGAAAATGAATCTTGCAAAAGAAATCCAGGTGATGCTTCTCCGTGTATTTCAGATAGTTTTGTTTTGCCTGGATGTTGTGAATCTTCCACCCATCCAGCTGGTCAAGTCATGGAACCTCAGAGTGGTCTCGTGTTCTCTGGTTTCTGTCAATCTATGGGATCAAAAGGTTGGTATCTCCAAATTTCTATGTATGAGAAATTTTTCTTTCATCTGTTGTATATTTCATGATCAATGAAATAATGTCTTTGGATAATTCATGTAGACTTGGGAATTGCATACATGTTCTTCTCAATACAGCGCTATAAGATGCTTGCCAGATCAGATATAGTTAAATTAAACAATTGGGTCAAATAATATATTGACAAAAATTTTGAGCTCCAGATGAAATAAAATAAAAAATATCTGAATAACTTACTTCACTATATGGCTTTTGGCTTTATGTTATCCAAGTTAAAGCCATCTGTGCTGTATTAACTTTCTAAACTTGCTGCTTTTGTAAGTCGTATGGTTTATCCAAAGTCCTGATACATAGTGTATCCACACAGATAATTACCATTTTCATTAGTTTTTTTATTCAGTATTTCATTTTGTGTAAAATTCAAATAAAGTGATGTGGATAAAAATATTTATCCTGTATATTACTCGAGAAAAATAGAAATAGGAACAGATTTTTAATTGAGGAATCTTATAATCAATGATTACATGTTTCATTTCATATAAGTGTATTGTCTCCTATCTAAAGTGACTTTTGCTTGTTCAGATAAATCACTGGTGATTTCCCTTGAATCCTGCACTGAAGTCATTCAATTGAAGGATGATGATCCGAAGCTGGAGAAAAGCTGTGTAAATGTGGTTGATAGTGAACTCCATGCAGTTGCCTGTAGAACTCGAAAGCTTCGATCATATAAGGTATTCTCCTTGGCCTTTCTAATTATGTTTTAATGTGTAAACTAAGTAGACATTGTATTTTTGTGTTTTATCCTTAGTACAATTTAGTACTTACCAAGTAACACCACTGTTACTTTGCTACTCTTTAAAAGCTATAGTTATAATGTTATTTTTCGACATAGAAGAAAATATAGTTGCTTTGACAGATCTCCCTTGATTCTGTATATGTTTTACATGAAAACGGGTGGGGTAGGAAGAGGAAATGAAGTTCTTGGATATAAGTTATTGCATATTATGATCTTCTTTTTCATGCAGAAAAGAATCCAGGATGCATTTGCTTCAAAGAAGAGGTTATCCAAGGAGTATGAACAGTTAGCAATATGGTATGGAGACTGTGATATTGAGCCTAGACAAGATTTTTCGGAAACTTTATTACCATTAAGCACCAGAACGGATATGGAATCAGACAATGTGCAAGAGCAGCATGATTCAGAAAGTGAGTGGGAGCTACTGTAAATACAATAATGACATACCAGTTGCTTTGGCTCTTCATTTTTTGCATGTTCAAGGTGGATGTGCTTACTGAAAACATTATTTTGGTTTCCATGAAGAAATGGTAATAATAAATTATTTATGATAATAATTTTTGTACGTTGTTTTAAAGGTGCCTTTTATTTTATTTTCTTTCTCAAGCTGCATACCTGAAAAATGTTTTACTTGGTGTGTAAATGGTATCTATCTACTTGATATTGATAGTTAGTTAAATGGTATCTACATCTGTTTTACAAAAAGTGTTTGTTTCTGAAAATGAAATTGAATGATGATGAGCATGAAGAAAAGATGTGTGCCCCCCCATTTGAGAGATGCTTATGCTTTCTTTCATGGCTTCTCTGCCCACGTCAAGAGAAGTTTTGATAACCCTTCAATAGATAAGCATATAGGATTTCATTCCATGCATCTGGGACTCCAGGTAGGCACCAGTGAATGCAATCAGCAAAATCTTTTGGGTTGGCTCTTTGTTCTTTGGTCAATAGCTTGCCCTTTCTCTCCCCATAAACTGATGTGTGAGCATCTTTTCTGTACTCTGATAATTGGGTGATATTCAAAAGGGTGACATCTATTTTCAGTACTTGTAGTGCATCATGTATTATCTTCATAATTTCAAGATTTGAGCCTGTACCCCAGTATGGACCTTGGATTGGGTATGACTCATTGAAGCAGTTTTCATTGCTTCCAGGTTTCCATTCCCAGCTCCTGAAGATGGAAAATCAGTTGTCATTTTTGGGAACTGTCCAAATACAAATGAAGGAAAATGAATTGAATGAGTTAAAGCATGCCTGCTTCTATTATTTTTCCTTTTTACATCATTCATTGTAGTTCACTTTTGCATTTTCAAAAAACAAGGGGTTTGAGGATACAAGCGCGCTTGATCTTTTGGTTTCTAAATCACTTGTTTTAAAAATCATTTTCAGTAGATTTTGAATGAAAAATTAAATTCCTAGTAGCACATGTCATAAGATAGAAAAACATTTTTTTTTATCCTTAGGACACTTTTAAGAACCTATAAGAACTGTTAAACAATCTCATCTGATGTGCTCAAGAAATAAGCCGTGCTTTATTTATATCATAGAAAAATAATGAAAATGATGATTCAAATTGCACAAATTTTTACAGAGAAAAAAGAATGAGAACTCACCACAGATGTGTTGGAGACATACTCATGAAAAACACCTTTTGAGTCAGTGGTTTGATGTTTGATTCTAACCAATTAGCCCATGTTTCCAAAGCCAACTTGTATGCTGTGGTAACCTCATATTCTTTGACATGGTGTGGTGATCCATATCTTAAACAAAAAAAAAAAAATTGAACATTTTTCAAACCTTCTCAGTAAAGGAAGAATGAAGTTTCTGCTATGAATATTCAACTACACTTAGCATTTGGACACTCACGTAGCATTGATCAAAGGTTTGTGCATCCACCAAACATAGCTCTCGAACACCAGAATGTCCACTCCTTTCCAATGTTTGCCATGGCTATTTATTGAGTCTAGCTTGACCATTCTCTTGTGCACTGTGTGATTTGTTGCATGATCTGAAATGGATTCCACAATGAATGGAGCCCAATAGTACTCAATGGATGCATTGAACTCCTACAAAAAACAAAGTTACAGAACATCTTAGAAAAGTGGATTTGGTGAGAATGAAACCCCAATTCATTTTTGAATGATTAAGGGTTAGACATATTAGTTCCTAATAATTGGTCCCTACAATTTACAGATCTTGACATCATTAGTTCTTGAACAGCTAACACGCTGCTGTCTGAAAGTACAAAATATGACCCACAACACAATCATGATTTCTGGGTTCAAGAGTAAGATTTTCCCATTTTTATGAATTCATGTGTCCTACCAAATTTCTTAGGAATGAATTTTTGAATTTGCTCCAATTTCATCAAGTCAATTTTCAGATGCTAGAAGATATAGTAATATTATTTATTAGTTTGGTGTTTAGATAGATGAGAGACATGGATTCATGTACCTCGATTTTGAAGATCTTCATCGGTGGAATTCTTTGGAGGGATTTCTTTCCTTCAGGAATTACAGATTGTATCAAACAGATCATGGACTCAAATTGGCCTCTCTGTAATGAGTCTCCAATGAACATTATCCTCTTGTCCCTCAACATGTGCAACATCTTCAAAGCGTTAAATCTGAAGTCAAGAAACACAGAACAATCTAGTAAACCTCACTATTCCAAAGTCACAAAAGTGAATATTTTTCTCCGAATTTGGATTTTCTTCTTTTGTTATACATGGACATTATTTTGATGTTTTAAAATATATTAATTTTTTTTAATATATCAATATCAGTATATTTTGAAATCTCAATAGAAAAACCGTACCAGAAAACTAGCAGAGAATTAGAGTTTATTTTTATTTATTTTTCTTTCGGAACAACAATGTAATGTTTACTCTAGAAACTTGAAACAGTTTTCTGTTTATGCTTACGAGAAGCTAGCAGAAGAAATAATTAAAAGAAATTCTTTTCAGTAAAATACATTTTAATTTCATAAATATTAAGTGTAAAAATATTTACATCATATAAAAGCCATTGACAATATGACTTTTTCAATAGTTATATTAAAAGTTAACATATTTATTATATACCATTGTTTGTGATTGAATGATAATGTAAAAGGTAGCTGAGGAACATAAAATATTTTTATACAAAAAACTTAAAGGGAGTTAAAAAATTTGGAGGTCACCCCATAAAAACATGTTATACTACTAGTGATTGAACTATTCAGTCAAATAAAAATATAGTGTGATTTTTCTATTGATCATTGAACTAGGAAACGAAGGCATAACATAGAAAGATAGAATGTGCATAAAGAGAAGGGTGGCAATTGACAAAACCTTGGGAGGTTGCATCCTTTAGGCTTCCACCTCCAATTCTTGTAGAATGAATCAGGTCTACCATTCTTGTGGCATGTGGTTTGCTTGACCAAGTAAGGGCAACTCTCTTCTTCATACTGGGGATAGGACATATTGTCCCAAACCCAAGTCCCTTCAAACACATTGCAATTATCCTCAAATCGGTCCT
Source organism: Vigna reflexopilosa (assembly GCA_027742785.1). Classification (NCBI taxonomy): domain Eukaryota; kingdom Viridiplantae; phylum Streptophyta; class Magnoliopsida; order Fabales; family Fabaceae; genus Vigna; species Vigna reflexopilosa. The sequence continues at coordinate 28,958,571 of CM050925.1, read as the reverse complement.
CTGCCAAAATTACAACAGGTAATCTGCTTCTTCCACCATGTGGCATGCCATAGAGTCTCAGAACAGAGCTCTGCTTCATCTTCAAACTATCTAGCACTAACCTTGCAGCTCCTAAGATCAGAATTGAGTACAACGCAATTGGGAAGAGGGATTGGATCCTGCGATCTATCAAAGACTGCATTGACAAGGGGTGGTTGAAGAAATTGAAAACTGTTCTAACTTTTGTTACTAACATTTTCCCACCAATGCCTGATTTCGCAGTTTGCTTGGGTTTAAAGCACTTTATAAGACACCTTTCAACAAACGGTTGGTAGGATCAAAGTTTAGGTGCTGAAATATTAAGATTGAAGGAACATATATACTTATAAACACACTTAGGCATTGTCAAATGTCACATATGTGTGTCAAACAATTTACCTTTCCTCTTTTCAAAACAGAATATATCAAGTTCACCCATTCTAATACCCTAAAACAATCTAACTGTGCTAGAGCAATCTTTCATTATAACTATTAAATTAAAAGAAATTAAAGTATATGAAACAATTTTAAGTTAATTAGATGTTTTTGACAAACCTGACTACATGATGCTTTTTTTCTTCCACTCCCATAAATTCTGGCTACACCCATGTTTCTGAAAATGATGTTAGGAGTATCAAGGGGGAGGTTTTTGACCGGGGAGTCAATGAGCAATGAGATGTGAGTCCAACCTTATAAGAGATTGACACCACTCTTTTACCCAAAATCTTAAGGCAATGGGTTAATGGGTCTTCCCACTTATAAACCACTCTACTTTCTCATTTCTATCCAATGTGGGACTTAGACTCACACTTGGAACCCCAACAATCTCCCCCTCAAGGGTGAGTCATTGGTACACTCCCTCTCAGCTCCCCCTTCAGCGGAAGCATCCCCAACCAACCACGAGTAGCCCTCTATACCGCCGTTTTCCTGGAACCCTTGCCAGGAAGACTTTCGATATAGGGATCATTACACTCGTCCGAGCCTTGGTCACCAACACTAACCTGGCTCTGATAGGAGTATCAAGGGGGAGGTTTTTGACCGGGGAGTCAATGAGCAATGAGATGTGAGTCCAACCTTATAAGAGATTGACACCACTCTTTTACCCAAAACCTTAAGGCAATGGGTTAATGGGTCTTCCCACTTATAAACCACTCTACTTTCTCATTTCTATCCAATGTGGGACTTAGACTCACACTTGGAACCCCAACAAATGACTATTTTATCTTGTGTAAAAATGACTTTCAAATTACTTATTCTAGAAATATTTTCGAATAAGTTTTTCAAAATTTTCAAAACACAATTTTCAGAATAGAATTTCCATGATATGTTTTTTTTATTCCGAAACATATATAATATCTTTCAGGATGAGTTTTCTATAACGAGTCTTGAAAAAGACATGAAATATCTTTCTGAGACGAGCTTTTTCCCGAAACGAGCTCTTTTTTCTTCCTTTGCAAACAAAGGGTGACAGTGCATCAATACTTATAACAATTTAACAAGCAAGGTTATCAAATTCGAGAGTTTATGTAAACTCGTAAGAGTCGAGTAAATTTGACTCGTAAACTCGTAAGAGTTTACTTCAGATGAAAAAAATTATATAAATAATATCTTAATTCAAATAAGTCTACAAAATTATATAACTTTAAATAAATAAAATTTATAGATATATTATTCATAAAAATAAATGTTGTAAAACATAAATGTGGTCATTTTTCTTAATTTTTCTCCTTTCAAGTTCGCAGAATCGTTTCAAACTTGCGATTCTACACGATCCTACCAATTTCACAGTCGTAACTACCGAGTTTACTTAGAAAACGAGTTTATTTCCGAGTTAACTCGAAAGCCATGTCTGGAAACGTAAATTCTACAAGTTTATGAGTTAACTCGAAAGTTTAATAACCATGGTAACAAAGTATAATAAAGAAGTTATTTTAATCTCTTTTTCTATTTTTATGGAAGGCCTTAGTAATAATTGGGTGTTGGTAGAAAAAATCTTGTGCAATGAGAAGCTAATGTATATTTTATTAGCTTGACTTAATCTATTATGATGTTATGTACACCATTATTATTTGCATGATGGGATTATAAATTTTTATGGAAAGTTTTATATCAGCATCCAAAAGTTTTCGTACTTCTATAACACACCTAATAGAAAAATAATATTTTAAATTTTGTAGTTGATTTTGTTTTTATATTATTGTATATTTTAAAATAAAAATATGATATAATTGGTGTTGGATAGAGACTTATTAGGATATGTGGTGTTTGTCTGTCACCACCCAATTTTTATATTATTGCACTGTTGTAATCCGTTACGTAAAATGTGTATTTGTAATAATAGTTTTTCTTATATATTTTAGAGGACATGGATTTAGTGTTTAAGTTGTTTAAGAAATAAAGATCTTCAATATTAAGATAACTAGGTTATTTCAATATTAAGATAACTACGTTATTTAAATGTGAAAATTCATTTTAAAAGATTCAAGTAGAAAAAAAAGATGATGAATTCAAGTTAATATTAAGATAACTAGGTTATTTAGATGTGAAAATTCATTTTAAAAGATTCAAGTAGAAAAAAAAATGATGAATTCAAGTTAATGAAAGGAAGAAACAGTTAAAGATAGAACAAATATAATAAAATATAAGCTAAAAAATGGAAATAAAAGTTGGAAAGATAAGAAGGGGAAGGGAAGCAAAGTGGTGACGTCACTTTAGGGTACTAAACCACTAAGGTCTCATTGTATTTTTAGAAATGTAAGTGTGAGTCTAAGTCTCACATTGGATATAAATGAGAAAGTAGAATACTATATAAAGGTGAAAGACTCATTAACCTTTTTATCTTAAGGTTTTGGGTACAAAGTGGTGTCAAGTTTTCATACATTGATATCCACTTAGGGATTTTAATCTCTGTACATCTCATGTACCGTTTAGATGTGATTGGATCCATTTAGTTTGCCTGCTCTGGCCTATCATTTAGTACATTCACAGTTTAATTCCTTTGTGTTATCACGTTAGTCATTGCAATGTTTTGTATAAGAGTGAGTCTAGGTTCTTTATGCAGTACATTCTACTATTAAGAGTTTGTGCATTCATTGTAGATTTGATTTTAATTTTCATAACTTTGGAACATTGTCCATATATCTCGTCATTCTTAGCTTATGCATAACATTTAGGTAACCTATATCTCATCTGCATTATATTAGTTTTAAACTCGTAATATGCACGTTTTTGAGGTTGACTTATGTGTTTATTAAAAGAGAATTAGAGATGAAGAAAAAATAAATAAATATTTTTATGTTTATAATTAAGTTTGAATAGAATTAATCTTAAAAAATAATTTATAAGTTTAGAAAGTCAATATGTTTATAAAAATATAAATAGTAGGTTTTGTAGAAATATAAAAGATAAAACATGTATAAAAATATAGTAGATTTGTCTAAAAGTATAAAGGATATGCCAAAAAATGTAGAGTTAACCCACTAAAAATAAGTTAGTGTATGAATAGTGATGGAAACCTATTTAGAGAACTAAATGGATATTCATTCAAGGAATATTAACTTAAGCTAAGACTAAAAAAGGAAAGTAGAAGAAGGACTTTTATAAGCTCTTTCTTTGTTTTTGCTCTAAGCCTTAAAAGGATTCTAACCACTAAATACTTGTTTATTCTTGTTGTTTTTTAGGATGCAATAAAGCTAGGAATCGTTGATCAGCCAATAATAACTTTGGAGCAACCTTGGAACATTTTCAAGTTGGCAACATTGGGGTCGGTCAATGCCAGTCAGGGGGCGCTCAACACAGGCGAGCCTCATTCATCAAAACAACATTTTCTATACAGCCACGTCCAAAGGTCATTCAAGTGGCGCTCAGTGCCATCGAAGCTGCCTGTTACATGTTTCTAGTTATGTTTTCCATGTGACCCAAGCATGTAACTCGTGTTTCATTATAGCTGGACTATCCAACTCGACTCCCTTTGAATTTTGGAGGGAATGTAGTTCAGATTTAGAGCTCTCCTTCACCTATAAATAAGAGAGCCCAACCATTGTATAACTTTCCTTGAGAGCTTCCAAGATAAAAGAAAAGTCTTTTAAAATAGGACTTCCAATTTTTTACAAAATTATAAAATCAAATATGAGAAGTCCTTATTCTCAACATACTATTTTAAAACAATTGTTTATTAGAGCAATACTAATTATAAATATATTTGATTATTATCGTAGATATATTTTTGATCTAGGGAAAAAACAATAAGCCAATGTTGTGCTTCTCTAAATATCTTTCCGATTTGAGGACAAATCGTTTTTCAAGAGGGAGGGTATGATGGAAGCCTATTTAGGGAACTAAATGGATATCCATTCAAGGAGCATCAACTTAAGCTAAGGCTAGGAAAGGGAGGTATAAGAAGGACTTTTAAAAGCTTTTTCTTGTTTTTCTCTAAGCCTTAGAAGGATTCTAACCACTAAATACTTGTTTATTCTTGTTGTTTTTTAGGATGCAATAAAGCTAGGAACCATGGACCAGTCAACCAGAACTTTGGAGCAACCTTGGAGCATTTTCAAGTTGGCAGCATTGGGGCCGCTCAGTGCCAGTCAGGGGACGCTCAACACAAGCAAACCCCATTCATCAAAACAAACCTTCTCTGTCTAGCCACACTCGGAGGCCATCCAAGGGGCGCTCAATGCCAGCGGAGCTGCCTGATACACATTTCTGGTTATGTTTTCCATGTGACCCAAGCATGTAACTCATGTTTCATTACAACTAGACTATCCAACTTGACTCCTTTTGAATTTTGGAGGGAATGTAGTTTAGATTAGGAGTCCTTCTTCAATTATAAATAGGAGAGCCCAACCATTGTATGACTTCACCTGAGAGCTTAATGAAATGCTACAGACTTTAATCAACCTTTTTGCTTTTAAGTCATCTTGTAATTTCGAATTCAGTTACTCTCGCCTAGCTTCCTTCCTTAGTAGGAAGGCTTTATGAGATTAAAGGCTTCAAACACCACAATTTCCTTCATTCACACCTTCATTCATTGGATTCCATAGCACCAAAATTTCATCTGCTGCTTCTCTAGTCATTGGAGATTCTTCACGATTGAAGCCTAAAGCTACCTCCATCAAATAGACAGATGTAATATAAATTGCTTGACTCGTCTAATTAATGCGTTGACAAACTCATTCAATGTGTGTTGTTAGACTCATCTAATTAGTATATGGAAACATTCGTCTGATTTGTATTGGTAAACTCATCTAATCAGTATATGAACAAACTTGTACAATGTAATTACAAGACTCGCCAAATCATAGAATGGTTAAAGTCATATAATGTGTATTAACAAATTTGTCTAATATATGTTGAATAGACTTGGCTAAACATATATTGTGAGACTATTTCAATTAGTGTATGGACAGACTCGTCTAAAGACTCGTATGATTAATGTATAAACATATTGGTCTAATATGTATTCTTAGATTCATCTAATCAATGTATATAATGATTCATCTTATATTTTTTTATACTCATTTAATCAATATTTTGACAAACTCATTTAATGTGTATTGCTAAACCTACCTGTGAACTGTTTTTAGCTATGCTCATCTAATCAATGTATGAATAGAGTCGTCTAATATGTATTACAGATTCATCTAAGCAGTAAATGAACAAACTTGTTTAATGTTTATTAATAGAATCGTCTAATTTATATATTGAAAGACTTGTCTAATGTATATTACTAGAGTAGACTAATACATATATAAATGATCTGTATAATATGTATTGTTAGACTCATTTAATGAATACATCGACAATCTCATTTATTTGTTTTGCTTTTCTCGTCCAATCAATGTATATGAAATGAATGGTCTAATATTTTTTTTTTGTATACTTATCTAATTAATATGTGGACAATATTGTGTAATTTTTTTGCTATACTATTCTAATCAATATATGGAAAGACTTGTCTTATGTGTATTATCAGACTCGTCTAATCAATACAATGATTAACTCACCTTATATATATATATATATATATATATATATATATATATATATTACTATACTTGTTTAATTAGTATACAGAAACAGTCGTATATTATGTATTGCTAGACTATCTAATAACTGTATATTTAGACTTGTGTAATGTGTATTGCAAGACTCATCTAATGAGTGAGTGCTCAAACTCATATAATGTGTTTTATGTTAAGACAATATCGTTTGTAAGAATGAATTGTCTAAACGACCTAATATGTTTTAAGTTTAAGAAACAACAATAAACGAAATAAGTAGATGACAATGTCATCATTAGAAAAACAATACAGTCAAAATATAAGTGGTTTATGAAAAAGCTTTGTGAAACCTAAATACATTAAGAAAATGCTTTAGTAAACACACCAACATATGAAAAAATGCACCACTAAACGGTTTCCTTATTAAATGTGATATACAATTCAACAACACAAAGACTTTCGAGGCTAACACCAGATTCAACCCTAGCTCGAAGCTTCCAAAGTCTTCTCCGATGTTCTTGATGCAGAAGAACGAACTATATAACCTAGGTGCAAAGATTGGACTATAAAACCTAGAAGTGAGGCAATATTCGATGGAGGAAACAATGTTCGATGATTTACGACTTAGGAATCAGAGGAAGATTGGAGAGAGCAAAATAAATCACGTGTTCGGTGGATTAAGGAAGGTTTCAACGTTGGAAGAGTTGAAGCTTCACAGCTTCAGTCCACCGTCCCTCGACCCAGCTACAACCCTCTCTATCACCCGCCGCCCAGAGCAGCCAACATCAGTCCAATCCAGTCCATATTAGTCCAGCCCACACCACTCTAGTCCAGATCAGTCCAACCATATTAAGAGAAGTAGGATGATGAACAACAAGACCATTCTAATGATGACTATGTAGATTATTAGTTTTGTTGTTGTTGAACATACTTTTTCTAACATTATGTTTCATCTTTTTTACACTTGGTCATGTGTTACAAACATACAGTACTACTTGGTCTATATGAACATGTTTTATGTTTTATTACAAATACAAGTTCTTAACTTTGAAAATCAATATTTAATGTGATATTGTTTATTGAATCATTGATTGAATTATTGTGGGATGCAAATTATGTAGGTCTGTCTATGCTTTGAAAATGTTATGCAGGTTTGTCTTTGAATATGGAAATGTTATGCAGGTTTGATTGTGTAGTTGGATAACAAATACAAATGACACTTGGTTTGGCCAAGAACTTTTCGACAAACTTACCGATGACACTTGGTAATTATCGAAGGATTTGATTGTTGGTAATTACCGAAGGCTTAGGTCGTTGGTAATTACCGAAGGTCAATATTAGTCGATAATAATTACCACGGTTTTATCGATGAAAAATTAGCCATTGGTACGCTGTTGAAAATATGATATTACCGATGGATTTTGGCTATTTTCGACAAATTATGTCTGTCAGTAATCCCAGTTCTTTTTGTAGTAATCGATGAATCATTATTTGTACTATTCACTTAGCTTTCCGCACCGAATTGTATTAGTGAATTGTGTTTAATTCTCCATTATTGTCTCATTTTCACTATTGGGCTTAATTTGACTATTAATTCTTATTTTAATGAATTTAAATTATTTGGACCTAATTATTCCAATTATTATTTGCAGGACAATTTTGGAATCATATTTTGGGACAAAAAGAGTGTGGTCACGTCATTTTCCGTTATCCACATCAACATTATATTTGAATTTCGATTTTAATGGCATTGGGCCCATTTTTGGACAGATTTTTTGTAGAAGCCCATATGAAGGGCATAATTATAATTTGGAGTTTATAATCCCCAAAATCAGATTTCACTTCTTCTCATCTTCTCTGATTTTTCGATTTTTTCCAGCCCCCGTTTTAGGTTTCATTTTCTTACTCTTCTACGTATTGTATTCATTTTCCAATTTCATTGCTATTTGTAATTTCATTTCTATTTGATGTTCCTTGGTATGCTGTAATTTCAGTTTCCATTTACATTTATGTTTTCTATATGCAATTGCGTTTTGTTGTTTTAGTTCCAGTTTCAGTTTCGTTTTTGAATTCCCAATTTGTTTCCAATTCCAGTTGCATTTTAAATTCGTATTCCAATTTGGTTTCCAGCCTTGAAGTTCATTTTTGCCTCTATTTTTACAGTTTTGTATGTTTAATTTCGTTTTCATGGAAGTTTAATTGAGTTGGTTTGGTACCGGAACGATTGTGATATTTGCTTGAGATTTCTGGACTGTTTGATGGAGCTGCTCTTGCTTTGCATGGTGTTAATTCGATTTTGTGCTTGCAATTAGGTATACGCTTAGTTACCTAATTGGTGTTTTATTTATGCTTAGTCAATTAGACCGTGGGTGCAAAATTTGTTAGACTTGTGCAATGTGTTTTGCTTAATTCACGATTTTGAGGACCGAATTAAGCCTTGCTTAGTTGGTTAATTCGTGTTGGATTAGGAGTGAGAGTAGTGTTTAATTGTTGTTAATCCGTGATTGGAAACATTGCAATTAATCTAGATATCAACCTGTTTTTAATTAGTGTTTGATTTTTGTTGAGATTGTTGATAGGGGGAGCACAGGTTTTGATGATGACAACGAATAATTAATAACACATGTGTACTATGTGTTACATGTTCTATGTTTACATATTATATTGTATTGCCTATATTTTGATTAGAGGGTCAGAGAGGTGTTTTACATTTTTGATGTGAGGTCTTCTGTAGAAACCTTGTTGTAAAAACCTTGATCATTATAGTGCATTTGCTTCCCATGGTTGGAAGGACACTGGATGTAGGCAGGTTGGCCAAACCAGTATAAAAATGCAGTGTTTGAATCTTCTGATCCTTACTCTTTTACATTGAATCGACTTTATACTGTGCTTATTCGAATAAGTTTCTGCTGCATTGAAAAATCTTTTACCTTATGTTTCAAGAAAGCTTTAACGGCATCACCTTTTGTGAAAAAGATTTTAAAAGATTTTGTTTTTACATTTCACCAATTCACCCCCCTCTTGGTGTGAGAAATTGAGCCATTCTATTTTAACAATTGGCACTAGAGCTGGTTTTGATAAAATATTTGAAAAACAAGTCGATTACTATTTCTGATTAATTGACTGATCCTGGAAAATGGCTTTCAATTCTTAGACCTTTGGTGAAGGTGCTTTGGCAAATAGACCACCACTATTTGCTGGAGAAAATTATGCCTTTTGGAAAATACGGATGCAAATCTTTCTTGAATCGATGGATAAAGGAATTTGGGATGAAACTCTAAACGGTCCATATGAGCCCACTCATGTTTTAAATGGAAAAGTTGTTTTGAAAAATTTTTCAGAGTGGACTCAAGATGAAAACCGTAAAGCTCAATATGATGGTAAGGCTAGAAATGTTATTGCACCTGCACTAACAATGGATTAATTTTTCAGGATATCATAATGCAAAACGACCAAAGAGATGTGGGAGGTCCTTGAAGTCACGCATGAAGGAACTGATGAGGTGAAAAGGGCCAGAAAGAATTCTCTCATACAAGAATATGAGTTGTTCAGGATGAAAGCTGGAGAGACGATCTATGAAGTACAAAAGAGATTTACACACATAGTCAATCATATCATGGCTCTTGGAAAAATGTTTGGCAAAGAGGAAATAAACATCAAGATACTGAAAAGCCTCAATAGAAGCTAGCAACCAAAAGTCATTGCAATATCAGAATCAAGAGACTTAACCAGCATGAATATAGCCACTTTGTTTGGGAAACTCAGGGAACACGAATCAGAGCTTGGAAGGCTAAAAATGGAAGAAGAAATTGAGGAAAAGAAGTCAATTACTCTCAAGTTTACAAGCAAGAAAGCCGTAAAGAATTGTGAACCAGAAACTGACTCAGAAACAGAACTGCATGACAAAGAGATAATGAACATGGTGGTAAGGAAATTCAATCGATTTATGAAAAATAGAAGTTCCACCACTGACAATGTAGGTACTACAAGAGGCAGAAAGAATCCAAGAAGTAATATTGTTCAATGCTACGAGTGTGGAAAAGAAGGAAATATCAAGCCTGAATGTCCAGACTTGAAGATCAAACATGAAGAAAGCAAAAAGTTTCCACAGGACAAGGGTAGAAAGCAAAAGAATGCATACATTGCCTGGGAAAACAGTGATTCCGATTCTTCAAGTGATGAGGACTGCAACATTGAGGAAGAGTCAAATATATGCTTCATGGAAGGCTCTGCGCAGACTGATTATTACAATGATGAAGAACGTGAGAATGAGCCAATAGAAGTGAAGTATGACATGCTGCTGGACGTGTTTCAGGAGATACATGCAGAAGCTATGCGACTTTAGTACAAGGTAAACTGATTAACCTCTAACAGAAAGGATTATGAATATAAAATTAATAATATGGTAGAGGAAAATGAAAAATTGAAAAAGGAGTTAGAAAATGCCTTGGAGTCTACTAAGATAGTAAAAAATGAAACAAAGATAGTTGTAAAAGAATGTGATAAATGTCCAATTCATATTGAAAAAGTTGATTACTTGACTAGCACTCTAGAAAAATTCACACACGGTAAAGAAAACTTAGATGCCGTGCTGAGAGCTTCTGGTAGAGTTGTCTACAAACAAGACATTGGTTATAAGGCTCAAAGTAATAGGACTAACTCAAAGAAATTTTTTGATCTAAGTAAACCTGTTACTAATGCATGCTTTTATTGCAACAACATTGGTGATAATGTTAGAAATTACTACTATAGAAAGGTTGGAGTTCCAAAAGGAAAATACAGATGGATTCCTAAGGAACAACCTCCTACAATTGATAAGACAGGACCCAAGTTCAAATGGGTACCAACGTCAAAACCGTTTAATTGTTTTGCAGGAAAGTAGCTGCAGCTGAAGCAGTATTGAACTCAAGGATGAACTAAAATGAAGAATACATAGGTTCTTGAGATTCAAAAGTGGTAATTGTTGCAATTCTTTTTAATGCATCATGCATCATAATTGTTTGTATGATTGATTGTTATATGCATGTTTGTTGTATGTCTATTTGAGTGAGTGTATTATGTGGAAATCAAGTTGCTCAACTTTTTAACCGATTCTATTAAGTATTGAGTCAAATATGTTTTGAATATGTGCTTCTCTGTTTTTGAAAAATCTTTGTCAAACATGAGTCAACTTTGGACTTAATGAAATTGATTAATAATCTTTGTTGTGGGCTTTCTATTTTGAAAATTCAAATGGGCCTGATTGTATGTGATTGTTGTTCGCGGCCTCTTAAATATCAAGTTTGTAAAATTGTGTTAGCATTTAGTGTGTTTTGTGTGCGTAATCCTCATAACCCTAGAACTGAAGAAGAGTGTCCAAGAGCTCAATATCACATGGCGTCTTCAAATCATCCCTCAGGAGGAAGCAGAGGAAAAGTAATAACAACTACAAGAGTTCCTGATCCTTCAGGTTGGATCAGTGATGATGAGACAAGAGTGATATTTATGGATGCAAGAGTCAAGACTTTTGTTCCACCCAAGTATCTGAACTTAAAAGAAATTGAAAATTAAAAGATAACAGCTTACCTTCTTACATGGGTGATTCTTCCTAGATGAATGCTGCAGGATAGAATGACTATAGAAGATGTTTATTTGCTATATGCAATAAAGAATGATGTTCCCACCAACTGGGTGGAGGTATTAAAAGACCACATGAGTAATGTTGCACTCAGACAATCTCATTATCTGCCCTATGCTGTTTTTGTAAGCAGAATGTTGTGCTGTATATCATGTGCATGTTATCTTAAATTCATACCCTAGACCTTTATATATAGTTATTGTTATCAGTTTTTACCATTTTTTGGGCCTAATTATAGTTCAATCATACCTTAATATTTGTTAAAAGGTTGACTCGTCATTTCTAATGTTAATATGACCATGTTGTAACTAGTCGACCATGTTTTGTCACCGTGGTCAACCACTCGTCATTACCATTATTAATGACCATCAATCCAAAGTGGTAAGTCCAAAGGAACTCAACCATGGGGAGCTTAGTATGTAGTGGTTGATTTAGAAGAGCTCGAATTAGAAGAGATTAGCTTGGAGTACTCAGTCTAAAAGAGCTCATCCTAGAGTTGTTAGTTTAGAAGAAATCGACCTAGACGAGTTCGACCTAAAAACCTCGACTAAACAAGCATATGAATAATTACTTTTGAAAACCAAAACTATACAGGAAATGTGAGTAAATGAGATGCAAATTGAGTAAACAATTGAGATTGAGCATCATACTCAAATATATGGAATTTTAATTTTTTGAAACTAAAAAGTTTCTTACAACAAAATATATAGACATAAGCATCTATTACTCTCAAATTATATCATTCAAAATTGTCTGTTAATTTGAAAGATTATAAAATTGGAAGACAAAGAAAACAAATAAAAGAAATTGCAAATTAAAAGCTAGCATAAAGGACCTTTGTTTTATATTGTTCTTATTGCAACTCAAGCACAAGTGAAAATATTGTATGTAAGTTCTGCATATTCCTATGACTCAAATGCTCTAGAGCTTTCAAGCAAGGCTGAACCATGCACATAACTGCCGTTATATGATTAAAAACAGTCATCATTAGCATAAATTATTAAAACGAGTCATCTTGCAACATAGGAATAGTTAAGTGATTTTGCACCAAATTGTTACCATGCTAATCGCTTGAATTGTTTATTTTTCTAGAAAATAATGACACTACATTTGCAAGGTGTTAGACACAATAATATTTATTTAATTGACATTGAAAATGCATCTAGTCATAGCATAACATGTTTAGTTGCTAAAGAGGAAAATCCTTGGCTATGGCATAAAAGAGTTGCACATATTCATATGCAACATTTAAACAAATGGATTTAAAAAGATCTTGTGATTGGTTTGCCTAAATTGAAATTTGAGAGAGACAAATTATGTTCTGCATGTCAAAAAGGAAAACAAACTAAATCTTCTTTTTCATCCAAAACATGATTTCTACATTTAAACTTTTAGAACTTTTGCATATGGACTTGTTTGGTCCATCTAGAATTAAAAGTTTTGGTGGAAACTATTATGCACTTGTAATTGTTGATGACTATACTATATTTACTTGGACTTTCCTTTTGACTCTGAAAAGTGAAGCTTTTAACGCATTCAGAACCTTTGCAAAACGTGTTCAAAATGAAAAGGATTTGAAAATCAAAACTTTGAGTAGTGATCACGGTGGTGAATTTCAAAATGAGTCTTTTGAAAAATTTTGTGATGAGTATGGAATAACTCATAATTTTTCATCTCCTTAGAACTCCCCAACAAAATGAGGTTGTTGAAAGGAAAAATATGTCATTAGAAGAATTAGCTAGAACTCTTTTAAATGAATCAAATGTACCTAAATATTTTTGGGCTGATGCAATTAGTACTGCTTGTTATGTGCTAAATAGAATGCTTATTAGGCCTGTTCTTAAATTAACTCCTTATGAACTGTTCAAAGGAAGAAAACTAAATGTGTCTCACTTAAGAATGTTTGGATGCAAATGCTTTGTATTAAATAATGGTAAAGATAATCTTGGAAAATTTGATATTAAATCTGATGGAGCTATTTTCTTGGGTTATTCATTAACTAGCAAAGCATATAGGGTGTTTAATAGAAGAACTTTAATAATTGAGGAGTCAATGCATGTTGTCTTTGATGAAATTGTGGACGTTGAGGTGAACCCTCTTGAGTCAAATAAACCAATTATGGGTGATGAGGATTATTTGAGGGAAACTCTTGAAGAGATGTATCTAAATGAAAATAATCCTGTGGAAACTCAAGTTAGATATCAAGAAGTTGATCCCAAGAGCTATCAACAACCATGTGGACTTTCTTTGGACAACATCATTGGAGACATATTAAAAGGGGTAACTATTAGATATAATTTAAATAATTTTTTCCTAATAGTAGCTTTCATTTTTCAAATAGAACCCAAGAACATAAAAGAAGTTCTTCAAGATGATAAGTGATGTATTACTATGCAAGAAGAGCTAAACCAATTTGAAAGAATTGACGTTTGGGAACTCATTCCTAGAAAAGAAGACTATCAAGTCATTGGAACAAAATGAGTGTTCAGAAACAAGCTAGATGAAGATAGAAATATCACAAAGAACAAAGCAAGACTAGTTGCAAAGGGCTATTATCAAGAGGAAGGTATATATTATGATGAGACCTATGCCCCGGTAGCTAGGTTAGAAGCGATTAGACTTTTACTTGCTTATGCATCATTGATGAAATTTAAATTATATCAAATGACTGTAAAATTGCTTTTCTGAATGGTTTTATAAACAAGGAGGTGTACGTTAGTCAACCTCCTGGATTTGAAGATTTTAAATTTCATAATCATGTGTTTAAACTGAAAAAGGCATTGTGTGGCCTTAAACAAGCACTTAGGTCTTGGTATGAAAGACTTAGTACCTTTTTTATTGAAAATGATTTTTCTAAAGGTAAGGTTGATTCAACCTTATTCATTAAGAAAGTAGGGAAACATATTTTGGTTGTTCAAGTGTATGTGGATGATATTATATTTGGATTTACTGATGATTCATTATGTGAGGGATTTTCAAATATAATGTAAGGTGAGTTTGGGATGTCTATGATGGGTGAACTGAATTTCTTCTTAGGATTATAAATAAAGCAAATGGAAAGGGAACCTTTGTCTCCCAAACCAAGTATTGTAGAGAAGTGCTCAAGAAGTTTGGAATGGATACCTGTAAAGAAGCCAACACCCCTATGGAAACTTTTTGTTACTTAGATAAAGATGAATCTGGAGAAGAAGTGAATCAAACAATGTATAGAGGCATGATAAGATCCTTGATATATCTTACTGTTAGTAGACCTGACATTATGCAGAGTGTTTGTGTATGTGCTAGGTACCAAGCAAATCCTAAGGAGTCACATTTAACTGCTGTTAAGAGAGTCTTAAAGTACCTTTACAGGAACTACTTCTTTTGGACTTTGGTATCCTTATGATAGAACACCTCGTTTGATATGTTATTCTGATGCAGATTATGGTGGCTGTAAAATAGATAGGGAAAGTACTAGTGGTACTTGTCACTTTTTGGGCTGCTTTTTAGTGTCTTAGCACTCAAAGAAACAAGCGTGTGTAGCTTTGTCTACCACAGAAGCATAATATATTGCTATAGGAAACTGTTGTGCCTAAATTTTGTGGATGAAACAACAATTGAAGATTTTGATATCTTCCTTGATCACATTCCTCTGAAATGTGACAACACTAGTGCAATAAACCTAACCAAGAATCCTATAATGCATTCTAGAGCTAAGCATATAGAGATAAGGCATCACTTCTTAAGAGATCATATCCAAAAGGGGGATTGCATAATAGAATATATTGATACTTTGCATTAATTGACAGATATTTTCACAAAAGCATTACCCAAAGATAGGTTCTATGATCTTAGAAGAGAGTTAGGAGTAATAGATATGTCTTAGAATCAAGATTGATGATTTTTTTCAAGTTTTTCGTACTTCCAGTGTATATAATCGATTATCACAAGGATATAATCGATTATTCTGAGCTTGTAGAAAAGGTCTTAGGTTTGCAAATAATTGATTATTATGGGAAATAATCGATTGGCCTAACTCACATTGAAATCTGGGTAATGATGAACATATAATCGATTATCACCATCAATAATCGATTATCATTGCATTTCTGGAAATTATCTTTTGAAGCGAGAATCGATTATCACTTAATATAATCAATTATCACGCATACAATTCCAAAAATAGAGTCGTTACAACGTTCTAAAACGGCCATAAACGGCTAGTTTTTCAATTCTCCCTATAAATAACCCTTTTATAATCGATTAACAGACACTTCTTTGCACCCAAAACTCTGCTTAACTCATATTTACACCAAATTTCCTTTTCCTCTCATCACTCTTCACAACAATTGCTCTTTTCTCTTTTCGCCATGGTTGATTCAAAAGGACCTCGCAGACGGGCTGCTAGAGTTTCTTCATCCATACCCCGTGCTCCTCGTCCTACATCCATTGATGGCTGGATCTCTGATCGAGAAAAACACGCAGAATATGTCCACTTCTGGCAAGAGCGTCGGATTATGGTTGTCAAATTCATCCGACTAGATTTCTACAGATTCTATGGCGCTTTCAATTCCCATACTTATTTGGAGCCCAAAGTCTCACTCATCTAGTAGAACAAAAGGGTTGTATATACCCTAATCTCATCAGAGTGTTCTACTTCAACCTAAAGTACCGCAATGGAATGTTACAACCAAGGTGAAGGGGGTCCTAATTATTCTGGATGACGATATATGGACAAATGTGGCACAACTCACAATTTGGGATGATGTTGTCAAAGTTCATCTTGGAGTCCTGAACTTCAATCGCTTGTTAGCCTTCCAATCATTTATGAGACATCCTCAACAACAAACCAATTTCCGTCAACTGTTGGTGGTTGGCTTCAAGGTAGAAGAACATTTAATTCATTATCTGATAGTGTGGCTTCTGTGCCCATGTGCTACCAAGCACGCTCAATGTTCTGAGTAGGATTTTCTTCTTCTTTATGGGATTTTAAATAATATCCACATTGATTGGCCTGCCCTCATCACTAATACTATGCTGAAAGCCAAGAAGTATCATTCTTATCATCTTCCCTACGCTATCTTAATTTCTAGAATTCTTGAATACAAAGGCGTTAGTGTAGAAGGAGAGCTGACCTAAGCCATCCAAGCAATTGGAACTAAAATTGGGAAGACAACATTTCGTCAAATGGGCTTTGTTGCCCGTGGACGTGTGATTATCCACAAAGATGATGATCATCAGGATGATGAAGATGATGATATGGATGCTCACATGGCTGAACCAGTAAGAGCTGCTGCTCCTTCTGATGTTGGTCCTTCTCAAATGCCTTCATCATCAACTCTGTCTATGGAAAATTACTTTGAAAATCTATCCAAACAACTGGAGGACATGAGTCTTGCTCACCAAGCCTGATTTAATGAAATTATTGAGTGGCAGCAATCTCATGAAGAATATGTAACTGAGAAGTTTGAAGATTTTGACACCCGTCTTGGAAACATTGAAAATCATCTCAATCTTCAACCTCCGAAAAGACCACCTAGTCCAGAATTCTAAATTAGGATGTTTGTTTGTTTGTTTGATTTACATTTGTGTGGTGATTTTGTTGTTTCTGTATTTTCCTTCATGATGTAATGTCATTTTCCTTAATATTAATAAAATACCTTCTTGTTCTAATTTAGTGCATACATTATTTTATTGGGGGAGAACATTTTAAGGGGGAATATGTTTGATCTTTTTGCTTATGATAAAAAAGGGGGAGAAGAACAAACTTATAGTACAGTTATTGCTAACTTGTTCTATGTTTGTAAATTTGCAAATACATAAGTTGCTTTGAAAGAAAAGTTTTTTTGATCATCATCAAAAAAGGAGAGATTGTTACCAATGAGGAACATTGGTGATTTGAAGATAATGATTTTGATGATGCTACAAAATGAAGAACTTGAAGACCTTTGTTGTAATTTATTTAAAAGTACTTATGTAGAGTGAAAATGTATTAGGAATAACTTTAAACATGTAAAAACTTAGAAGTTTTCCTGTCCTGAGGATATTTGCGCATATAATCCATTATTTGATGTAATAATCGATTATCACGAGTCCTTTTGAAAACCATTGCTCGAGTAGATAATCGATTATTACTCGAAATAATCGATTATCCTGGTCTGATTTCAAATTACCCAAGTCGCACAGATAATCGATTATTCCTTAGGATGATCAATTATCACACTTTTGAAAACCATGTAGCAGACTTGAATAATCGATTATAACTTACAATAATCGATTATCACTGGCAGTTATAATGTGTCTTTTCAGTTTTAGACCAATTGGCTATATATACTTGTCTCAAACCCTTTTGAGGATTGGTCAATGCCATTTTGAGAATACAATATAATCTGAGGAAGTTTTGAAGTGATAATTCATTGCTCTTGTCAAGTCTGTTGAATAGGAGAAGCTCGTGCTTTGTGTGTCAAAGGTCAAAGCAGTTCTCTTCAAGTTGGTAGAGTTGATTCTTTCGGTTCGTTTGTCGAGGGAAGATACTTGTTGCATTCTTTCGGTTCGTTTGTCGAAGGAAGGTGTTTATTGCTTACTTCTGATTTGTTTGTCGAATGGAGGTTTTTGCTATTCTTAATTTACATTCACTATATTGTAACTGTGAAATTGTTTTTAGTGAAATCGTTAATCAATCTTTATAGTGATTAACAACTAGACATATAATCTGTTGATTCGAACCAGTATAAAAATCCTCAGTGTGATTTTTCTACTCCCTACACTTTGTTTATTTTCTGCATATGAACTGTTCAATAAAACATCTATAAGAAAATTAAAGAAACTATTTTAAAATTGACCGAACAAGCTCTCCGCTTTCAACAATCCGTATCGAACTTTGTTTTTATTTCCGCTGCGCAAAATTGGTACTGGTTGTTGTGAACCAACACAAATGAGTTTTAGTATTGAACAAAAGGAGGGACACAAAAGGAACTTAGGAAAAGCACTAGAATAGAATAAACAAGCAAGAGAAAAAAAAATCAAAATCGCAGATCAAATCCAAGTGCAGAAAAACTGCTTGATAAAAATGTCAAACTGTTTGATGAAAGTCCCCAATGAGTATCAGATTTTGGGATTTTTTATTTTTGGGGTTCAAAACTGGATTGCTTGGTTTTACTTGCTTTCATGATTGAATTACAATGCTTTGATCATGTAATTGGATTTGAAAACAGTAAACTAGTTTTTGCTAATCCAGAAATGGGAATTGAAGAGATCAAATTTGCAAACAACACTTGAAATTGAAAATTGCACCAGAAAAAAGCTTCTAAATTGGTGGTTTTAAATCCAAAAGTGCTTGGAAGTGATGCAGTAGTTAAAGTGATGTATCAAACAACTTTGAATCATCATTATAAAGATGTGCAATCATTGAAACAACTTAAAAATAGATTGCAATGTGAATTCATTGGTTCACTACCATTTTAAAGCAAATTTGGTGGTTTAAGAGGTGATTCTACATATAGGCTTGAAAATGACCATTTGAACAGTGCACAAAACTTTGAAAAGGCAAAATAAACTTGCTCAAACTTTTTATATGCACAAACACAACAAGATCCAACAAATGACCCGTGCTACAGCTAAATATGCATAAAAAATTCAACAAAAATAGCACCAGATTCAAAATTCAGAGAATTAAAATGATGACAGAAGTTGCAATGACTCTAGGAAAGCCTAATACACTAGATTTAACTGAAGATAATCACCTAGGGGATTTTAAGTACCTAAAACACAATGTAGTAAGCACAATGAAAAATTGAACTAAAAAATTTGGACAACACATGCTACTAGATTTAAAACAACTAAGCTATGTATATTGTATTTCTTTGCTTAATATAAGTTTCCACACCTTTAGCCATGCTTAACAACATCAACCAAACTTGCACAATGCTTTAGAAACAAAAAAATGTAGACTGAAACATAATCATTAGATTGCACCAGAATTTGAACTTTGTGCATAATTTGTGAAACATAATCACTTTTTTGTAATGTTATAACTCATATGATCAAGGCCAGACATTATATCATTGCCTTATAGGTTGATATATGGCTATACATGAAATTGAATTCAATTGAAGACAAAAAACTAAAGCTGGAATAGATTCAAACACTTGAACACAAAAGGAAAACTACATACGATGCACATAACTAGACAAAGCTGGAAATTGAAATTGAAAGCTGGAATGAAAATAAACCAATGATTTTCACCGATTAAAATGATAAAAAAACTCTAAGGAATACCCAAGGCACAAGTACATCAACAATAAGCACGAAATTAAGCCAAACAGAGATGGAAAAATTGATCAAATAGTGACAAATATGGACTACACAAGGCAAAATTGAGAAACTTAATGAACGAATGACTTAGCTCTTGTAGACAAGCATGGACGTGTTGGCTTTGAAATCAAATGATGGAAGCAGCTCCAAGCTTCATGCTCGAACAACTCCACAATTCAGAAGGACACAACGGAATGGATTGAAGAGTGAAAACGGAGGTGCACACCAGGTGTTCGATGTAAGGTTCAATGAGTGTTTGGTGAGTGTTTGAAGTCTCTCAAGCTTAGAAAGCCTTCCCATAGGGAAGGAAGCTAGAGGAGAAGGTGCTGAATAAGCACAAGAAGATGAACTCAGAGAATAGATGTCTGGAGAAATCTCAACAACACTTCAATATAATTTCCAAGTTGATTTTACAAAAGAGAGAGCCTCTCTTTTATAGGTGAAGAGAGGGCTCCATTTTTGAGTTGTAAGGGTTCTAAAAGCTACAAATGAAATGTGCTGGAGAAGCAAAGGAGCTTGGAGTGCAAGTTTCTCCCACGCCATATTAAAAATGTGCTAAAATAGTAAAGCTGATTCACATTAGTTAGGCGCACGGTGTTGGTGGCTAAGCACAGTTTTCATTTCGAAAGGTAATTTACTTTGAAAAATCAATCCGAAAGCTACATGGTCCAATCCGGAAAGCACACTTTTCTCTTATTCTTTTGACTCCTTTACTTCCTCTAGCTCACCAAGCTCCTTTGGTTGATTGTCCGTGGTCTCCAACCTTTATTTAGGTCATACAAAATAGTAAAATGTATTTAGCAAAGAGGATTCTTCTAAGACTTAGAGAAAGAAGATCTAGAAAGAACTTTTAAAAATCCTTCTTCCCTTTCTTAGCCTTAGGTTAAGTTGATACTTCTTTGGATGGAATTCCCTAAAGGAGTTTCCATCAGGAACTCAACCATGAGGAGATTAGCCTGGAGTGGTTGGTGATCGAGGTTGTACCTGAATCAAATTAATGTGAAATTAAGTGGAGTATATACTAGGAAGTGACTCATAGGCCGTCTCTCGAGGACCAAATGTGGTTAAGGTAATAGGTCAAACACGTAGTGGGGGGGGGTTGTTTTGGACAGTATGTGCTAATTAAATTAACTAACTCAAACACTAATTGAAACACGAAGTAAAGACAATTGGTCATTAGCTCAGTTACAATGCTTCCAATCATAGATTAACAACAATCACCTACTCCTATAACCCCTATTCCAACACTGATTAGCCTACTAAGTGAAGACTAAACACAATTTTCATAAAAGCGAATTAAGAAAATGCAATGCACACATTCAATTGATTATGCACCATACTGATTAAGGACTATGCGAACATTAAACTCCAATTAGACCATTAAGTGTGTCTTAATTGCAGTTGCACAAACAGAGCAGCAGATTCACAATAACGGTTCAATAATATCAAGGAACACATTGTAATGTCACTAATGACCAACCAAACAGATTAAGCTTCCATAACATGAGTTCAACGCAACAAATGAAACTGGAAAACGAAGAACACAATGCAACACCAAAACACAAACAAAGAATGAAATACCCAAAACGAAAACCTAAACAAAAATGCAACCCTAAACAGAAAACACAATTCAATTCCAAACAAAAAACACAATTCACAATGGAAAATGAAATTGCTCTTAAAGACGAAGTTACAATGGGATATTGAGAATCGAAAACGAAAGTGCCCAACAGGAAAGGCTAGAAAAATGAAAGTAATAGAGAAAAGGAAGTACAGAAACCAAAATGAAATCGCTCCAATTTAAAGTGCTAAAAAACGTAAAATGAAACCTAAAGGTGAGCTCTCCCTTTCTGTCCAAGAACCTAAAACGTAACAATGTGCAGAATGAAGAAGACTACCCCCTTTGAGCATTAAAACCTAGGTAGTAAGTCAACCCCCACAATAAGGGTTCTCCAAAATTGCAAAAAATGGGCCTAATAGTAGTAAGTCTGCCCAAAACTACAAATTTGTCCAAATAATAAAGGAAAAACGAAATTACAACAACATAAAACTAAATGCTAATGTGGACAAAAGCAAATGACGTGGCAACACTCTTGTTGTCCGAAAATATGATTCCAAAAATTTTCCTGCAATTAATAATGGAAAGAATTAAGCTCAAATAATTAAATTAATAAAAAAATGAATTACTTGTCAAATTAAGCCTAAATATAAAAATTGAGGAAGTATTGGTCAAATTAAGCACAATTCCCTAATTAAATCTGGTACAAGAAGGTAAATGAATAAGAGAAAATATTGACTCATCAATGGGTTTAAAGGTGCTTGACTTAGAGGAGATTAGCTTGAAGTACTCAGTCTAAAGGAGCTCATCATGGAGTGATCGGTTCAGAAGAACTCGACTTGGAGGAGTTCAACCTAAAAACCCTCGACTAAACGAGCATATGAATAAATACTTATGAAAACCAAAACTATACAGGAAATATGAGTAACCGGGATGCAGATTGAGTACAAAATTAAGATTGTGCATCAAACTCAAATATATGGAATTTTAATTTTTTGAAACTAAAAAAATTTCTTACAACAAAATATATAGACATAAGCGTCAACTATTCTAGAATTGTACCATACAAAATTCTTTATTAATTTGAAAAATTATAACATTGGAAGACAAAGAAAACAGATAAAAGAAATTGCAAGTTAAAAGCCAACATAAAGGACCTTTGTAAGTTTTGTTTTAAATTTTTAATTTTGTTTTATATTGTTCTTATTGCAACTCAAACACAAATGAAAAAATTGTATGTAAGTTCTGCATATTCGTATGACTTAAATGCTCTAGAGCTTCCAAGCAAGGATGAACCATGTATATAACTGCCGTTACATGATTAAAAATAGTCATCATTAGCATAAATTATTAAAATTAGTCATCTTGCAAAATTGGAATAGTTAAGTGATTTTGCATCAAATGGTTACCATGTTAATTGCTTTAATTGTTTTTTTTTTACAAAATAATGACATTATGGAATAACAAAATTATGGTAGTTTTCATACTAATTAGTACTGCAACCTCCATTAAATTGCCCACTGTCACACAAGAGAGGAAAACACACAAAATAGTTTGTTATCTGTTGCTAATTACAAAAAACTATCATTATAATTGAAATTTATATGAAAGTGTGATTTCTTGGATGGCTACATTAACTCATATTTTCTAATTATTGAAAAGCTGTCGAATATTCTTTTAATTATAAAAGATGTCAAGTTTATGCTAATATTTATGCTAACTTTTGATCACAAATCTTTTGTTATCAGGAGCGTGGTTTTGGAAGACAGATTGGAGAAGGATATGAAGTTGGCTATTTGTATTGAATCTCGTCCAAGAGTGTTCTGTGTTGCTACTCCTAATCCTAAACTTCATGATCAACATGACCATTTTCATTTGTCCAAATTAAAACAATTTTTCCTGAACTTAGTGGTCTCCAGACCCTAGAATTTTATCCATGTTAACTAGGAAAACATGTTAGATCTACCTTTCCTGAAAGGTCTCAATCAATATGTAATTCTAGTTTTTCAATCATCCATTATGATATAAGGGACCTAGTCATATCTCCTCCTTTGGTTTTAGGTTTTGTTACCTTCATTGATGAATATTCAAGATATTCAAGATATACTTGGGTTTATCTTATGAAAGATCGATCTTAATTATTACCCATCTTTACATCCTTTTTGAATGAAATTAAGAATCAATTTGGTCAAGTAATCAGAATTTTAAAAGGTGATAATGCCAAAGCGTATTTCTTATCCATTTTTTCTACAATCTTGAGTTCCCATGGTATATTACATCAGTCTATCTGTCCTCATTAATAGATTCACGTCAAATGGTGTGAATAGATGATGATGTAGGGGTTGATCTAATATGCAGGACAACAGAGATGCAATAATTTAGTTATAGGTTAATCTAGTTGTATTTATGATATTCTTTTCGAAAAACTGTCTTTGTCTTTTGTTGAGTATAATATCTCTTGTTGACTTTAGGTCCGTTGTATATATTTTTTCTATCACAATTATACTTTGGATAACTTTAATATTGAATATGTGGGGCCAAGGTCAATTATCCAAACTCTACTATGTCGTTCAAGGTCCAAGCATTGTCCTGAATGTCTTTTGTGCTTCATGTAAGCGATCTTTTGGTACCGAGAGAGTGTACTCCAAAGCCAAAGTCAGTATATGACTAGTCGATTAGCAATGGATGTTGTGATGCCTATTATGTGCATGTTATCTTAAATTCATATTAAACCTTTATATATAGTTATTTTTATCGGGTTTTACTATTTTTTTGGCCTAGTTATGGCCTAATCATACCTTAATCTTTGTTAAATGGTTGACTTGCCATTGCCGTTGTTAATCTAACCAGCCATGTTGTTTTGTTAGGGTGATCGACCACCCGTCATTACCATTATTAATGACCATCAGTCCAAAGTGGTAAGTCCAGAGAAACTCGATCATAAAGAGCTTAGTCTAGTGGTCGATTTAGAGAAGCTCGACTTAGAAAAGATTAGCTTGAAGTACTCAATCTAAAAGAGCTCATCTTGAAATAGTTGGTTCAGAAAAAACTCGACTAAACAAACATATGAATAATTACTTCTAGAAACCAAAACTATATAGGAAATGTGAGTAACCGGGATGCAGATTGAGTAAACAATTGAGATTCAACATAAAACTCAAATATAACGTGGAATTTTAATTTTTTTGAAACTAAAAGTTTCTTACAACAAAATATATAGACATAAGCGTCAACTACTAAAATTGGATCATATTAAATTCTTTATTAATTTGAAAAATTATAAAACTGGAAGGAAAAAAAAGAAAGCAGATAAAAGAAATGGAAAATTAAAAGCCAGCATAAAGGACCTTTAAGTTTTGTTTTAAATTTTTAATTTTGTTTTATATTGTTCTTATTGTAACTAATTATTAGAGTTAAATTCACTTGAGTTTTTTTTAGCCTTGGCTTAATTTGTGCATTTGTTCATCAAAGTGCTAACATGGGGTTGTTGTGTTTTTATTAGGCTCTTTCATATATATAGTGTTTAAACTTGCAATGTGTTTTGCAGCACTATATACAATTTCTAACTTGTTGAATGGAGACTATAAATACATCACAACACTCTTCATAAATGCATAGAAAGTTAAGCATTATATACAAACTCTTACCAACCATGAAGGCCATTGTTGTTTTACCGTTTGCTTCTCTTCTCTACTCTGCTACTTCAACTATGAGTTTGGACAACTCAAAGGTACTTTCAAGTTCTTATAATTCATATTATTACATCATTTCTATTTTCATGTTGCTGATATTCCACTAAATAGAGTTCTTCTTTTACCATATAGGTTCCGGAAAACTTGGCACCCTCACATTTCCAAACCACAGTGGAACCAAATTCATTTAACATACAAAAATTAGGAATTCTGTCTTTGGTAGTTTTTATTGTGTGTTTATTAGTGTTTGTAATATGGTACGTGTGCATCCTGCTGGTGATATAGAGATGAATAATATCTAGAATATGAAAAACTCTACCATGTAGCAGAACTATTAATGTGGATATATATGTCCACAAGGAAATAAAAATTTGATATTATGTGTTAATGGTTTTAAGTTTTTTGTTATAATACTTTATATTGTTAATATAAATTTGTATTAAATATTATAGTATTAATATAGAATTATAAAAGTGAATCGAATTTTTTTATTAATTTATATTACTAAGTCATTAAATATTAAATACAAAATTAAATTATTTCAAAAAAAATATTAAAACCAATAAATAAGCAATTACAATAAAATTATTGAATACTAAAAGCATTGTTCTTACTATTGTCAAGAATACTTGTTCACAAAAAGTATATAAATAAATAAATAACCAAATGAAAAAATATATAATTTTTAGGCAGATAATTATTTAAGAGGATTATTCCTGCTTCCTCACAAAATCACCGGTGCTCAAATTTGATAATAATAATAATAATAATGAAATAAAAACTATTGATTAACAAAGATATATAGATCCATTTCTGTCTCAATTAAAATTACTAAAGCCACAATTCCTTATTAGTAATTTACAGTTCACATACTGATATTTTCCCTAATTCTTAAATTCTCTTATCCGAGCATACTTTGCAAAGGTTGTATGCAAGTCCTTCGGGAATAGAAATTGACTATGAAAAGGTATAGCTAGGCAGTGTAGCTTGACTTTTATAATCGTTCTCGTTTTCCCATTTATGTGTTTTGGTTTTTCTTTTTTGTTTTAAATTAACTTTTTCTTCTCTCACTTATTCCTTTTTTCCTTCTTCAACTTTTGTTTTACCTTAGTAGCATGGTACCTCATGAAATGTTGCTACATCAGTCAACCAAGAAAAATATGATCAGAATTACGACAACCAAGAGAAAGACATAGTAAGAGAAGAATAACATTCTAGGAATATTTTTTTCGAAGTCATTTGTTCTGTCACATTATACAAGTTTAAATTTTCTTAAGACTATGAGAAAAAGCTCTGGACCTTGCAAAGTAGACAAAAGTCATACTTCACATTGGAAAGCTATCAACTCTTCAGAAGTCAACTTCTTGGTCCAATGGTCATCTTACAAGAGAAGCTATACATAGAAGAAAACTTAAAGAGAAGATGTTTTTGATGAACAAATGCATAATAAGATAAGAACAGAAGCAATAAGAATAGAGAGAAAAGCCCAAAGTGTTCTTACATCACCTAACGTTCAATATATTTTGAGAGAAAAATCTTTGTAAAGAGAGACACACTTTCAAGTGTTATAGATTGTATTGTATTTGAACACACATCCTTTCACCAAGAGTCATTTATCAATACCTTGTAGAAAATCCAATTTTGGATTTGTTGTAAGTTCTAAAGACAACTCAAATATTTTGTTGTTCAACTCAGGTTGAGTTGAACGTCTAAAGAGTTGTTTAGGATTAGATCTTGGAGGGGCTAAACTCGATCTAGTTAGGTTGACAAGGAAACCAGGAATGGTGCTAATACTCGTTGTAACCAAGAATTGTGAGAATACTCGGTGAGATCCTAGAGAGGAAAAACTCGTGTAATCTTGAAAAAGATTAGTAGAACCCCTTAAGAGTTCTTAAGGGAGAACTGGACATAGCTTAGGTTGACTGAACTAGTATAAAAATCTATGATTTACTGCTTCTCGATCTAGAACATTTTCCATTCACTCACAATATTAAAACATAGTGTCTAATCATCTTAAAACTTTTGCATATCATCTTTACAAACTATTAGACGTTGATTTGCGAAGAAAATTCTAAAACATTATTCAACTCCCTTCCCTCATCCCCCTGCTTTAGTGTTTTCCCTGTAATATCAACAACATGGTCATATTAGCATTGGTAATGTCGAATCAAGCTCTTAGTACATATTAAGGTATGATTAGATTGACAAAAAGGTAAAAGCCCATAACAATTATTATATATAAAGATCTAAGGTATGACTTTAAGATAACACGTATATAATAAGAATTTATTGCTAACCAAATAGTCATCTGTTGACTTTAGCATCGAAGTATCTTTTGTAGGTAATATCTGAGTGAACTTTAGACGACGATGGAAATTTTGCAACTCACGACCCAAAACTCGCCTAGTCTACAACACAACCCGTTTGATCTGTGACAAACACAAGCCCGACCAAGGACCCCTCAAAACCATTTGAAAAAAAAACGTATGAATCCATTACCTCTTATCTAGTTGATGGTTGTGAATTGCCGTATTGTTTTTCTTGAAATTACATTTTGAAGATAATGAGAATTCCTTATTGATTGACTAAGTGTATCGAGTAAGGATAAACAACAACATAAGAGTAAAATTTTCCTGAAGTCGGCAGCACCAGAGCAAAACTTATTAAATTGACAGTGACAAAACAAAGCTTGCCTAAAGACGACAACACTAAGTAGAAGTTGCTTAAAGTTGACAACACAAAGTCGGAAGGACTTTTCTCAAGGAGATAATTAATGAGATCGATTAGATAAGTCACTCAAGGAGCTTGACCAAATGGCTAAATTATTGGTGAGCTTGGTGGGATAAGCAAGGGAGCTCGACCAACTGGTCAATTTATTGTTGAATAAGCCACTCAAGAAGCTTAGCTAAATCATCCGAAAATAAAGCTTTATTCCAATTCCAAAACTTCAAATGTTGTTCAGAAAGATACAATTTAAACAACATTGTTCCAAATACATTTCAAAACTCCCAAAAGATTTCCCTACTCATTTCCTCCCTTTAAGCATCTTCAGCATTATTTGTAACAACAGTTTCTCCCTATAACAAAATAAGTTATACGATTATCGCATAAACACAAACAAGTAAGGCTGAGAATGCAAAAGTCATGCAATGATACAATCATTAAATTGGCTAAACACGAAGATGTTCAGAGACTTTTGATGAACTGACAATTTCATTACTATTTCAGATTGAATTCTTTGTTGTAAGAGCTCCAAGAATTCTCCAAGAAGACGGTGGTGATCTTTCTTGAAAGAGATTCAAAGGGAGTTTCTTCTGCGCACACATAGATTGATCAGTATCTGCACAAGAATGTGTTTCTGAGTTGATCACGTTCAGGTTTGGCATCCTTGAAGACTACTGGATTGTGTTTCTGGCTTGGCATCCGTAAAGACTGCTGGTATTTGAACCTGTTTGTTACAGGGGATTGTCCACTTTGAGGATTGTTCAAAGTGATGTTGGAGTTTGTAGAAGAGGGGATTCTTGCTGCAAATCTGGTTGTATTGTTTTGTAGCTATATTTTGGTTTTGGGTTAGAGAGGAGATTTATATTTTTGACGTGGAGGTCTTCTATAAATTCCTTGTTGTAAAAACCGCAACCATTATAGTGCATTTGCTTCCTAGGTCGGAAGGACACTAGATGTAGGCATTGTTCGCCGAACCAGTATAAAAATCAGTGTTTGATTTTCTCTATCCCTACACTTTTACTTTGCAGTCGATTTTACTTTTAACACAATCAACTAAGTTTTTCCGCTGCATATGATTTTTCATTACTTGCATTTCAAGAAAGTGTACAAAGTTTAATACTCTGATTGCAAGACTGCGAAAAGATTTTGTTTTTGACAAAACACCAATTCACCCCCCTCTTGGTGTAAAAACGAAGCCAACCTGTTTTCCAACAAAGAAAACAGTTTTTCTTCCTGCAAACACCCCAGGGAATACCAGTCAATCTTCACGATTACAATAGGTCCTGATCCAGTAGAAACACCTCGTTGTGCAGAAAGAAAAGACGTTCAAATCTAGTAAACCTTGCTGCGCAACAAACCTTCAAGACTCTAAATCACCTCAGTAGATCTTGGTTCTTGGAGCTTTTCTTTCCTCTGTAAGATATCACACAGTTTTCAAATCAATAGCTAACTTAGTCGAATACAAGTCACATGCAATTGATTAAGTAAAACCACTTAACACATTTTTGAAAACTTTTCTTCTAAAAATATCTCACAATACACTTGAAAAATATTTGTGCAAATCCACGAGTTTTAATCGATTCGAACAATAATGTAATCGACTTAAAACTATTTGTTTTCCACACTTTAAAGTCAACCATAGTGCTTGTGATTGTTCATTTATGAAAACTTATGTTATGCACACATAGATAAAATCACATATTAAACACAGTGGTATGCTATAATCAACACAATAATGTTCACATATATGCTTGTACATATATAACACAGTAAGCATAAGCATATAACATGTATAACATAGTACACACATGTGTTATTATTAATTATGTGTTGTCATCATAAAAAACACAGTTATCACTAAGATTGTGGGTTCAGCTAAACATGTGCTCCCCTATCAACAATCTCGCCCTTTTTTGATGATGCATAACCATGATTAATAAAACCATGTTGTACACACACAATCACAGATTATCCACAATTACAATTCTCCATAATACATCAAATCACCAATTACATGAAATTCTCCCCCTTTGGGCATTAGCAAAAAAGGTATTGAGAGTATACTGTAATTGAAACACAAATAATCAAACAAATAGAGATGCATTAGTTAAGATAACAAAACTAATTTGATGCTCCCCCTATCAATGATATTCACATGACATTAATATTTTCTCCTCCGTAAAGGAAACATGTGAACTAAACAACAATATACAATGCTCCCCCTGTCATTATGCATGTTTCATTCTCATATCACAAATGCACAATGCAGTAATATCAGAGTGTGTATTAGATCATACAAGAGCATATTCAAGCAATGTATCAGAGCAAAATTACAGCAGTAACAGAGCATATTTGATACATTTTTAATCACCAAATCCGTTTAAACACTTAATATCTCATAAACATATTCACAGTGGATAAACACGGAGATATAAAATGAATAAACATTCAACAGATAGTAAATCAAGGGTAGAAGATATCAGATATAAGAAGTTTGGAATCTTCAAACCAAGTTACGAAACACAGTCGATTAGATTTTTATGGTAATCGATTTCTTTGCTGCAGAGTATTGTAGATTTTCCATTCTAGCTCAGTTAGTAAGCATTGTTCCTGCATAACCTTTTAGGCTTAACTAGATCAAACATTTTAGTAACAATGCAGTACAATAATCATCATAGTTAATGTATGAGTATGCAATGATGTAAATGTAACAGT
Source organism: Vigna reflexopilosa (assembly GCA_027742785.1). Taxonomy (NCBI): domain Eukaryota; kingdom Viridiplantae; phylum Streptophyta; class Magnoliopsida; order Fabales; family Fabaceae; genus Vigna; species Vigna reflexopilosa. Next base: position 28,927,953 of record CM050925.1, on the reverse strand, counting down.
AAAATATATTCAGTTGCATACATACACAGTATAATCGATTCATCAATCAATTTGACACAATCAACCACAAATATAATCATCCAATCATAGATTGATTTTAAACTGAAATGAACTTTCATTTCATTTATATAATGAGAACATATTACAACCAGATTTGAACCCAAAACATGGCATTCAATGCCAATTACTACAAACAAAACATGAAACATACTCAATGCTTGTGACCCTAAGACCCTTATTTTGATTCAGATGACTCTACTATCTTTTCATCAGCACTATTTTTCACTCTCAGAATCATCTTCAGATGTGCCACCAAAAGCATTTATCCTTAATTCATAATCCATCTTTCTATGCAATTCAGAGAAGGATCTTTGGAGCATTAGCATCTTATTATCCAGCCTCTTGAACTTAACATCCACAAATTTTTCAAATTTTGTTTATGGTCTGAATTTGTACCTTGATGCTTCAATACTGACATAGTCAACTTCATCTGTTCCAAGACAATATTCATCTTTGAATATCCAACCTTCTACGCTCTTCCTAAGTCTCATGTGATCTAAGAACAACTTTTCAATCACATTCTTCTTGTTGTAGCTAATGGTTACCTCATTTGTGATGTCTACATTCTGGAATCTTAGAATTTTGCTTATGAAGACATCATATGGTAGATGACATTCATGCTACCTGGTGACCTTCATCATACAATCACTGATTACAGAGGCCCAATTTGTTTGGGTCCTGGTTCGTAGTGCATACAATACGTACACATCCTCTGCAGTTAGTATTGATTGATCTTCACCTCTAGGGAGTAGAATCCAGGTGATCACATATGGACACATTCTTTCCTTTTTGCTCAGATAATCAATACAGAAGGAGTCATAATTTCCTATCATATATGGATTCCTTAAGTAATTTTTGTAGATGCCAACCTTGCTGAGACCCAGTATGCCATGATGTGATTTCAATCCTCCTAGTTGAAATCCGACAACTATTCTCCATACAGCCTCATCAATGCGAATAGTTACTCCCTTTACTCTGGATAGGAGGCAGTTCCCCTCCCTCTTTAAGTTAGCATAGAACACTTTCACCATATTCGGATAGCAGACTCCTTGGAGTTCAACAAACATTTTTTAGACCCGAGTTGAGTAGCCATTCCTGAAATGTAAATCCCTTAGTGCGAAAGAATAAAATGCTTAGACATTTGTGTCTGATAACTTCCTTGAAGCCCCACTAACAAATGAAATCAGTCCATTGTTCATCACCATTGAATCATCCAAAAGGATTAGCCTCTCTTACCAAAGAAGCAGGGCGTTTCCGAGGTCGAGAAGATGAAGAGGCCATGACAGATATTGAAGAATTTTAGAGACTTCCAGCACAGATAAGGGTTTGGTATCACACAATATTGAGACAATTACGGCACACTCAAACATTTATCAGAGCACGAAAAAAAAATCACACATAATCAGACCCTTTTGAATTTTCAAAAATAGAAAGCCAAACATAGAGAAAATTAATCATTTCATTAATATCATAGTCGACTTTATGCTTGACATAGTATTACCAAAACAGAGAAACGCATACACTTAACATAATCGACTCTAGACATAATACAATCGATTAAAAGTCGTATATCCAAATTCTTATACAATCAAATCAATCTCATAAGCATTCAACAATCATGTACATAATCAATCATCCATACAGATATTTGTGATGCATGAATGCATGAAAATAGATTGTTCCAGTTACCACACTTAGATAGTCAAGAACTTAAGATTTCTTCACTGTCGTTTATCCTTGAATTCTATTTCTGCTACAACAACAACTTATATACCTGCAAAAAAAATTGAATGGTTTTGAAGCAGGCACCCATACAAACTTGGGTCCTTTTTTTGTTAGTTGTAGGGGATTGTTCCTTAGGAATCCACTTATATTTTCCTTTAGGAACCCCAACCTTTATGTAGTAGCAATTTCTAACATTATGGCCAATAGTATTGCAATAGAAACAAACATTTTTAACAGGTTTACTAAGATCAATAAACTTCTTGGAATTAATCCTATTACTATTTGCTTTATAACCAATGCCTGACCTATTAATTGCTCTACCAGAAGATCTTAACACAACATCTAAATTTTCTTTTCCTTGAGTAAATTTAGCTAAAGTGCTTGTTAAGTAGTAAATTTTCTCTAAGTGCACAGGACAATTATCATAATTCTTTTCTACAATCTATATTTCAGTTTTAACATTCTTTGCATATTGTAAAGCATTTTCTAACTTCTGATTCAGCTTCTCATTATTTTTAACAAGGTTATCAATTCTATATTCATAGTCTTTTCTTTCAGAAGTTAATCGATTCACCTTGTATTGGAGTCGCATGGACTCTGCATGTATTTCTTGAAATGCATCTAGTAGCAAGTTATACTTGACTTCGATCGGCTCACTCTCACAATCATCATCATTGTCATAATCAGAGTGTGCAGAGCCTGCCATGAAACACAAATTTGACTCCTCTTCAACACTGCAATCATCATTTCTTGAAGAATCACCATCACTATTTTCCCAGGCTATATAGGTTTTTCTTTCTTTGCTCGTTTTGTCCTAATGATACTTGATGGTTGCTTTCTGCCTATTCTTCAAGTTTGGACAGTCAAGCTTTCCTCCTCTAGAATAACCTGCATTATTAGTTGTAGTTTTTATATTCTTCATGAATTTATTAAATTTTATCACCATCATATTCATGATTTGCTTATCTGGTACTTCTGCATCTGATTCAGCTTCAGATTCAGCCTTCTTGGAGGATCTCTTGCTTGTGGCTTTGAGGGCAATCAATTTCTTTTCCTCAATTTCTTCTTCCTCTCTCAGCCTTTTGAGTTCTAATTCATGCTCCCTAAGCTTTCCAAAAAGGGTTTCCATATTCATGTTAGTTAAATCCTTAGATTCTGATATAGCAATTACCTTTGGCTGCCAACTTCTGTTAAGACTCTTTAGGATTTTAATTTTGATCTCTTCCTTGTCAAAAACCTTACCGAGAGCCATCAAGTAGTTTACTATGTGTGTGAATATTTTCTGCACATCATAGATAGTCTCTTCAGCCTTCATCTTGAACAGCTCGTATTCTTGCACAAGAGAGTTCTTTCTAGCGTGTTTCACCTCATCAATGCCTTCATGTGTTACTTCAAGAACTTCCCACATCTCTTTTGTTGTCTTGCATTGGGAAATCCTGAAAAATCATCCATAGTTAGTGTAGAGGCAATTACATTTCTAGCTTTAAAATCATATTGTGCTCTCAGGTTCTCATCTTGAGTCCACTTAGAGAAAATTTTCAAAAAAGTTTTTCCATTAACAACATGAGTGGGTTCATATGGACCATTAGGTGTAGCATCCCATACACCTTTATCCATGGATTCAAGAAAAATTTGCAACCTGATTTTCCAAAATGCATAGTTTTCTCCAGCAAATAGAGGTGATCTATTTGTTGATGCACCTTCACCAAATGTTTGAGAAATAAAAGCCATTTTTCAGGATCTAATCGATTAGACAGAAATATCAATCGATTTGTTTTTCAAATATCTTTTGAAAACCAGTTCTGGTGCCAATTGTTAAAAAAGAAGTGTTTCGTTTCTCACACCAAGAGGGGGGTGAATTGGTGATGCATAAAAATGTTTGCTTTTAAAATCTTTTTCGCAAAAATAGGATGTCTTTACAATTTTCTTGAATCGCAAGTAAAATGGTATGTAATGCAGCAGTTCACTTAATCGAATACAAAAGTAGGTTAACCAACTGTAATGAAAAGTGTACGGATCAAATAACTTAAACGTTGGTTTTTATACTGGTTTGGCCAACCTGCCTACATCCAGTGTTCTTCCAATCACAAGAAGCAAATGTACTATAAAGATCTAGGTTTTTACTCCAAGGTTTTTACAGCAACCTCACGTCAAAATGTAAAACACCTCTCTAACCCACTAATCTAATATAGGCAATACAACAAACAAGACACGTAGCAAGAACACCCTCTTCTGCTGTTAAACCCTTTGAGACACTCTCAAAGTCAAGAACACAGTTCTTCTTCCTGCAAACACCATATGGAATACCAGTCAATCTTCACAATTGCAATAGGTCCTGATCCAGTAGAAACACCTCGTTGTGCAGAGAGATCAAACGTTCAAATCCAGTAAACCTTACTGTGCAAGAAACCTTCAAGACTCTAAATCACCTTGGTAGATCTTGGTTCTTGGAGCTTTTCTTTCCTCTGTAAGATATCACGCAGTTTTCTGAAAGATATGAAATTGTAAAGACTAATTCTTCTTACATAAATCAAGTCAGGCGTCAATATATAGTATATCACAAAACAGACGCATTTTAATTGATTAGGCTATTAATCTAGTCGAATGCATATCTCAGTTATAACATAATAATAGCAGTCAAACGCATGAATTGAAAGCGCAATTAATGTAATCGATTTGTCATAAATGCTTGGTCAACATATTCAAAAATATGACCGCTGTGACAGTTATGTCAAGCATAGATACAATTTTCAAATCAATAACTAACTTAGTCAAATTCAAGTCACATGTAATCGATTAAGTAAAAACACTTAGCACAATTTTGAAAACTTTTCTTCTCAAAATATCTCACAATACACTTGAAAAGTATTTGTGCAAACCCACGAGTTTTAATCAATTTGAACAATAATGTAATCGACTTAAAACTGTTATTTTGCCACACTTTAAAGTTCAACTATAGTGCTTGTGGTTTTTCATTTCCGAAAACTTATGTTATGCATACACAGATAAAATCACGTATTAAAAACAGTGGTATGCTATAATCAACACAATAATGTTCACATATATGCTTGTACAGATATAACACAGTAAGCATAAGCATGTAACGTGTATAACATAGTACACACATGTGTTATTATTAATTATGTGTTGTCATCTTCAAGAACACAATTATCACTAAGATTATGGGTTCAGATAAACATGTTCTCCCCCTATCAACAATCTCAACAATTACTACTGTTAAGTTTTGTATGTCATTGTATGAAAGAATATTTAGATACCCATCTTACATACCCAACGTCTAAACTAGTTCACTTTTGTATACCCTTATTACAAATCATCAAACGATGCTTTGCGAAGTATGCCTTATTAATCTTTTATGTGTGAATATGTTATTAATCTTCAAGAAAAACTTTTCAAAAATCCAAGAAGGGTTTCTTCTTTTATTATTTTATTTACAAATATTTTATTTGTGGCACAAAAACTTATTCAAATTTTGTTTCATGGTTATTATAGATGGATCTTTAATACAAGAAGAGATAAAAACCTAAAGTTGTGGTTTCTTAGATACCTTTTCGATTTGAGGCCATATCGTCTTCAAGAGGGAGGGTATGATGGAAACTCATCCAATGAGCTATAACATAGGTTAGGGGCAATGCCCAATCCTTTTTCCTTGTTTGTAAATGTGATTCAGAGTTGTATATTTTTGTATAGGATTAGACCTTTCTGTGTAGATAAGCCTTTCCATTAGATCTTGTATTTTGGCCAAGCTCATATTTCTTTTAAGCCTTGTATTTTGGCCATTTTAGTGAGATAGCCTCAATTTAATTGATTAAAACAGTAACATAATCAATTAAATCATGCAACATCCCATAATTGTACAATTTTGGCTTTGCAAGCTGATTCTTGAGTGATGAGGTGAACTAAACTACTCTTTGGGCTTGCTTAGTCTTAGAGTAACCCTTAGAACATTTCTTGGAGGTCAAGGAACCTTGAGAGGTGCATGCATTTTCATTGTTGAAGAAGGTTCTTAAATCCTTTTCAGATTGTTTGTACTTTTTTCACTTGGGTTAACTCCTCATTTTTATGCATACGAGTGAGTGATTTAAGTTTTTGAAACCAACTTAGAAATAATAAAGAGAAATTGTGTCATTTTTACAACTCTTTTACAACTCTCCAATGTTATGGATTCATTAGGATTTTGTCTTTTTGACTTCTCATACACCTTTTCTTTGAGGTTTGGCCCAATTTCTTTTAAGAAACACACCTAAGCCACTCTCCAAACTTTAACTCATTCATCATTTCATGCTTTTATGTTATGCAACAAATAAATTTTAACAAACACTCTGCAATAAAACTGCACTGGTTGTATATTTCTAATGAAGAAAAGTCAATACAATCATAAATGAATTATTGGAGAAATTCCACATGTTTCCTATCATCTCTAAAAAGGATCCTCCTAGCAGAGAGGATAGCCACAGTCACTGCTTCCTTTCCAGAGGCATAGTACATGAGAAGAGAATGTAAGGATTAGGGAATTTGTTACAGGAGAGAGAAGGGAGAATCTAAGAGGGAGAATTGTACCACAGATTTTTCATGCTACCCCAAGTCCTGTAACCTCCTATTTGATATTCTCTTTCTGCTGCTCCTTCTTGGTTCCTTGATTTCATAATTGATTGCCAGCTGCCCCCTTCCAGTAACTAACTCTGGATTTGTCTCCTTGTGAATTATATCTTCCATGTGGCCATCAATTTCAGCATCAACATTAGTAAACACCTCAGCATTATTTTTCTTCCTAACATTACCCTCCCCATTAACAACAACCTTGTCCTCAAGGTTGAATTTCGGATATGCCTTGTAAAATTCTGCAGTTAGCTCCCACGTGGTGAAAGAGTGTTCCCCTCCTTGCCATTGTACTTGGATCTATTGTAATTCTTTTCCAGCCACTGAAATCGTTCTGTTATCTAGCACAGCCGTAGGTGATATTATAGGACCCCATTCTGATGTCTTTAAGGGTAGTGGCAAATAATGTTGTTGGTGTTCCCCCCTGAACTTCTTAAGTAGGGATATGTGAAAAACATTGTGAATTTTATCCTCGGAAGGTAATTCTAGTTTATACGCTACAGAACTCAAATTGTGACTAATCTTGAATGGGCCAAAATAGCGAAGGCCAATTTTCTGGTGTTTCCGCAATGCGACTGAGTGTTGGCGGTAGGGTTGGATTCTTCATGGAGTCTGTGCGTGTCAGCAAAATGTTTCATGAATTGCTGAGACCGGGTCATGTTAGTGCGCAACTGATCAAGTAAGCGATCCCTGTCAACCAATATTTGTTGTAGTGTAATATCATCCTGTGCAGAAATTTCATAACGGATGAGTGATGGGGGTTCCCTGCCATACAGTGCCTTATATGGAGACATTTTAATGCTGTTATGGAAGGATGTGTTATACCAATATTGGGCCCAAGGTAACATCTTCACCCAGTTCTTTGGATTGTCAAAACAATAACACCTGAGATACATTTCCAAGGTCTTGTTTAATATTTCGCTTTGGCCATCCGTTTGTGGATGGTATGCGGAGCTCATGGAAAGAGTTGTTCCTTGGAGCTTAAATAGTTGCTGCCAGAATTTGCTGATGAAGATTTTGTCCCTGTTAGAGATAATTGATCTAGGAAAGCCATGAAGTTTGATAATATGTTGCACGAAGCTTTCTGCCACTTGTTGACTAGAGAAGTCATGTTTTAACGGTAAGAAGTGCGCGAATTTCGATAGTCGATCAATCACAACCATTATAACCGAATAACCTTGTGCTGGGGGTAAGGCAGTGATAAAATCCATGCAGATTTGTTCCCAAATTTGTGATGGAACAGGTAGAGGTTACAGCAATCTTGCAGGCAACGTATTAGCAGTTTTCGCTTGTTGGCAAATGGTGCAATTTAACACATAATCTCTGATATGTTTGTGCATGTTGGGCCAATAAAATTGAGAACAAATTCTTGCTGCAATTTTAGCAATTCTGGAGTGTCCTCCCACCATAGTGTTATGGTATTCTTTAAGAATTAAAGGAATGATGCCACTATTTTGGGGCACTACTAGCCTATTTCTCCATAATAGTAAGCCATTTGTGCAACTATATGTGCTGTCCGTTGACCCCGTGTTAATGCATTGTTGTAGGATGTGTTGGAGTTTCTCATCCTTTAGCAAGTCCTCTTTAAGTGTTGGCAACCAGTCCAATTGAGGTGTTGACCAAGCAGCAAAGAAACAGCGGGATAAAGCATCAACTGCAGTATTTTGAGCACCCGGTTTATATTTGATCTCAAAGTCATATCCCAAAAACTTATGCAACCACTTTTGCTATTTAGGTGTTGACAGCGTCTGATCAAGCAAAGATTTTAAACTCTGTTGATCGGTTCTGATGATAAATCGCTTTCCTAACAAATAATGCCTGAATTTTGCAAGTGCCTCTGTGATAGCATAAAGCTCGCGAACATAAGCTGACTGTTTTTGGATAGTGGAAGACATTTTTTTTGAAAAGTAAGCAATGGGGTGTTTGTTCTGAATAAGTACAGCATTCACACCAATTCCGGAGGCATCAGTCTCGATTTCAAAAGGAACCTCAAAATTTGGTAATGCTAACACCAATTCTGAAGTAATGGCGTGTTTCAGTGATAGGAAAGCTTCAGTAGCTTGTTGATTCCATTGGAAAGCATTCTTTTTTAGCAACTCAGTCAGTGGGGATGCAAGGGAAGCATACCCCTTAATAAATCTTCTATAGTATCCAGTAAGACCCAAAAATCCCCATAATATCTTGATGTTCCTTGGTTGTGGCCATTCCAACACTGCCTACACCTTGTCTTTATCCATGTGAACACTGTTACCCTCAATGGTGTGACCCAAATAGTTTATTTGATGAGTTCCAAATGTACATTTGGAAAATTTTGCATAGAGTTGTTTTCTTTGTAGAACTTGCAGCACTACTTCTAAATGATACAAATGGGTCTTCCAGGAAGCACTAAAAGCTAAAATGTCATCAAAAAACACCAAAATGAATTTCCTCAAGAAGGGCTGAAAGATGTTATTCATGAGGCATTGGAATGTAGCTGGAGCATTGGTTAACCCAAAGGGCATGACCAACCATTCATAGTGCCCTTGATGAGTTCTGAATGCTGTCTTATGCCTATCTTCGGGTGTTACCAAAATTTGGTGATAGTCGGATCTTAAATCCAATTTTGAGAAGTATTAAGAGCCATATAACTCATCGATTAACTCGTCAACAGTAGGTATTGGAAAATAGTCCTTCACAGTCAAAGCATTTAGTGCTCTGTAATCCGTGCAAAATCTCCATGTGTCGTCCTTCTTTTTAACTAATAATATTGGGGAGGAGAAAGGGCTCTTACTTGGTTGGATGATACCATCAGCTAACATTTGTTGTATCATGGATTCAATTTTCTCTTTCTGACTATGTGGGTAGCGGTAAGGCTTGATCTTTACTGGTTGAGCTCCTTCCATCAATGGAATGGAATGGTCATGTTCCCTTGGAGGTGGTAGACCTGAAGGCATCTGAAAAGCCTTTGCATAATTCTGCAATAATAATGTCAATTCATGTGGTAGATTTGTAGGCAGCTGCAAGTGGGGCGATTCAGGGCAATCATCCTTGGCAAGCTGTAGCGTAAAAACTGCTGCAACTGCATCAGTATTAAGAAGCCGTTTCATATGATTGAATTGAGCGTGTCTTGGAGTCGCTGTTTCCTCTCCTTTGATAGTGATAAATTTCCCTTCATGGAGAAATTTGATGAATAAGGCGTCATAATCTGCAATGTGAGCTTTAAGAGTTTTCAACCAAGTAGCTCCCAGAACTAGGTTTCATCATGCCACATGAAGAACATAAACATCTAGAATATTGATCGAATGTCCCTGGATTGAAACTTCCAAAGACGGAAGACGACCCTCGACTTGCATCACATCAAAATTGCCTACCATGACCCGAAATCTAGGGGCTGGATGTACTGGCAGTTTCAAAAACTGTGCAATTCGTGGTTGAATAAAGCTATCCGAGCTACCACCATCAATTAACACTTGGACCTCCATACCATGCACAAAATCTTTTAATCGAATAGTACCCGATCCGGGGGTTCCCTTCATTGCATTTAAAGAAAGATGATGTTTGAGCACCTGGTTTTCCAGTTGTTGCATCTGCTGCTGCTCTATCTCTTCCCTTTCTGTTTGTTCATGATGTAGCATGGCCTGCTCAAGAACTTCTTCTTATTGATATAACATGAAATGTTTGTTAGGGCACTTGTGTTGGGGGGTAAATTTTTCATCGCACCAGTAGCATAGTCCCTTGTCCCTCTTGAGTTGTTGTTCCGCTAGATTGAATCTCTTGATTGGGGTGTCGTTGTGGTGATTTTGGTTTGTATGAGGGGTGTGGGAAGTAATGGTGGTAGTGAGGTTCTTGGAGGTTGTTTGATTGGAGGATTGGAAGGGGTTTTGTAATTTGGTGGACGGTATGGGTTGGGACCTGGAGTGGTTTTGAACGAAGAAGAAAATTTATCTTCATAAAGTTTGGCGAGACTAACAGCACGCATCAATGAAGTTGGGCATTGATCCTTTACTTCTCTTCTAATGTCCATGCGTAACCCACTAATGAAATAGTCGCGCAAGGCCTCTACTGGTTCAATGCTGGTGTGATTGGCTAAGGTAATGAATTCGGTGTAGTACTCTGAAACAGTACCTTGTTGTTGGAGTTTGAAAAGAGACTCGCGTGGGGATTCAAAAAAGGTGGGTCCGAACTCGATCTCGATGGCACGTTTCATCTCGTTCCATGAGCGGAAAGGCATTGTGCGCTGTTGCATCTGAAACCATGGAATAGTTGGGCCTAACATGTGCATTCCTGCAATGGCAAGTTGTTGCTCGTCTGGAATCTGATAAAACGAGAAATATTGATCAACGCTAAATATCCATCCAAGCGCATCAGAACTATCAAATCGGGGAAGATCGAAATTCATTCGTCGTGTTGGAAATGGTTGATGATTTGTAGTGTGGACTTCCGGATAGGAGTTCGTATCATGGTTGTGGTCCTGGTGGGATGAAGAAGTATGAGTAGCATTTTGGTTCTGTAAAAGCAGAGATAAGGATTGTTGAATATCATTCATCCGACATTGAGTGGCCTCGTTGATGCGGGCGATTTCAGCGCGATGAGCTTCCGCATTGCCTTCCAGCAGCTGATAGAGTTTTTTAATCTCACCTTCCATCGTCTTCATCCTGGTACCGTCGGTCATGCTCAATGAAAGCACCAAATGTTATGCAGCAAATAAATTTTAACAAACACTCTGCAATAAAATTGCACTGGTTGTATATTTCTAATGAAGGAAAGTCAATACAATCATAAATGAATTATTGGAGACATTCCACATGTTTCCTATCATCTCTAAAAAGGATCCTCCTAGCAGAGAGGATAGCCACGGTCACTGCTTCCTTTCCAGAGGCATAGTACCTGAGAAGAGAATGTAAGGATTAGGGAATTTGTTAAAGGAGAGAGAAGGGAGAATCTAAGAGGGAGAATTGTACCACAGATTTTTCATGCTACCCCAAGTCCTGTAACCTCCTATTTGATATTCTCTTTCTGCTGCTCCTTCTTGGTTCCTTGATTTCATAATTGATTGCCAGTTGTCCCCTTCCAGTAACTAACTCTGTGCTTTATATCTTCCATGTGGCCATCAATTTCAGCATCAACATTACAGCATTATTTTTCTTCCTAACATTTTACATCCAACTACATCATTTTCATGGAATCTTATGTTTTTAAGTGGACTTTCATCATTTGGTACAAGCTATTGAGCCTCTAATCACTCTTTATACATTGTATTAAATATATAAGACACATTTAAGACTAAATCCATCAAAATGTTAACTTTATTATTTATCTACAAACATTATTAACTTGACTTTAGGTATGCTAATCAATTTATTTTATATATATATATATATATATATATATATATATATTAATTTAATCAAGATATATATTAAACACTAATAAATGCCATATAGTAAAAAAAAAATTCAAACATTAAATGTTATTTATTAATTATTATAGAATAAATAACGTACAATAGTTGACTGTATATAATAGAGGTTTTACTTTACTATTCATCTAAAACAAATTTTGATTTGACTTTAAATATTTTGATCAATTTATATATATATATATATATATATATATATAATTATAAATGATATATGTTTATTAAAAGTTAACAAAAAACGTATAATAATTGCTAATAAATTCCAAATAAATAATAAATGTTAAATATAAAATGTGTATTAATTAGGTTTAAATACCTTTTTAGTCCCCAAGTTGGAATTGAAATTTTCGTTTTGTTCCCTGTTTCAAAAATGAAGCCTTTTGGTTCCCATGTTTTCAATTTTGAGTGCAATCGGTCCCTTCTGTTAAGTAGATGCTAACGGCGTTAAATGTTAGCTTATATGGCAACATGAGTTATCCATGGAAAAAATAAATTTTTTTTTACAATGACAGATGTGAAAATATCATCTTAAAGAAAAGAAAAAAAAGGATTTACCCTAATATATTCATCTCTGAAACCCACTGCCGCCACTCCTGCACCCACTGCCGCCACAATCGCTCGTCGTCGCAACGACCTGGACCGACGAGGCTGCCGGCGCCTTCAACGCCACTCTCCCGCGCAAGTCGCCGCCAACCAAGCCAGGGTCGTCGCTCCTCCTCCTCACCGGCCAAGAACACCATCGCGGACCACCATCTTCGTCCTCTCTCGCAAGCCAGGGTCATCGGTTTAGATCGTTGTGGCGACGAGCAACAAAGGTGCGAGCAGCGACGACGAGGGATGCCTGGCGGTGGCGATGTTTCTCCCCCATGCGTGAAAGAGAGCGAGCGAAAGGAAGAAGGCCGTGAAGGGCAGCGGCGCTTTCAACGTTGTTGTTGTCGCCGGCGATGTTCTTGGCCAACCAGGAAGAGTGGCGGTGACCCGCTTCGCCAACAAAGGCTCTAGTCTAAGGGGAGGCACGCGACGATGTTTGTTGGCAGGGGGTTACCCTCGCGTAAGAGAAAGAGATCGAAAAAGAAAAGGGGGTGGAGAGTCGCTGTCGGTGACGCCGTGGGCCTCGGTTTGCGGTAGCCAGAAGCTGAGTAGTGGCCGTGAGCAGCGGAGAGGCATGTCTCTAGTTTCATTCGTTCAGAGGTGAAAATGGGTTGTTGGAGCTGTCAAGGATAAGGGTTTGGAAGATGGGTTTTTGTTGAAGATGATTAAGCTCGAACCAATTTCGTTTCCTGAAGACATTAAGTTAGGTCTTAGATTGGGAAATTGGGGCTTTTGCAATTGTTGAAGTGTTTGACTGTGGAAGTTGAAGAAGAATTGTCGTTGTCGTTCTCGAAGGGATCCAAGTCCCCCCTCTGGTACACGCTACAATGCATCAACATACATAACCATCTTCATTTTCACACCCTTCACAGATGCATCAGTGTGAGTGGCGGAGAGAGAGGCCTTAGGTTTCTGGTGTTCTTTGTTTGAGTGAAATGGGGAGGAGAGTGTGAGGACCCCTATGGGGGTTACTAATCTGAGAGGAGAACGTTTTGGGCTTGGGTCCAGAGCTAAAATGATTATTTCCACGCTGGATAACTCATGTTGCCATATAAGCTAACATTTAACGCCGGTAGCATCTACTTAACGGAAGGGACCGATTGCACTCAAAATTGAAAACATGGGGACCAAAGGGCTTCATTTTTAAAACAGGGGACAAAACGAAAATTCCAAACCCAACTTGGAGACTAAAAAGGTATTTAAACCTATTAATTACTATATAATAAGTAACGTACAATAGTTATTACTTTAAATATATTTTTACAAATTTTATAAAAAAGTCTTAAAATCATAAATGTGAAGAAGTCAAATAAGCATTGTACATTATTTTTTATGAAATTCATTTTATATACAGAAAATATTTTACGTTATTATTCACCTAAAAATGTTATTAGCTTCACTTTGAATATTTTAATCAATATATATATATATATATATATATATATATATATATTACATATATTTCTTAAATGTTAATAAAGATATATATTAAACGCTAATAAATTACATATAATAAATAATAAATAAATAATATTAAATGTTATATTAATTGCTATATAATTATATAATAAGTTACAATAGTTATATATTTTAAATATGTTGTTCAAATTTTATAGAGAAAAACTTAAAATCATGAGAAGAAACCAAATGAGTATTATACATTGTTTTATAACATTCGTGACTATACATCATATGTTTGACTTTATTATTCATCTAAACAACTTGTTAATTTGACCTTGGATGTATTTCAATCAATTTATTATATATATATATATATATATATATATATATATATATATATATATATATATATATTTCGGTTGTAAAAAACACAAGATGATTCTTACAGTGTTGTTTGTCCTGTATTTGTTGAATAGTCATGTTAGCTATAGAGTTGATGGAAATCCATCTATACAAAAAGATGATTGGGAGTTGGAGAGACAACTTGAGATTATTACTAAGCCTGCTACTAAGAGTATTAATGTATGTCTCAACTTTTTGATATTTCATGATATGCTTTTAGTTGAATCACACATGGTTTAATAACTTTATTTGTATGTGTTTTATTTTGGATTTGATAGATGGAGAATGGACAAATTGTGGATTGCATCTACATTTACAAACAATCATATCATCCTTTACTCAAAGACCATAAATTGTAGGCATATAATTAAAATCTCTAATTACAAAGAAATTTGACTTTCATTTTTTTTTTCAATATTTAGGGTTAATTTCCAACCCTTCTTCTACTATGTTTTCCATGCTCTAAAAATTGTTTCTTTATTTTTTTATTTTTAGAAAAAACCTAACTTTCAAAATGTGACTGGAGAGATAAGTCAAAAAACTTTAGGAACTCGACTCATGTATGGATTGGGTAAGCATGAATGTCCGACGGGGTCTGTTCCTATATTGAGAACAACAAAAGATGACTTTATTAGAGAAAAATCATTACTCAATGATCATATATTGGTTCAAGATCTTCCTGGTGTTCATGTAAGATCTTTTTATAAAAGTATTTTAAAATGTTAGTACTTAATTTTATTTTCTTTAAATTGTATTCAATCTAATTTTTTCAATTTGGTTATTTATTTGTATATATTGAACTTTTAAGATCGCAGAAGTTTCCCTTAAACCAAATTATGGTCCTTATTACGGAGTTGGAGGTTTAAATAGTATTTTTAATCCACGAGTTGATACCAATCTTCAAATTTCTATGTCTCATTTATGGGTTCAAAATGGTCCCATAAAATCCACTAACAAAATCTCATTAGGATGGCATGTGAGTTGAAATTTTCACATTTAGCATTTTTTATGTATGTGTGTGTATGCATGTGTTTGTGGATGTGGGTGTGGGTGTGGATATGGGCATGTGTGTGTGTGCATACGCATGTTTATGTGCTTGTGTGGATAGGGATGTGTGTGGACAGGGTTGTGTGTGTATGTGTGTGTTGGTGCATACTTTGTGTATGTGTAATGCATGTGTGCTTATGAGTGTGTGCATATATATATATATATATATATATATATATATATATATGTATGTATGTATGTATGACTTAATTGTTATTATTTTGAGAAAAGATAATAATGTTATAATTAATCCAATACATTCTTATCAGGTGAGTCCACAACTATACAATGATCATGCTACCCATTTTTATATCTCATGGACGGTAAGAATATATCATTATATTTTGTTTATACGTAATTTATATAAATGAAACATAGATATACTCCCTTAATAAGTCTTTCTTATTTAAAGAAGAATATTTTTTTCTCTTCGTATATAAGGATATAATTACATCTTTATAATAGATCGTTAATAATTTTGAATTAATTAATATATCGTATTATTATTATTATTCAAATTTTGATATGGTATAAAAAATTACAGTCAGATAACTATAAAAAGACAGGATGCTACAATATTCGATGTGCAGGTTTTGTTCAAACCAATAAAAAATTTTCATTGGTCCAGCCATAGGTACTATCTCTCAATATGGAGGACGACTTTGTGAGCTTGCCTTTTCTATTTCTCAGGTGATAATCATTGTGTGTATATTTCACTTTAATAAAAAGATAGAACTAGATTTAACTCACATGGGATTAATATATTTTGATTTCTGGAAGACACTTTTTTTAACTAAATTCATATAGTGGAAGAAAAATGTAATATTGTACTATAGGCACAATTAACACAAAAAGTTTGTATGTTTTCAGGATCCTGTGACCAAAAATTGGTGGATAAATATAAACAATAAGTTTATTGGATATTTTCCAACAAAATTGTTCTCAAACATGAGCTCAGCTAATGAAGTAGGTTGGGGTGGAAGAACAAGAACTCATCCTGGTACTCAAAGTCCTGAAATGGGGTCTGGCCATTTTCCTCATAATGATAATCCTACGCATGCTTGTTTCTATAAACAAATTTCAATTCAAGATAACGAAAGAAAAACTCATGGAGCTAAAGTATATGAAACTCATTCCTTCACTGACAAACCCAATTGTTATGATGTTAGATACTATGGAGATCAAGGACCCCCCTTTGGTGACATTCTCATGTTTGGAGGACCCGGTGGTAATTGTGGCAATTAATTTGCTTTCCAATTAAACTTTAAATAAAATTAAGAAAAATTATCATAATTTCGAATAAACTACTTTTACAATATTCTTTTTGCAGTGGAAGATTAATATTATTGTTATTTTTCATCTTTTAATTTAGTTTGAAATAAGTTGCAAAACTTTTGTTTATAGGTAGACAACTATCCCAATATTTCTTTGTTCATAATCGACAAATTTTACTAACATCTCCCACCAATGGAGGTTTATGTATGTAGCATTACTTCACAATTAGATTCTGATTTATGTTATATATTATTTGAGTTTCACATTTTTTGACAATTAATTTACTTTTAACCATAACCTTAACTTTTTTTACTGTATTTCAAAAATTTTAAAATTAATTTCAAGAACTGAGTTGATAATTTTGACAATTGATGATTGGATCTTAAATAGGTCAATGAGAGATTTATGTACAAAATATATTCTCATACTCTCAGATCAGTAATATTAAGTATAATAATATAGTAAATAGTAAATAAAAAAATTAAGTGAATACTTCATAAAATATCAAATAGTATTTATATAGTCTTTGAACCTTTGATTGAAAGCTGAAAAATAAATGGGTAAGGGAACATTCGGATAATGAAAACATGTTGCTTATAAACGTGTTTTGGAATATTTTGTCGATTCCAAGTCTCTTGAATTAGTCGTGTAGGTATAAAAGTTCCCAAAATTCGAAAGCCATTAAGAAGTACAATGGGATTGAGTTATGGTAAATGCACCTAAACTTTGTCTTCATTAATGAAATATGAGATTGCATTTTGAAGATCGACAATCCAAGGTCATTTCTTCATAACCCTTCTCTAAAAGTAAAAAAATATGACATGTTTATTGATGGTTATTCTTGATTGTTGAACATGTTACATCAATTGGTCGTTACCTTTCCATCTACCCATGCCTTAGTAATTAAGGTACATTTAGCACATCATTCATGCCAACACTATTGGCAGTATTAAGAAGTGGTTCGATGTATCCAACCTAATTCTTGAAAGGGTTAGTATCCACTTTCATTGGTTTCTTACTCAATTTCATCTAGAATGTTCTTGAAATGCACATGATTATAGTTATATGACAATAAGTATTATGAAACTTGTAATATTATTTTCCTTTTCCATGTTTCATAAAAGGTAATTGTTAAAGTAGACAAACCTCAGCAATTAATAAAGTTTTGATGATAACAAAACAGTCTACCAGACGAGAAAGTCTATGGTCAAAGGTAAAAGTGTGGTTAGATGACTAAAAGAAAGCATTTAATGGTAGTAGTGAAAATTAGAAATTCGTCATTTTTTTTTGAAGATCAAAATACATGATGGGTTAATTGCTTAATTGATTTATACTTATATATTGCATGCGTAAATGAAAGCAAAGTTTAGAAAATGAAAAGGTTGAATCTAAAGCATTAGACAAGTCTAAGGATTAGACGAGTCAAGCTGTTAGACGATTGTAACTATAAAAATCATTAGGTAAATACATTAAATGACCTATATGTCTAGACATCCTAAGTCATTATGTTATACAACTAAGGTATTAAATGATTAAGGTATTAGACAAGTTAAGAAAATTCAAGTCATCATACGACTAATGCATTAGATGACCTAGACAGCTAAAGTCATGAAAGGACCTACGTGTCAAACGACTTAAGTGTCATACGACTATAGCAATAGATGAATCAAAGCAGCTTTAGTTATTAATCAACCTATGTATGAGATGACCTTTGTAACATCCCTTTTAGGATATCACTTATATGTGTAAACCATCCATTAACTTAAAGAAAATACAACCTCTAATACCATCATTAAACATTGAACTTAGAAAAAACTTTATTTATTTAACATATGCAATGTCAAAAATGACCGAGAAAAACTTTATTTCAATTAAAACCTATGTTGTTCGAATTGTTTCAAATACATTTTGAAATTGTTTCAAATAAATTTCGAAAACTGCTAAAAGATTTCCTAACACACCTCTCACTTTAAAAGTCTCTGACATCATATATAATAATATCTGCTACCATATAATGTAGGAATTGGTATCGCGCACAAAATGTTTAAGAGCATGTAAATAAACACAAAACCAAGAGAGGAAAGGTGAATTGGTTTTATTAAAAATTTTCATTTTATTTTAGAAATTTCTTCGAACAGTTTAAAGTCAGGAGATGCAAAAATAAGGAAAATCACACAGAAGATTTTTATACTGGTTCGAATCAAAAGATTTTACGTCTAGTTGTTAATCACTTTAAAATGAGTGATTAACTTTTCACTAAAAATAACTTTAAAGTTACAAGATGAACAATGAAATAATCAGTACAGAAAACACCTTCCTTCGACACACGAAGGAATGAACACCAGCTTGAACAACTTTGTAGAGAACTATTTGTACCTTTAGACACACTAAAACCAAGCTTCTCCTTCTTCAAGACTTGATCAAGCAATCACTTAAACAAAAGACCTTCCTCAGAACCAATTATGTACTCTCAATAGTTTAGGTAACCTTAGAAAGGTTTAGGAGACTTTTATTTGTAGGCCAGGGGTCAAAAAATAAAAAGACAATACATTCAAAAACAATAATGTACGTTATAAGAAAAAGAAAAATAGGAGAACACAGAGTTTGGGTTGAAAAGGGAACCATTTTGAAAACCAAACTACATAAAGTGTGTTGCTTCTATTGTATGAAACAAGGTCATACCTTAAACAAGTGAAACATTAAGCACTTTGGTGTACCAAATGGAAAGTATGATTGTGTTAAAATTGTGAAATGATCTTTAAATTTATACTAAGCCCAAGGACCCATAAAGAGATTGGGACCTAAAATTCTTGTTTAAATTGTTTTGTAGGAACTTTCAAAGTCAAAGAAGTCTTTGTGGTATCTCGATAATGGATGATCAAGGCCTATGACAGGTGACAAGAGAAGGTTCATAAAATTTGAGAAAAAGAAGTAAGGATTTATAACTTACGCGGATAAAAACAAAGGGAAGATAATTGGAAACAAAGACATTGTAGGAGGAAATACCTTAACAAACAAAGATGTGCTATATGTTAAAGGACTAAAGCATAACCTCCTAAGCATAAGTCAATTATACGATAAAGGTCTCAAGGTAACTTTTGAAAGTGATAAATGTACTATTGATTTTAAAGATTCATCTGATATTGCATTGCAAGGTGTTAGGCATAATAACATATATTTGATTGACATTGAAAGTGCATCTAACCATAACATAACATGTTTAGTTACGAAGGAAGAGAATCCTTGGTTATGGCATAAAAGGGTTGCACACATACATATGCAACATTTGAATAAATTAATTTCAAAAGATCTTGTTATTGGTTTGCCAAAATTAAAATTTGAAAAAGATAAACTATGAGTAGCTTGTAAAAAAGGAAAGCAAATAAAATATTCTTTTTCATCCAAAACCATTATTTCTACATCTAAATCTTTAGAGTTATTGCACATGAACTTATTTGGTCCTTCTAGGATCAAAAGCTTTGGTGAAAATTATTATGTTCTTGTCATTGTGGATGATTACTCTAGTTATACTTAGACTTTTTTTTTAACTTTGATTAGTGAAGCTTTTAAAGCTTTCAAAACCTTTGCAAAAAAGAGTCCAAAATGAAATGGATTTGAAAATAAAGATTTTGAGCAATGATCGTGGTGGTGAGTTTCAAAATGAGTCTTTTGAAAAGTTTTGTGATGAGTATGATATAACTCATAATTTTTCTACTCCTAGAACTCTCTAACGAAATGGGGTTGTTGAAAGGAAAAATAAAGATCATTAGAAGAGTTAGCTAGAACATTATTGAATGAGTCTAATGTTCCTAAATACTTTTGGGCTGAGGTAGTTAATACTGCTTGTTATGTTCTTAATAGAATGCTCATTAGGCCAATTTTAAATTTAACTCCTTATCAGTTGTTTAAAGGTAGAAAACCAAATGTGTCTCATTTGAAAATTTTTGGATGCAAGTGCTTTGTCTTGAATAGTGAAAAATATAACTTGGGAAAGTTTAATGCTAAATTTGATGAAGCTATTTTCTTAGGATACTCTCTCACTAGTAAACCATAAGAGTATTCAATAGGAGAACATTGATAATTGAAGAATTTGTACATGTTTTTTATGAGATAGTGGACCTTGAGGAGAACCCTCTTGAGTCAAATAAGCCACTTGCAGGTGATGAAGATTATTTGAGGGAAGCCCTTAAAGAGATGTAAATAAATGAGAATACCCCTTCTGAAATTTCCCATGTACAACAAGAAGATAATCCTAAAGGCTGTCAACAACCACGAGGCCTTTCTATGGACAATATGACTGGAGACATCTCAAAAGGGGTAACTACTAGACGTAATTTAAATAAATTTTGTATGACTGTAGCTTTTGTTTCTCAGATAGAACCCAAAAACATTGGTGAGGCTCTTCAAGATGACAAATGATGTGTAGCAATGCAAGAAGAGTTGAATCAATTTGAAAGGAATGATGTTTGGGAACTCATTCCTAGAGGAAACAAATACCAAGTAATTGGAACAAAATAACAAGTTGGATGAGGATGATCACATCACTAAGAACAAAACAAGACTTGTTGCTAAAGGATATTGCCAAGAAGAAGGTATTGACTATGATGAAACTTAGGCATTGGTGGCAAGGATAGACAAAAGTGCTTTTAATAAAGATTATCTTTGATCATCATAAAAAAGGGGAGATTGTTGCTAATGAGAAGCATTGATGCTTTGAAGAACATTTTGATGATGATGTACTTGAAGACTTGAAGAAACATTCACATACATTGTTAAAGCATCTTTTTTAGAAACATTTGTATTAGGCTTTATCTCCCAGTTATAAGCACTTAGAAGTCATGTAACTTATTCTTTTGTACTGATTTCTCTCGACAATAATCAATTATCACGGGAGATAATCGATTATCATAAGTAAAATTAGAAAAGTCTTTGTCTCGGCAATAATCAATTATCATTAAGGATAATTGATTATCTCCGCAAGTTATAATTGTCCAGGGTTCGACAATAATCGATTATTACTAAGAATAATCGATTATCACGTTTTTCAAAACCCATAACAGCCTAAAATAATCAATTATCACTTTTGATAATCGACTATATCTAGAAGTTGGGAGCTCCTAACTTTATTTAAGGTCTTTTGCTTAAAAGTTTTTAGCACTTCTTTTTCCACTCTTTTGAGGTGCAAAATAAGACCACCACACACTTGGAACAAAGGTGATATATGGGTTTTAAAATCCAAAAAAAAGAACAAGAAACACAAATTAGAAGAGAATTCTACTAGAATTAAAATGGAGTTGAAAACTAGAAATGACAATAGAGAATTTTTTTTAAGAGCTTGTCAATGATCTCATGGAAAGTATGAACCTAAAGTATCAATGAAATGCACCGAATATAAATCAACATAAAATGACTTAAACAATGAAATGCACCGAATATAAATCAATATAAGACCTAATAAAAGCTTAAAAACACATAAACCAAACACAAAATGGAAACCTAATGGTGAAAATTGAATGGTTCGAGAAGATAGTAGAAACTAGAACCATAAAACACAAAAAATGAACAAGGAAAAAGCAACAAAAAGACAAGTAAGGAAATGCAATAAACAACATGGAAATAACCAAGGAAGAAGACAAAAAAAACTTAGTTATTTGAAGAATTAAGGCTCTTGATACCAAATGATGGCAACGCTCTAGCTAGGACAAGCCAAATCTAGAAGCAACCAAGCCATGTTCATGGAGGCAATGATGTGCGGAATTTGGTGGTGGGGAAAGGAGGTGATGGCTCACAGTTTTGATGGTTTGTATGGTTAGGGATGAAGTGTTTAAGGGTTCTCTAAGAGAGGTTGGGCCAAATCTTGGAGGAAGGTGGCTAGAGGAGGCCACTTGGGTTGCTCTAGCCTAGGGTGACCTTAAAAGAATAGTATGGCACAAAAATGACAACATAACTTTACTCTAAATCCAAAGGTGATTACATGATGGAGAGCACCTCTATTTATAGGCTAAGGTGTCTCAAAATGGGCAGAAACTTTAACCTAAAGGAGCCACCTTGGTTGGCTTGGAGAGTAAGTAGAAATCTTCTCGAACAGGAGGACGACAAGTGGCAAAAATCTTCTCAAATGAAAGAATGACATGTGGCCACTACCTATGAAAAAACTCTCCATTCCTAGAGGGACATGACCAATAACTAGGAGGAAAACTCTCCAATGGGAAGCCTTCACATCCTTTGGACAAAATCTTGCTCCCTTATCCTCCAAGCTTAGCTAAAATATTGACCCCTTGGTCAACACACACATTTTGGACGTCCAAGCATAGTCAACTTTGGGCCTTGGCCCTTTGTTGACTTGTTTGGTCAAAATCTTATTCTACTTGACCCAAAATACAAGACTCAATTGAAATCCTACACTATTAGACCCATTATACAAAGGCTAAATAAAATCTAGAATACTTGGCTCATAATACAAAGCCCAAATAAAATATAAACTACTTAGCCCAAATTACAAGGCCCAAAATTATTCTTAGTCTACTAAATCTTCATGATGGCTTAAGATGGCCTAAGAGAAAGAGTTTAGGACCATCCGTTAGATGCCTCAAACTCTTCATGATATGCTAGGCCATGGCTAGGGAGTATGCCATCACCCAAAAAATCTTCTTCATTAAAAAAAATTGTGTAAACGAAGGGAGGGAAACTATTTTAAATAACACTGAGGACTTTTATGTACTAATATCATCACATTCAAATGTACCTACTAAAATTTGTAAGATCCAAAAGTATTGTTTCCATATTCCAAAATAAATACTACTTTTAAATTTTATAAAGAAAAAAATAAGTTAAAAAGTTTATAAGTATAGTTTACTAGATTTATAAAGATTAAATAAACGAATATAAACTTTAAAACCTTGGAAGATAATTTTGTTTTTATTTTTATAGAAATTATATTCATATCTCTGTAATTTTATTACCTATTTTTTCTCCTATTTCACAAGATAACCCTTGTTTTTTTATAAACACAATTATTTCGTGTGGACCCTAAAAACCTGCAGGCTCAGATTCACTCACCCACTGACACTCTCACCATAAATTGTGACCCTTCTCGCACAAACTCTTTATTCTTTTTTCTCTCTCGAGTTTTTTCCGAAAAGCTGAGTCTCGAAGCTAACACCAAAGAGAGAGAACAATGGTGAAGCCATCTATGCTCAGATCTCTCCACTCCGCCGCCACCCGCGGCGTCTCTCACTTGTCCCGCCGTGGCTACGCCTCTGAGCCCGGGCCGGAACGCAAGGTCGCTGTTCTCGGTGCTGCCGGTGGGATCGGGCAGCCCCTTTCCCTTCTAATGAAGCTTAACCCCCTCGTTTCTAGTCTCTCCCTCTACGATATCGCTGGAACCCCCGGCGTCGCCGCCGATGTCAGCCACATTAACACCAGATCTAAGGTACCCCCGATCTACCCTCTTAACCGGATTATATTATTATGTGTTTTTTTTTTTCAGAATTATAGACTTTGCTGTGTTTTTACGAGGTGCCCTTTAGTGAGGCTTTTTGTGTACCCATTTGTGGGTTTCTTGGAAATATTGAAGCTTTAATGTGGTTTGATCTACGGTATCGTGTCATCATTGTTGAAATTTTGTTTCGGTGCTAGATTTAGTGTTTTTTGGTGTTGTTTTTTCAGAGGGATCGGGAACTCTGGAGGATTAATTCGCCCTCTGTTTTGAATATTGTTATTTCTTTTTAAATTTTGTGATGAAACCTTTTTTTTTGGTGTTGTTTTTTCAGAGGGATCGGGAACTCTGGAGGGTTAATTCGCCCTCTGTTTTGAATATGGTTATTTCTTTTTAAATTTTGTGATGAAACCTTTTTTTGTGTGGATAAGATCATCTACAGTTTTTTCTTGAACTGTTGATCATCTACAGAATGGAAGTTTTGCTGTAGTTTTTAATGTCACGATGAATTGAGTTATTTATCTTAGGCGTGGATCTACCCTTTTAGGTTTATTTGGCAGGTGGACATTTACTATGTTTTGATATTAATTGCAGGAGTTGCACTGATACACCCGTTTTGGGCTTAATTTTTCCAAAAGTGCAAACTTATCTGTAGTTTAATGTTGAGCTATTTTTATGTTGTGCATTGATGTAGCTTTCTTGTGGGGGTTTTGCGATGATGCAGGCATTATTGTAGTTTTATGTTTTAGTACAATTGCTTGAGCTCTTTTGGAACTATGCGCAATGTTTACTATAGTGTAATGAAATTGTACTAATGATCGAGATTTTATTTATTTTGTTAATTGGGATTACAGGTTACAGGGTACCAAGGTGAGGAAGAGCTTGGCAAAGCTTTGGAGGGTGCAGATGTTGTTATAATTCCTGCTGGTGTGCCCAGAAAGCCTGGAATGACCCGGGATGATCTTTTTAATATCAATGCTGGCATTGTCAAGGCACTTTGTACTGCTATTTCTAAATACTGCCCCCATGTGAGTGTCTATTTCATTGAGTTGTTTTTTCATATATTTTTTGTTAGTTGATGTTGTTTGCCACTGTTAGTATTGTTTTGCTGAATTTGTCCGTGGAAAACATATATAATGGTTTAGGCAACTTTCATTATGTTTGGCTTTTTATGATTATTCATTTTCATCTATTTCATTACTACGGATGCTATTTAACAGTGGCTATTTTTCTAATGAAAAAGTTTTTGGAATTGAATTGATACTAAAATTAATAATTCTTAAGGAAATATGTTTTAAGCTGAACTGAAACTCATAAAATTGACTTGTAAAGTGAGAATTGTATCAATTTATATATTGTCATATCTTTATTCAATGTGGGATCTTCAATACATCTCCTCACACAGAGGCCTTGACAACTCGATTGTATGACAAGGGGAAATTCAATAGTGATTTCTATGATTGGCCAAATAAATTTGATTAGGATAGGTTCTAAATGATTATCATACCATTTTGTGCAAGTAGAATTTAAGTATAACATTATTCTGCAAAATGTGCTTGTAAGGTGAGGTTTACACTGATACATTGTGAGTTGGCTGTATCTCTAATTGATGTCAAATCTTCAACATTCTAACTCTAAAATAATAGCTTGTAAGGTGAGGTTTTGCCTTAAGCTATATATTATAATTGGGTCATATCTCTATTTGATATGGAATTTCTAGTACATCATTTTACATCAAGGACAAGACATTTTGAATGTGGGAATATAGGGGAACCTGAGAGTGGTGGAACAATAGTTCCTACAAATTTTATTATGATAGATTTTGAATGATTATAAAATCATTTTTGAAAGTGGGTTTTAAGTCTAACTCAATATTATGAATTCGGTTTGTAAAGTGAGGTTTGTGATATTTGATTTCCACTTGTTATGATGGTTGATAGTATTATTAAGTGGTTGATATGAATTCTTTCCTCACCCGCTTGAAGTATAGGATTTAGTAATCAAAAGTGTAATTGTGTGCATGTCTTGTTTTATAGTATGACTTTTTATTTGATACTGAATATTTTTATCTTTGGAATCAGGCCCTTGTTAACATGATAAGCAATCCTGTGAACTCCACTGTTCCTATTGCGGCTGAAGTTTTCAAGAAAGCTGGAACATATGATGAGAAGAGACTATTTGGTGTAACCACCCTTGATGTCGTCAGGGCAAAAACTTTC
Organism: Vigna reflexopilosa; assembly: GCA_027742785.1. NCBI lineage: Eukaryota > Viridiplantae > Streptophyta > Magnoliopsida > Fabales > Fabaceae > Vigna > Vigna reflexopilosa. The sequence continues at coordinate 28,901,777 of CM050925.1, read as the reverse complement.
TATGCTGGGAAAGCCAATGTTCCAGTTGATGGTAAGTCTACTGTGACAAACTTAATTGCTTTAATGTCTTGCTTTGGTGGTGATTTATTTAGCAACCTACAGATGGAACAACTGAGGCAGACTGCTTGATGTCAGATTTCATTTTCATGGTTGTGTGAAGAAAATTCCAACTAATTTCAAGAAAAAAAAACTGTAGTATTTTTTGCAAGTGGGTAGGGGTTGTAATAATGTATTTCTTGTGAAGAATAATTTGTATTTAGTTGTATATAACATTTGGTTTGATTTGGGTTTGTTTTATGTTTCTGCAGGTGTCAATGTGCCTGTTGTGGGTGGCCATGCAGGCATTACTATTCTACCCCTATTTTCTCAAGTACCTTTCTGCTCTATGAATCTAATTTTCCTCCCTGATATCTAATCTGTTTGCCTAGCTTGGTATGTATGTACTGAATCCTTCTAACTGTTTTTCAATTGTATAGGCTACACCAAAAGCCAATCTTGATGATGATGTCATCAAGGCTCTTACAAAGAGGACTCAAGATGGAGGAACAGAAGTTGTGGAAGCTAAGGCTGGAAAGGGTTCTGCAACTTTGTCCATGGCGTAAGTGTGACATTAACTAATTATTTATCTTTGAAGTGTCAGTCAGAGAAGATCATTGATACTAATGCAAGACTGATGTAAAATCTAATCTTTTATTTTATTTTATTTTATTATGTTTCTTGCAGCTATGCTGGTGCCCTTTTCGCAGATGCTTGTCTCAAGGGCCTTAACGGGGTCCCAGATGTTGTTGAGTGCTCATTTGTGCAATCCACTGTCACTGAACTTCCTTTCTTTGCTTCAAAGGTCACCGAACGGCACCATTTTATTTTTGTTTCAAATTTTACTGCTTCCTGTGCTTAAAGGGGGCTCCTCGATTTGTGAAAAATACATATCTTTTTTATAAAATTAGTGAAAACAAAACATACAAGAAAAGCGAAATTAAGGTTCCATTTTATAAATATTAGTGTGAACAGACTGTTTCCTCTAACCAAACAGTACCTGAGATTCATATATTTTCACCATGAATATGGCCCTACTTGCTCTTAACCTCTGTTGTTAGACTGGTTAGTTTGTGTCCAGTCCTAGAATGACAAAACTGGTCTCCAATTTGAACTAGTCAAAAACTGAAAAATCTAGTTCAATATTGGTCAACAAATTAAAACAAGCTGAAGGTTTTAAAGTGAAGATTTACTTTTTTCCTTAAAAGTAAAGATTGTCAAGTATTTTGTTATTTTCTTTGTGAAAATGTTTAACATTATACCTAAACATCATGATTTATTTGATGTGTAAAATTTGAATGTGAAAAAGTTATATGAAGTTATTTTAAGTTTCTAGTAATGTTAACATGTTACACCATTTCAGCCATTGTTCAATCACAGTTTAACCCTGTGATTGAACTTTGAATTGGTGTCTGTGGTATAGTGACCGGTTCGGTGCCTTGACCAACCGCATCAATGGTCATCCATGTTGGTTTACTGCCTATTGCTATTGACAACCATGATGAAAATGTGTTGCAGGTGAGGCTTGGGAAGAATGGTGTGGAGGAAGTTCTGGGATTAGGACCTCTCTCTGATTTTGAGAAACAAGGCCTAGAGAGCCTTAAGGGTGAACTCAAATCATCAATTGAGAAGGGAATCAAATTTGCAAACCAGTAATTGAACACCTCAAAGACATGTCTGGTAGGTAACTGGATATTCTTAGAACCAAATCAAAATTTTGCAATCTCAGAACCATTGTTGTATTGTTGCCGGCAGTGGTGGCGGCCTTGTTGTTTTGTTTAGAGTAGGTATACGCCATGGTTTAATAATTTAAGTCTGAGCCTTTTGTCAAGGGATTCATCAATCTTAAAACCAGTTTTAGGTGTTGGCCATTCAGTTAATAATTGTCCCTTTTAACTGTGGTTTCACATAATTTAATTGAAAATGTGGTTTCACATAATGTAATTCTCTTTTCTTGTTTGATTGTTTTAGCAGTCTTTTTCAGTAAGATAAAACTTGGACTTTGTTGAAGTTTGATTACTTTTTGGACATGTTTTTATTTATTTCTTCTAATATGGTTAAATTTTTGTAAAAGCTATAAAATTATATAGGTGGTTTTTAAATAACAAGTGAGATTCTTATAATGTTGTGTTTTTCCGAAGTTTTAGTTAAGATAGAGTTCATATACATTCATCTCACTGGCCAAGTTAAAAAAGCGATGTTGGTCAACAACATTATTTAAATTGTTAAAAAATTATAACAATCAATCAAAATATCGTAACGCCGGCATTCCAGAATTTTAGTTAAATTAATCGATTATTAATATTCTTAATCAGTTGTAGGTTATTCGAAGGACTAAAAGGGTATTATTTTAATATATTATGATGAGAATCACCATTATTTTTTTTAATTTCTAATTTTTACCCAAAAATATTTCTTTTCTTGATTAATATACAGTAAGAGTCTCCATTTTATAAAAATTATTTCTTTCATTTTTCCTTTACCCTAAATGCCAGTATTATTTCTTTTCTTTATCAATATAAATCCTCTCCTAGAGATACGTAGATATACTTTAGCTATTTTTAATCTTTACCTATTTTCTTATCTTTAAATTTAGTTTAAATATATTTTTAGTTGTTTTTTTTCTTTAAATTTAGTTTAAATATATTTTTAGTTTGTAAAACTACTGAATTTTGATTTCAAGTTATACATAAAGTTTTATTTATTAATTTTTTCATAAAATTTAATATAATTACTTTTAGTCATTTTAAATTGTGTCATGTTTAGTTTAGTTTCCTGTAAAATATTATGTTAATTTCTATTACTCTAAAATTTAAAATACTAATTTTAGTTCCGATGGATAGAAATAACATATTTTACATATAATAGGAGTTTTTCTTTTTCTTATAAATTGTTACTCATATATATATATATATATATATATATATATATATATATATATATATATATATATATATATATATATATATATATATATATTCTGTCGAACGATCAACATTAGAAACTAAAATTATGACCGATTGAAATTTTCGTTTAAAAACATTATCAAGTAACAATGTTACATTATAGTAGAGATAAAATGAGTGATTTTTCAATTTTAAAGGGCACTTAAAATACGCATTTTATGCCAATTAAAATATGCATGTTTGTTAGTTAGGTAGGTATAACAATGGGGGACATGTATAATGTAATGTTGAGTATATTCATTACTTTTTTAAAATATCATTTATTTTCGAAGCAAAAATTAAATTCATTTCGATTTAGTATAAAATTTGTGTCTCGTTTTCGTTATTGTCTGATAATAGATATTTCTATAATCTTGCTCATACCCGTTTCATATTATACTATAAATAACTATTTTTTTAGAAGTCACAACATGAAAAATGGGATTTTGTTTTTGAAAAATATTGAGGGAAAATACAAGGATTTGAGTAAACTTGGTGAAAACATCAAATGAGTTCAATGTTGAAAGAAATAATGAATTTTTTTGAAACAAAAGAAGGGTTATTCAAATAAAATAAAATTAAAAACCAAAGAGAAATTATTTTTAGATTACCTAATAAATTAATGACTTTGAACACTTGAAATTGAAATTGATAGCCAAATATTTTGACTGAAGCAACAAATAAATAAAAAGTTAAAAATATTGAAAAGAAGTAAAATTGATCAAATATATATTTTAATGATGATTTAATTTGATAAAATTAAGGTTTATATATCTCTTTAACTATACATCATTTGAAGAAAAGGGAAATAAATGTGTAACTGAGGTGCGATGAGAAAGAAAATAGCTTAAGGTATGAGTAAATTTGATGGATATTGAATGAGTTTGACAATTGAGAGAAAACAATTAATAATTATGTAGCAAAAGAAAATTTCTTCAATCAAAATGAAATAAATGACTAAAGAGAAAAGTAAATGTAAGTCTTTTAAGTTACTTAATATATAATACTAAAATGTATTGATAATTTAACGTAAATACGAGAACAACAACCTCTAGATAAACTTTATTGATCAACTTATTTATATTACTAATGAGAAAGTACATTGTGAAAAGAATTTTTTAGTGTTTTCTTGTGGTTTCAATCGACATCAGAATTAACCTTTGGAGTAAGTGTTAGGTCTATCAAGGAGGAAGGAGGAGGTTCATCGGGGAGATACAAATACCAATGATGTATAAGCCCAACCATATAAAAGATTGACACCACTCTCTACTCAAAACCTTAAGACAATGAGTTAACGGGTCTTTCATCTTTATATAGTGCTCTATTTTCTCATTTTTATCCAATGTGGGACTTGGACTCGCACTTGCATTCCCAACAATCTCCCTCTCAAAGGTGAGTCCCTTCCACATTGGTACACTCTCCCTCCAGCGGAAGCATTCCCATCTAACCATAACCATAAGTATCCCTTCATACCGCCGTTCATCTTAACGGGACACGCTTACCTAAAACCCTTTGCCAGGAAGACTTTCGATATAGGGATCATTATACTCGTTTGAGCCGGCCACCAAGACTAACCATTGGCTCTGATACCATTGTTGGGTCTATCAAGGAGGAAGGAGGAGGTTCACCGGGGAGATATAAACACCAATGATATATAAGCCCAACCATTTAAAGGATTGACACCACTCTCTACCCAAAACCTTAAGGCAATGGGTTAACGGGTCTTTCATCTTTATATAGTGCTCTATTTTCTCATTTTTATCCAATGCGGGACTTGGACTCGCACTTGCATTCCCAACAGTAAGTTCGTAATAGAACTAGAGAAATGATCCAAATGGAAAATGAAGGATACGCAGTCAATCGTCCCCACTTTTTTAAGAGTGAGAAATTCGATTACTGAAAACAACGTATGATTGCATTCTTTTGAGTCATGTCACATTAATAGTGGGACGTGGTGGAAGAGGGAAATTATATTCCCCTTGATGAGATGGGTGAAGAACTGCCAAAAAGTAAGTGGACCAACGAGCAAAAGCAAAGGTATCTTCTAAACTCTAAGGTTCAAAATTCAAAAAATGTGTGCTCTTCTGAAGAATAATACAAGAAATTTCATGCATACAAGGGAGTCAAGGATTGGTTATCACTTATGAAGGATCTGCATAAGTGAAGAGAAACAAGCTCAGTTTGTTAGCAAAAAAATATGAGTTGTTTACTATGTTGGAAAAAGAAAGCATCCAAAACATGTTTCGTAGATTCTAGACAATCCTGAATGAGCTAAAATCCTTGGAAAAGTCATATGACAATTTTGACCATATAGACAAACTTTTGCGAAGCTTTCCTACACAATAGAGATTGTAGGTGACAACTATCAGGACATCCAAGAATCTGGAAAATATGAGCTTAGAAGTTCTAGTGAGAATGCTTAAAGTAGATGAGCTTGAACTTGAACATGATGGAATTCCGAAGAAGGAGAAAACCATCGCTCTAAAAGCTCAAAATTCCATCAGAAAGACTCCCACTAAGTCTCTTAAGATAGAAGAGACATTAGATGAATCAACTGATGAAGAAGATTCCACGAGAGGAGAAGATGAAGATGAATTGTCATTCATCTCAAGGAAACTTCATTCCCTATGGAGGATGAAGAAGGGCTTAAAATTCAAAGAAAGATACTTTGGAAAAACCTCTAGGAATGATTAGAGGGACAAACAAAATGAAGAATTCGTCATATGTTACGAATGTGGAAAGCCTGAGCAATTCAAATATGAATGCCCCAAATTGGAGAGAGTAAAAAGAAAACATGTCTTTGCTAGACAGGACAAGAAAAAGGCACTCATGGGAACCTAGGAAGATCTTGATTTCTCAGAATCTGAGGAAGAGAAAGAGGAGGCAAACATTTTTCTTATGACAAATAGATGCTATTCATATGACTTTGACGAAGAGGTAGATTTCATTAACTTACACTTTGTAGTTGAAGTGTACTATGTCATGTTGTCAAATTCATTCAGGGTGTTAGAAGGGTTTTTTAAAACCAATAAACAAAATTAAGAGTTTTTATAGGAAATTCATTTTCTGAAAAAGGCATCAACATCGTCTGATGATGATGTTAAAAGCCTTAAACAAAAGGTTATTGGTTTGGAAGAAAAACTAAATATTTTGGAAAGAAAAAAAATGAAAATATTGTTTTAAAGAATAAAAAGCTTTTAGAAACACAACCATTACTAAAGACGTCAAATGTGTTGAACTCCTTAAACGGGAAAATGATACTTTACATAAAATGTTAGAAAGAATGTTTGAAGGAAACAAACGTGTGGAACTACTCATCAAAGGGTGCAAACGCTCTTCCGACAAACGAGGATTAAGATTTGTAGGTGAATTAAACAATAGTATGCCTAGACCTAGCAGAAACTATCCTACCAAATTCAAAGAGAAAGTCTCAAGCATCCCAAATTTTGAATATAACTCCGAAAGGAGAAAAATGCACAACAATAACAAAGCAGGATCCAAGACCATATAGGTACCTAAAGTGAAAATTATTCCTCTTGCAAATGTGCTTAATTGCTACAAAATATAGTTGTCATGGTACCTGGACAGTGATTGCTTACAACACATGACAAGAGAAAGATGTATGCTCAAAAGCCTCTAGAACAAAAATGGTGGATCAGTCACGTTCGATGGAAATAAGCGTGGCAAAATAATTGGAATTGGAAATATAGGTACAAAATCCTTTCCTTCTATTGATAATGTCTTGTTAGTAACCTGAAACATAATCTACTTAGCATAAGTCAATTATGTGATAATGGATATAATATTATCTTTAATAAATGCCAGTGTAAATTCCTATATTAGTATTTATTGCAAACAGACAAGGAAACCTGTACAAGATAGACCTAGATGAATTGAATGCTTAGAGCGACTCATGTTCACTCTCTATAAAAGATGAAGCAATATCATGGCACAACAAATGTGGACATGCAAACATGAGATTAATCTCAAAGCTGCAGTGCCATGACCTCGAGAGAGAGTTACCTAAAATATCATTCAATGATACCATCCTTTGTAAGCCATTCATGAGAGGAAAATAGGTCAAAGAATCATTTAAAAGGAAAAGTATGATTTTCATGAAAGGACCTCTTGAGTAGCTGCATATAGACCTATTTGGACCTACAAGGACAACATCTGTCAGTGGTAAATGCTATGGACTTGTAATTGTAGATGATTATTCTTGATGGACATGGGTTTTAATCCTAACCCAAAAGGATGAAACATTTGAGGCTGTTGTAAACTCTCAAAAAGAGTTGAAAATGAAAAAGATTGCAAAATTGTTTCAATTAGAAGTGACCATGAGGGTGAGTTTGAAATCAAATTATTTCAAAACTTTGGTATCACACACAATTTCTCAACTCTAAGAACATTGCAACAAAATGGGATTGTTGAGAGAAAAAATAGATCTCTGTAAGAAATGGCCAGATCAATGTTAAATGTTTTTCATACATCCAAGAACTTTTAGGTTGAAGCAGTTAACACAACGTGCTATACTCAAAATAGAATTTACATTAGACCTTTTCTATTGAAAACCCTACATGAATTATGGAACGATAAAAGACCCAATATATCTTATTGTCATCCTTTTGGCTGTCAATGTTCTATATTAAATATCAAAGATAATCTTTGAAATTTTGATGCTAAGAATGATGAAGGAATTATGCTTGGATACTCTGAAATTTCTAAGGCATTTAAAGTTTATAACTCTAGAACGTCTAGAGTGGAAGAGGTTGTCCATGTAAGATTCAATGACCTTGAGCCTGACTCTAAGAAGTCAGAGCTAGACGATGAATTCATTAAATTGTAGATAGACGACACAACGTCCAAAGAAGAAAATGCATCATCTGTTCCAAAAGAATCTGAAAAGGAAAAAGAGTCAAATGAAATGTCAAGACCAGATCCTTCCACAAACATAGGCCAACAATTCTTATCTCTCAAGTGGAACCTTCCAATATAGATGAAGCTTTAGAAGACGGCTCATGGGTAGAAGGCATGGATGAAGAACTCAAGAAATTCTAGAAGAATGACGTTTGGAAGCTAGTAGAATTACCCCAACACAAGAACACCATTGGTGCAAAATGGGTATTCCGCAATAAGTTGGATGAAGATGGAAAAGTTGTTCGAAACAAGGCCAGACTAATTTGCTCCTATTGCAAGGTTAGAAGTTGTTCAAATATTATTATCCTTTGATGATTTTTTGTAAAATAAAGCTATATCAAATGGATGTGAAAAATGCATTTTTGATTAGTGAAATCAAAGAAGAAGTATATGTAGAACAACCTCTAGGCTTTGAGTGTTATGTTGATCCAAACTATATTTTCAAAGTAAACAAAACGTTATATGGTTTAATGCAAGCTCCCAAAGCTTGGTATGAAGGATTAAAATTCTTCCTTGTTAAAAACAATTTTATAAGAGGCAATGTAGACACAACACTGTTATGCAAATATGTTAACTATGATTTCATTATAGTACAAATTTATGTTGATGATATCATTTTCGGTGTTACTCACGATGATCTTTGCCATGATTTTTCCAACATGATGTAGGATGAATTTGAAATAAGTATGATGGATGAAAGAAGATTCTTTCTGGGTTGCAAATAGAACAAGAGGCAGACATTATATGATGGAATCCGTTTGAAGAACTAAATAGAGATCTGTGAAGGGAGCATCAACTTAAGCTAAGGCTAGGAGATTGGAAGAAAAAGGACTTTCAAGCTTGTTCTTGCTTTTCCTTAAGCCTTAGAATACATTGAACCTCTCATAAAGAGTCATGGTCAAAGAAGATGGAAGAAGAAGATGAAGTTTCAAGGATTCTACTCTTGGGGAGGATCACATTTTAGTCTTCTTCTTTATCTTAAAACACCTTTCTGTAAATATGTAATATAGCTCATTTTTGGGCCTTGTATTTGGCCAAGACACTTTGTTTAGAAGGCTTGGTGGCTTTAAAAGAGAGCTAGCGCACCATTAGATCCTTAGTTAGAAGGTAGCACCTAAAATGGTTAGAAATTGGTTAAAAATGGGTTTGGAAGGAGTTAGTTGCAAGGAGTCTTTGCATTAAATGCTTTGACTAAGTTGGTTACAAAGCATAAGGCTCCTCACATTTAATGTTTAGGCTCCTCATTTAATGTTTAGGCTCCCCATTTAATGATGAGGCTCTTCATTAAGTGATGCAAAATGTTCCTAAATACTTCGTGTACTTTAGCCTTCTTCTTCACCTATAAAAGGAGAGACACCCTTTTGTAATCCTTAGAACTTGATTGAATGTAAAGTCCTTTTACCAAAATTGCAAGACTTCTCTTCTTGAGTTATTACCTTAAGAAATTGTCTTCTTCTAGACCTCTTCATACCTTCTCCTTCATTGTTGGCCTAACCTCCTAGAAGGACATCTACCAAGACCATACAACACCAACATCTTCATTTCTCCATCTTTATTCGCTTCCGTTACTATCATTGTTCATATGCAATCCATCCTTTTAAGAAGCTTCATCAACCTACTTAGAAGATCATCTTATGTTGAAGGAGTATCCTCAAAGCAATGTCCATCATATATATGTGCATCAGACGAAATATGTCAAAGAGCTGCTTAAAAAGTTCAAGTTAGAAAATGCTAAGGAGATGAAGAGTCTAATGCACCCAACTACTAGCCTTGGACTAGACGAAAGCTAAAAAAAGTGGACTTGATATCATGTATAATGTATGCTTATGTGCTAGATTTCAATCAAACCCTAGGGAAACCTATATAACTGCTATCAAACTAATCTTTTGCTATATTATTGGAACAATTAATCGTGATTTGTGCTTTAAAGGAAAATAAAAGTATATACTACAGGGATATTGTGGTGCTGATTATGCCGGAGACAAGATCGAAAGAAAAAGCACAAATGGAGGATGCCACTTCTTAGGAGGAAACTTAGTCTCCTAGTCTAGCAAGGAGCAAGGAACAATTTCTCTATCAATCGTAGAGGCAGAATACATATCTGTTGCAAGTTGCTGCTCACAAATTCTATGGATAAAAAAAATCAATTAGAAGATTATGGTCATCGGTATAATATGATTCCTATTCTTTTCGATAATAAAGCTATTATTAGTTTGTCTAAAAATCTCATTTTGCATTCAAGAGCTAAACACATTGAAATAAAACATCACTTTATTCGTGATTATGTGTAAAAAGGAATTATTGATTCAGAATATGTGAATATTGAGGAACAAATTGATGATATCTTTACAAAACCCTTGGTTGAAGAAATATTTAATTATTTAAAAAAAATAAAACCTTTTGGGCTTGATGCTTATGGAGTGAATGTTTAAGTTAGTGTATCTATTACTTATGCATAACATCTAGTGTAAAAACATATGAAGATATATCATTTCAAGATGTCATAGTCAATTGTATGGTCTAAGACATATCGTTTGAAGACACTTCATACTGCATGCATAAAGGTGTTTAGTACTGAGTCTAATATAGGTATGCTAAATTAAAACTGTCTAGGCTTGAAGAAAATCTAGAGATAATCTCAAATCTCTAAACAAATCTACCTAACTATATAAATGCATTAAGTGCAATTTGATGGAAATTATGATCCTTCAATCACCATTTCCAAAAAACTTTCACCTCTATCACAAGTAACGGATTCCTTCAATCTATAAAATCACAACCTGAGTCTCCATTCATTCACATCTCTCTCTTATAAACCCTTGATTTTGAAAATCTCTTAGAAACATTATGTTATCCCTGTCCATCTCAAAGCTCACACCTAAACTCACTAGGAATCTCAATTTTTTCAAGAAAATCTCATCATCCACCTTTATAGTTGATGTCCTCAACCCTCCTAGAAGAGTCACTAATAACAATCCCATGAGAATAAAAACGCAAAAAAATTATCTTGTGTTAGAAATAGTAAAATTTGTTTCTCCACACCAAGAAGGAGGGGGGTGAATTGGTGTTTAATAAAAATGTGTACTTTTAAAATCTTTTTAAAACAAAATGCTCTTGGATTTTTCTTGCAGTGTAAGTAATGTATGTATGCAAGAAAAATGTAAAGATATAAGGAGAGAAAGGCAAACACAATTTTTATACTGGTTCGACCTCAATGCCTACATCTAGTCACTCTCCCAATCAACCTTAGATTAAAGAGTAATTCACTATAATGATCAGAGTATTACAGCCAAGGCTTTACGGAGCAACACTCATATGTAAACACCTCACAAACTCTCAATAAAATATAGAATAGAATACACCTACCAACACACCTTGTCCTTATTGCAGTAACCCTTTGAGATATCCCCTCTCAAAGTCAAGACCTCCTCACCCTTCTTCCTGCCGTTGCATGTACAGGGAAACAACAATTCAAAGTTTTCAAAACTTCCTCTAATCAACACTAGCTGCACCTTCAATCGTGCTAATATGATCAACCAATGTAGTCCAGTCAAATGCCTCTTAAGAATGCCTCAAGATTCCTCAAATGCTTCACGTTCTTGATTCTTGGAGCTAATGTTCAACCTGTAAACACTTTCTCAGAGAAAATATATTAAATATGACAATTACAATTGATCAAAAGTTTATAGATCGTAAGCAATGCGTCAATATATAGTTTTTATCAGTTTTGACGCAAAAGAATTGATTAGGTTAGTAGTGTAATCGGTTACGTAAACCTGATGTAACAATATTATAACTAACTCAATGCCTAATTTAATACGCAATAAATGTAATCGATTCACATTAAATGTTAGTCAAACATATTTAAAAATATGACCGTTAAAGCAGTTATGACTAGCATCCAATCAGTTTTCAAAAGCATAACAGACTTAATTGAATACACAAAAAGGGTAATCGATTAAGCTAACCACTTAAGCATATTTTGAAAACTCTTCTTCTTAAAATAACTGAACACATCACATCTGAAAAGAGATATGCAAACACACGAGTTTTAATCAATTCAGTAACTAATGTAATCGATTCAAACTAGCTGTTTTGCCATAGTTTAAAACATAAGTTGTCTGATGACCTTAATTGATTATCACAACATTGTAATCGATTAAGTCATGCAAATATGCTTTTGTGCATGTGGTTTTCATTCCATAAAACATACAGTGAACATACATAGATATAATCTCATCATAATCACAGAAGTATGCATCAATCAACAGTATGTTCAACATATGAAACTATCAAAGTATGTGCATATAACATAGTAATCATGTACACATATCACATATGTGATAAGTGCAAAAAAGTAGTAAAATTTCATATGGAATTGTGGCACTTATGTTTTGAATTGGATACATTTGTATCAATTTTCTCCAATCTAAGAAAGATGAAAAATAATCACATGTTTCTGAGTTGTTGATTAAAAGGAAGTCATTTGATCCCTATTTTGTGTATGTTTCAGGTAAATTAAGAGAGAAGAGGAAATCCTGCAACATTTCACCCAAGCTAGAATAATCTCGCTTAAGCTAGATTCATCCAGGAAGTTATTGCTGTAAAAGTCATTTTCGCTTAAGCGAGAATAATTTAGCTTAAGCGAGAATGAATATCTTCTCCAAGAAGTTTCTTCTCGCTTAAGCGAGAATAATTTAGCTTAAGCGAGAATTCGGGCAGTATATATACTCATGAGTCAGAAAGAAAGAAAGGAGGACGAAGAGCACGGAGAAAAGAAACCTAGAGCTACCCAAAGCGTTTTTCTTCCACTTTAGTTGTAGGATCTTCTTCTTCATCTCTTAGAATGTCAATGGCCACCATGAGTGGCTGATCTCTTCTCTTGGGATTGAATGTAATCGATTCGAACTCAGATGTAATCTGGTGATATTTATATATAGCATTTCTGTTTTTATTCAACATTGGTATTTTTGTTCTGCTCTTAATGCTTGATTCTACCTGATCAATAGTTTCATGAATATGGATTTTAGACTTGACTGGAAAGTATTTCTAAAAACCTGATCTGAGCAAGAATACTTGATATTCTGTGATGCTAGGGATATATTTCAGTTTATCAATTGCTTATAACACTTGAATATATTGCTGGACAGTTTGTTGGATATGTGAGGAATCAATATTCAAGGAACTGATTTTATGAATTTTATATGCAAGGAATCGATATAAATGACTTTTGTGTGTTGCATCAATGTTGGTAACTTCAGTTGCTATATGTTTGTATTCACCCAGATTGCAGACGAGTGAGATAGATGAATTCAATCCCAACTTCTCTTATTAAACTTTCCTTAACTTATTTGTTGTTATTATCTTACTTTTATGCAACTTTGTTTTAATTATCAACATCCATCATGAATCAGATTGAATACCTTTGTACATATGCTAGTTGAGATAAATTTGTCTATTTAATTGAAATTGTTCCTCGTGGGTTCGACACTCTTACTTAAAAATCATTATACTACAGTTGACTATTGGTACGCTTGCCAAAAGTCTAACAATATGTATAACTCAACACAGAAACACTTTTTTGTTGTGACATGACAACATTCATGTGTTTTTATTATCAATGTGTTTTCATCATCAAAGACCAACATCACAGGATTGGGTTCAACTATCACAATGCTCCCCCTTATCAACATCTTGAACACTTAGCTGATGAACAATGGAACAACATGAGAATACAGTTCAAAGAAAGCCCTTAATATCAAATCCATGTCTAAATAGTTGTGCCATAAATGAACTTATGCATATGCAAAAGCAGTGTAATGGCTAACGAGAATCTCTCATGGTAGATCTAGCCTTCAGTGACTGCATTGGAAAAGGATATATTCCTCCTCACACTAGCCATGTCATAACACGATCTGTCTTCCCAGGAGAGATGATGTGTTCTCCCCAACCCCTCTTGTTTGATGTTTATCAAATAAGGAGGAGTTAGGACAGAGCAATGCTAAACACCTCTTGGTATTAGACTTAGGTGGAATTCAGTTGGAGGCTAGCATTTAGGAGTTAGGAGTTAGAAAAATAGAGAACATGCATTCATTTATGCAAACATGTTTACTTAATGAAATATAAAATATATCCTTGATGCTCTAAATTTTCTTACATGCTTTTATATATTATGTGTATGCTGCTTTGATATTTCTTGATATGATATTTTAAAATGAATTGATATGCTGAAAAAATGAAATTGTTGGATGATACGATTAAATGCTCTGAAATTGCTATGATATTACTAGAAAGTATGTTCTCAATGTTTATGTACAAGTTACGAAAGTTATACTTCATTTGATATGTTTGGATAAAACTCACATAATATTACTAAATTGCTCTCAATTAAGTATTGCTCTGATACATATATAAATGTTATGTTAAATATACTGATTGAATGCTTAATAAGTTCTGATACAAATATGAAATGCTTACTCTAATATGTGCTAAAACCTATGATTAGACAAAATAGACAAAGTTAAAATCTAACACGTCAAACACAAAGATATTGTCTAAAATGTAAGAAATTTGGTATCAGAATAAAAGTTCTTGAAAACTCATATCACACACTATGATACAATAATATTGATAATCATCAAGAAATATGCTATGAATGCTTTGATACACATGCTCTAAAAAATAAATTAAAAATTATGTCATTTAGCATAGGTATTATTTAAACATAAAAAAGGTGGAAATTATTAAGACAAGATCGTCTAGAGAGACTAGACCGTCTAAATACCCTAAGTTTTGAAGTTTAACAAATATATTTAATAAAATACTATTTAGAAAGAGAGAGCATTTGGACATGTCGTAACAAACAACATTAAATCATCTAAGCATCTATCAAATGAATCATCTAGATGCTTGCTTAACCAGAAACAAAAAACCTAGAAGACTTATGCTCAAAAGCGTCTAAAAGCAAAAACCTAAAAGTCTTATCACAAGAAATCTTGCAAATAGCGTCTATCAAGCTACAATATCAAAGATGATATTCAAGAAGAAAAAGATGAACGAAACAACATAATGTGTTCTAGGTAGAAGCATCTGATCGGTAGGAGAACACCACACAAACTTAGTAAGGCACAATGTTGAAGATACCTATACATAAAGTGTCCGAATTACTCTTGTAAAACAGTGAGCATGAATGTAACACCCTTTGTAGGATGTTGCATATAAAAGAATAATAAAACTTTCTCAACATAAATTATACAAAATCGTTCTCTTCATATACTCAATCTTTATTAAATTATAAACGCGAAAGAAAAATAAAAATCACAAATTTCAACGATGTCCTTTCAACGTGTGGAAACTCGAAACATATTCTTTACAAATACACCAAGTCTGAAAAGAAAATTAAATATAAAGATAAACAAATCCTGAAAGTAAAATGGGAAGATACCAAAATTTTCTAGGAAACCAAGAGTGGTGAATATACTCATTGTAAACTAGAAATAATAAGAATACTTGTGTAATATTCAAAAGGATTAATGGAACCTCTCAAGAGTTTTAGACAGAGAACTGGATGTAACTCAGTTGGAGTAAATTAGTATAAATCTAATCCTTTCTTATTGTTTAATTTTACAAATATTTTCTTGAAAACTTTCTCATAAAACCTAGCATCCACACAACCTTATAAAAGAGCTTCATAAATAATTTTTTAGATACTGAATCAAGAAACACATTTCTTTGTGCTCACTACATTGCTTTATTCAGAGATGAATTTCAAAACACTACTCAACCCCCATTCTATTGTTTCATGTGGTTTCAATGTGTACTGAGGTGAAATAGAGTAGATCATTCTTGAATATATTTCTTTACTTTTTCAGCTCTTATCTTTTCTACATTTTTCAACAACAACTTTCTCTTCAACCTTTCTTCTCTCTCTCTCTCTCTCTCTCTCTATATATATATATATATATATATATATATCCTCTCTTGAAAGATAACCGTTAGACCAAGAAGTTGACTTCTGAAGAGTTGATAGCCTTTAGACGTGAAGTCTGACTTTAGTCTACTTTGTAGGGTTTAGAGTTTTTACTAATAGCCTGAAGTAAAAATGGCATTTGTACGATGTGACAGGGTAGATGGCTTCAAGGAAACATTCCCATAATGTTCTTCTTTTATCACAATGTCTTTTTCTCGAGTGCCGTTATTCTGATAATATCTTTATGCTTTATTGATCTGCATGAATATCAAGAAAAAATGTATAAAAGCATCGAGGTACTTATTCATACATACATTAAATGTTTTAATCATTGATAAGAGTTGAGTTATGTAGCGTGTTCAAGACATTTTTTCATTTGTCATTTCATTAATAAATGCATCGTTTGGTAAAAGGAATGTATATTCATCAGGTGGTATAAAGAAAAGATGCTTTCTCAAGGCTAAAGAGTTTGGTGGTCACTTATAAGATGATGTATTCTCTAGAATACTGTATTGAACGAAACATCTCTTTTATCCTTAGTGTTATATAAGAGTTAGACTTCTCTTTCCGTAAGAAGCTAGCTTATTTTTCTTGTATAGTCTATTGAGAGATTTCAATGAGACACTTTCTCTCAGAAGCTGTTTATGATTTTCTAATTCATTTAACAATTTGTTCTAGAAAACATTACTTCGGATCTTGGTTTCAGATGTTATAAAATGCTTCTTCACTAGATGTGTGTCTTATGAGAGTGTTTGTGTAACCTTGTGTTTATGTTCAAGCGAGGTTAGTGCTTGGATGCTAGATCATACATGTCTCATTTAGTTTAGATGCTATGTGGTATAAATAGTCTTTGAGGAGTTTTATATCGTTTAGTGTAGCTTTTTGAGCTAGCGTTTTGCTTAATGGGATGACTATCATTTATCGCGGTATGTTGTGTTCTATTTATATTTTCGTAGCGTTTAGAGTATGCATTTTCATCAAATGCTATTTTCGTGATCAAAATTACTATCATTTTTATTTTTTCCTAGTCATTAAGATAAATGATTTTGTTGGTTAAGCACTTGTATATTGGGAAAACCCAAATGTTTGGATGTTTCTTTATACATCAATACTTCGTTAATTATTGTTTGATAAATTTCAAAACATGGGTTGTTGATGATTATGAGTTTGTCTCAACATACCGGACTTAAGGAAACGATTTGGGCAACGAGGGAAAATGAAGAATACACGGTAAATCGCCCTCCCTTGTTCAAGGGGGGAAAGGTTTGACTACTAGAAGCAATAAATGATTGCTTTCTTTTAGTCATGCCACATATATGTAGGACGTGGTTGAAAATGGAAACTTTATATCCCTTAACGAGAAGGGTGATGAACTACCTATAACTAGATGGACACATGAGCAAAATTACAAGTACTTCCTAAACTCAAAAGTGAAATTCACTAATGTTCACTCTTTTAGAAGAAGACTATAAGAAGGTACATACCTTCAAAGGAGCCAAGGAAATGTGGGACACTCTAATTGTCACATACGAAGGTTCCAACGAAGTAAAATGAAACAAGTTGAGCCTGTTGACAAGGCAATACAAGTTGTTCTCAATGGATGTCACATATCCCTTCATCATGATCATTCTAAATAACATGCATGTCATCAACTATGCTATCGAAATCCACTTGAATTGTTCTTGATGAAAACGACGTTGTCTCAACTATGTCTAGAGAGTTATACTTATGAGTTCCATGGATGCCTCTTCCTTTCAATACAATTGACCATTTATGACTAGATATCAGTGACATTGAATGATCATTCATCAATTCTTCCACACTTTCATTTGTTTATGATGTCATAAGGTTTTCTAATACTTCTTCATGTCAAGTCCAAATTGTATAACTCCGTACTATATTGAAGATGAACATGTGATTATATATTTCCCCCAAATCCCGATGTTTCTAATTCAAGCAACAAACACAAGGACAATAATATATCCTATTCATAGAGATAATGTATTTTTGAGCATATTACAAGAACTTAGAGGATCCCTTTTCCTACTCTTCCCTAACATGATGTACATTTATCCAATATATATTCATACTACGTTGGTAACAAACTCCATGATTCTTAAATTTTTAATTCTCTCAAGGTGGGGCCCTACCCATTCAGAAAAAATGTTTTTCATAATTTGTTAACACATGAAGAAGCCTATAATCATAAATACACGAAATGAAACTGATCACTTGCGATCATAGTCAAGTATGCATATGAAGAACAACACAAAATAGATTGAACCAAAATTTTATCAAATTTATGTACATACTTCAATGTATACGTATCACCAAATTATGAAAAATAATTTTCTAAAATGTCCAATCTGACAATTCTAGATTTTTTACAAATGATTAAAATTTAATCTTTTCCACTAAATCTCAAATGAAAACTAAAATTCGCTCAATACAACAAATAATTGTAACTAATAAAACATCTAATAAATCAGATAAAAACAATTAATAAATATAAAATTATAATGAAACTTAAAGAATGCAACTAATAAACCTAAAGTCTAAAAATATCTAATAAATCTAAAATATCTAATAACATGTCTAATAAATATCTAATAAATATAAAATTATCTAAAGTCTAAAAGATTTAAAATGTAAAATTATTTAATATTATCTATTTTCTAAAAAAAGTCCACTAAGTCTAATAAATATAAAATTATCTAAAGTCTAAAAAATATAAAATAACATAAAAATCTAAAATAATATAAACAAAAATATTAAATAACGAATAACACTAAAATTAATTAAACCCTAAAATATCTAATAAATCTAAAACTCGTAAAAAAAAAAAACTCATATACATGGTTAGTCATGGATCAAGCACATTCCAACAATCCAAAGAAATGATGTTATTCAGTGTACCAACACAATAAAAGAAGAAAATGCAAGCTTTGAGTAACAATGGAGGCCTTACCGAGGTCGTAACTCACGCCATCATCATTTGCAGGTGCTTTTGTTTGCACAATGCGAAGGAGAAAGTGGAAAAGAAGTTGGCACCAATGCTTTTTTAATCACTCTTTATGTTTGACCTATTTCCATTGAACATAAATTTTGATTTTTACTTATGATCCGTTTAGGTCAAGCGTAAATTTAAGTCAAGCACACACAAATTCAATGTGTCTGACCTAAATGGGTTAAAATAAAAATGAAAATTTACGTCAGATTTTGAATGATCAGACATAAAAATTGACATTATTTAAAAAAATTACACTATGCATTTTTCACATTTGATCTCAATTGGTCAAACATAAATTAACTTACATAATAAGTAATTTATGACAATTGGAGACTAAATTTGAGATGAAAGTTTATGTAGCAATTTCCACAATTTAGTCACAAAAATTGAAATTCGTCGCTATATTTAATCTCAAAATTCTTGTTCTTGTTTATTTTATTTTTTACAAAATTATTTCCTTTACAAATTTATTTAATTGTAATTTTATATAATTTTTGTTTTTTTTATTCGGTATCTCAGGAAATCATTGGTATTCTCCTTCTACCAAAGTGAATTGTGTTATAGTTAAAACGCTTAGTCTTGTAAAAGTATTTCAAGGAATTTCAAGTATCACTTAAACTTTCACCTTAGGAAAATAGTATGGATTACTCAAAACATTTAGTCTTGTGAAAGAGTTCTAAGAGGCTCCAATTGGCACTTAGATTTTTCACCTTTAGAAAAAATTAATTAAGCATGCATCAATCAATTCATCAGTTTCCTTACCTATGACATGTATACGTGTAAGGTTTCGTTCTTTTACTTCTTGAATTAAGAATAAAGGATGTTATTTGAAGCAAACAAATAAGAATTCTTAATTAGAGGACATGTTATCAATACATCATACTAGTCATTGATCCAACTCTCAAAATAGTCTATTGTAAACAAATGAAACAAGTCAAAGGTGCATATCTCAAACGAAGCTATGGTTGACACATCAAGTGTCTTAGTTTCACAAATGTCTTGAGGAGGTTGTTTGTGTTAGGGATGCTAACAGTTCATCTTCACGATTTTGATTGATGTAAGATGTGAATGTGAGTGTGAGTGTGAGTGTGAGTGTGAGTGTGAGTGTGTGAAGAGTAGAGAAAACATTCAGATGTTGTTGTTTCTCATCTACAATATGTTTTTTATTCTGTGTTGATTGGTTTTCGGTTCAGTCCAGTTTGCAGCAAAGGGTTTCTGGATAGGTAGTTCTTGTAGATTTCAAAAAAGGTGTCTTGATTTTACAAGGTTATATATTGTAATACATTGTAGATTTTTTTAGTGGAAAACTATGTCCAGGTTTGGATGTAGCTCGCAAGACTGAACTAATATAAAAATTTGTGTCTTGATGTCTTGCTAACATCTTTATACTTGTTTGTTTCTTGTTGAGATTTTAATTCAATATCGTGTTATACAATTATTTCATTATGTTTTCATAAAGTTTTGAAAGCAAAATTAAATAAATAGATATTTGTAGAGTCTATATACAATTTCATTATGCATGGATATTTTTTGCTTTAATAAACTGAAGATTGATTATTGTGTATTATTGCTGCAAAAGTTTAATTTATTGTTTTTATATTTTAATTGGTTTAAAATGTCTCAGTCTAATTGCAATGCATCAGAAATTCGTTTCATCATAACATAGGTTTTAAAAGCTTTTGTTACGAATTTTTTGAAAATACAACAATTTGATAAGACCAATTTAAATCCCCTACCCTTCTTGGCCTTATTTGATTTAAGTTAACACAACAAACTAGACTGTCTTATTACACTTGTCTGTCTAGAAGTTTAAAGAGGGTTGCGTATCTAAAATATAACATCTATCAAGGCTTTAAAAGTTAATTTTACTAAATACATTTAGTAAAAGCTTAATTTTAATTGAAAATTTTCTAATTAAAATAGTGAATTTAAACTCACTTATAATTCAATAAAACTAAGATTAAGTGTTTTAAATGTGATTGAAAATATACTCATCAAGTGGCTAATCTCTTGGGCTATGATAAACGATCTAATAAACCTCTAAACTTGCCAACCGGGATTTGATATGCTAAATTAAATTCAGCAGTTTTATTTAAGTGCAAATCATCTAAATACAAAAATATACAAAAATATGCGGTTATCCTTAGAGTTGTCAAGACGGATAACACGGCTCGATCCGACCCGGTCTACCATGGATTGGTTATTTAGTGAGTCAACCCAACTCGGCTCACTTATCAGTGAGCTGAAAAAATTCGAACCCGGTTCGCCCATCACGGGTTGGTGGATTAAACGGGTTGACTCACTAGCTCATTTAATTATAAGTTTTTTTAAAATAAAAAAATTACAATATTTTTTAATTTAAATCTAAATAAACATCACTCTAAAACGATA
Source organism: Vigna reflexopilosa (assembly GCA_027742785.1). NCBI lineage: Eukaryota > Viridiplantae > Streptophyta > Magnoliopsida > Fabales > Fabaceae > Vigna > Vigna reflexopilosa. Next base: position 28,880,509 of record CM050925.1, on the reverse strand, counting down.
TTAAACTCCAAAGACAATTCAAAATAATAAAAAACAAAAGTATCATAGAGTTCAAGCGTAATCCAAAAACATGTACAAAAGTCGAACAAATAAATTTTTAATATTGATAATTTTTGTATCACCTGTCCATTTATAATATTAGAGAGTCTTGAATAGATAAATCTATATTATTTTTCTTCCTTGAAACATCTTTTTCTTTATCACCATCTACAATATAATAAAAAAAATACTAACTAATAATATTGAAATACAAAATAATAAATAATTAAATAAAATTATATGGGTTGGTGAGCCAACCCGACTCATCATGAGTTTAACGGTGAACCGGATTAAAAACTAGCTTATATACAAAAATTAAACCAACCCGACTTAAATCCGTGATAAATCGGATTAAGCCGCATATTACAACTCATTTCAATAGCACTCGATATCCTATAATTGTGATTTGGGAGATTGTTTGATTGATTTCCTTAAGTAGAAAATAAACAAATAGATTTTGAAGACATTATCAAAGCTTTCCTTATAAAATGTTATATGCAGTTTTGTAGAATCAAATGTTTATTAATTTAGAATCACAAATATTATTCTTCAAATATTGATAAAGAGTTGAAGGTTGAAGCGTATCAATCATCACTCACCGGTCATGTCTCTTCGCTCGAAACTTGGTCACACATTAGATTTTCAATTTTCTCTGTTTTTTTTTTTTTTTTCTTATCTTTGGTATAAAAGGCTTAAAAAGGAAGAATACTTGAAAAATTGTTTGAAAAAAATAAAAAGAATATTTCAGTACATGCCACAGTCAGCCAAAAAAAAGCTTTTAACATGTTAAACAGGTATAATACTCCTTTAAATATACTGTTGTGTCCTACGAGACATGGTAAAAAGATCAAAATGGTTATGTCAATTTAAAGTAATGGTAACAATGATTACGATTGTCATCTTAACTATTATAATAATAATAATAATAATAATTATGATAATAACAAAAATAATAATATAGTGTTATTGACTTTAGTGATGATAAAAGTAATCACTATCAACACCTTCATGTTTGTGTAAGTCAAGGTGGCAACCATAGCAAACATGATAGTATTATCATAATAGTAATTTTAGAGATATTAATTATGGTGGTAAATATGAAAACAATAAATAAAGATATTCATAAGTTAATAAACTTTTTAGAAAATTAGAATAATGTTTGAGATTTGGTCGTCTATTTGAAAGTTTAATAACATGTTAAATATATTATTTTAGTTTAAATAATGGATTCCCATTCCATAGAAATTATTTATTGCTCTTATCTATCACTAAATTTTTCCTTTGGATAGAGATATGCACAGATAAAGGACACAGACTAATTCATTCACAGTTCAAATATTTTCCTCTGTAATTGAAAGTTGAATACATGTCAAAGTAAAGATATATTATCAAAATTTAAAAGCATAAAAATATATATATATAAAAGTATTTTCGAGCCGTAGTACTACTACATATTAAAATATATACAAGGAATACCTTTGTTCACAATTCTATATTATTCTTAAGAAATTATCAGTTCTGTTGAATAGATTTTCAATACATCTAATCAAAATATTAAAAAACTTAATTTAATTTCCAAGTTCTTCCCAGATTAACATGTGTTACCACCAATTTAATGGAAAACCTCATATTCACAGGTCTAAATCATCACCAATAATTGGCTCATTCTTTTTATTGATAATAATATTGTTAAACCTTGCAACATTTCATTGACTCATGGTTTTTTAATGACATTAATTAGGATACATCGAGCAGTTAAACACCTAATTAGCCTCCGAACAAGCATTTGGTACATTGTTTTACAATATATATTTTTTTCCAAATCATGCATTGAAACACATAACTTTATATTAAAATTCATAAAAACACTAGTGAAAATTTGAACCAAACATGCATTCATTAATTTGACGAATTTAGATTCTCTGTTGAAATTTTGATATCATATTTCTGTCCATAGTTTTAAAATAACATTGATAATATTAATTTTTTTAATATATCAATGTATTTTGAAATCTGAACAGAACGACAACATCAAAAACACTAAAAGAGAACCTGAACTCGAATTTGACATGTTTAATGATGATCAGGATCTGGTCCTGCAGGTGAAACTCTCTCCAACCTTCCACCAAGCATTGACCTCTTTCCATGCCACTTTCCATTTCTCACATTGTTGATTACTTCACGTAATCCAAACTTACTATGAATCTTCTTCTCCATTGTTGTGAGCTGAGGAACATTTCGAGCTTCTGAACTCACGAAAAACAATGTCAGAACAATTAGGATGATAACAAGTAACTGTCTTGGTTTAACTGAAGTAGCCATTGTCTCAAGAAAACACAATTAGAAGAAAAAAGTAGCTTTTTTAGCAAACCCTAAAGTTCTTTTCTAGTGAAATCAGTGGTAGCTTGGTGTTTAAGAAGACCAGCATATACCTATATATATATATATATATATATACACACATCAAAGGCTTGAAGTGATTTATGGGGCAAGATTCTAAAGACTAGCATATCAAGAATCATATTGGAAGGTCGTGTAAGCAGATAAGTACCACCCAAAAATTCTTTGTCTTATCTATTTTTTTTTTTGTGTGTTATCATTCTTCTGTCTTATGAATCAAGGTCAAAAAGTATATATTTGGACAATTTTTAATACAAAATAATAAATTTATTTATAAGTTCAAATTAACTATTTTTTCAATACGTATAACTTTTTCAATTTTTTTATCTTTTAAAGCTAACTAATTTTGGGATTAAATGTTTTTTATCCACAAACTATTATAAAAAATTATATTTCATCCCTAAATTAAAGCATAAAATATTTAATTTCCTCCACCACATAAAATCATATAATATAATCATTCTTAACAAATGACATGTGAAATGTTTCTCACATTATAAAATTTGACTATAATATAATCATTGTTAGATAAAATATTTTATATTACTTTTAGAAAAATGGAGGAACAAAATATTTTATAATTTAGTTTCGAAATACGAATTTTTTTTTTAATAATTTAAAGAGGAATCTTAATTTTCACTCATGTAAATATTTATTTTATTTTTGTTTTATCATTTTTTTCTTTAAATAAATTTGTGAAGGAAATTATCCAAATACTATCATCGGATTTTGATTTATTTTTTCAATCTTATATATGCCAAGTGATCCTATTCATCTCAGGTTGTCCTATTTGTGGATTAAGAAAAGCAGAACCGACTCACACCCTTTAGACTTTAAATACTTCTTTTTAAAGCCATTTTTTGTCATACAAATGTAGTGTGCCATGAAAAGCTTTTATGGTTTCTCCACAATCATATAAGCCATTTTCTTTTCTTGGCTTAAATGCCGTCTTTGTCGTACTAATACCTTTCATTTGCTCAATAAATGAATTTTTTAAGCATTTACGTTGTCTTTCATGTTGTTATTGTTTTGTCATTTTTAGAGGAAAATTAGAATAACACAAGCATACTGTCTTGGCATGATCTAAATCTATTTGTTTATGTATAAAAGTTGAGGGCCAAGATTTAGTCATAGTTGCTAGCTTTATCTCTCCTCTATTCTCTTTTTGTGGAAATTCAATACTACTACTAAATATTATATCAAATATACGGATCAGAGTTAATGGTCATAGTTACTAGGTATATTAGCAGGTATTATTGGATTTGATTACCTAAAAATATTTTGCGTTAATGATTAATCAATGTGTTTGGTTGCCACAAACCCTACAAATATACTATTGACGTTCAAGTAAAATAACACTTTGATCTATCCTAATAAAATAAAAACATCTTTATAAAACATATCTGACTTGAGTGTCGAAGTATCTTCTGCAGGTCAACAACCCATCGAAATGGATCGCATTCTCGGAGAGGATTGGATGATCGAAGGAGAGCAGAACAAGGAAGGACGCCCGATCCTCGGACAATTTCAACTGAAACAATAACTAAATTATAGTTAAAGTAAATACATATACCTCATCTCCCAATTTAGTTTTGTAGGTTACTACTGCAAATGGGAGTTTCAACACAAGCTTAAGAAATATTTGAGGACTATTCTTACTCTATTATGTTTGATACATATAATTGTTGTTAAATAAAAAGAAGGATTTTGTGACAATTATAAATCGTCATTCTATCTTCATGTATTAAAAAAATATTTGTATTAGCACTGTAAATATTTAAAGTGATAGGATCGTTTTGTGGGAGATAGGATCGTTTTGACACATTCAATGATAAAATAGGAAGAATTATTTAAAGTGATACAATAACAACCATCACTGTAAATATTATTCTTTTTTATTGGTAAAATGGTTATCTGATTAGCACTTAATTACTTACCTGGGAGAATAAATTCTTTCTCAACAATTTTCGTTGAGTGATTAAATTAATAGAAAATGTAAAAGGAAATTGGAAGATGAATAAAAAAATACTATAATCCTGAATGATTAATATAAGTCGAGGAGGATTTCTACCTTAAATTGACAATTCAGCAATGAAAATAAAAATTTCTACAAACTTTCTCCCAACCCAAAAATTTCTATTCGAAGTATAGACTTAAACATGCTTTTACAATTTTTAACTTTTACTCCGATTTTTCAAAATGTTAATTTTAGTCCGAAGCGTTAAATACAATTTGTGACTTTGATGATGTGACAAGTAAAATGATCTATTTCATAAACATAAATAGTAGTCTAATAAAAAGTTCAAGCAACAAATGTTTCTTCTCTTAAAAAATAAATAGTTGTTGAAATTCCTTCCTCCTTGTATATATAATTTGGATATGAAGAGATCTAGAAGCTCATATACATTAAAGCCTGAATTATGAAAATTATAAACTTTTTCACAATTATAAAATTGTATAAATTAAATTTTTGTGTAGTGGTGAGTATCTTTAAAATTCAAGATATGTCCTAAAATCCATAAAAGGATAAAACCAAAGTTTCTTCTCTAACTAATTGAAATTTAAACTATCGTAAGAAGATTATATGGTATAAGAACGATTCTAAATTTACTCTTCATTCTTTATTTATTTGCATAGTCCCCCATGTTTTTTCTTGTATCTTTTTCTTTATTTCATTCTTGATGTGCTTTGCCATTACAATTTTAATTTTTAAAAAAATTTACTCTTGAGGTTACATAATAAGATTATTGTCCCTTATCATCTTTGTCTTAATTAGTTGGATGAAATGCACAGATTTATATTCTTCTTTAATTTTACATTCTTCTCATAATTAAATGAAATCACGATTGTGTGCTAATATCCCTTTTAATTATGACCTAGACACAAGAGCATACATGATTTTTTATCAACAATATATATATATATATATATATATGAGTTTATTAATTTGTGCACGCTCTTTTTTCAGTTGGTACATTTTAGCAATGTGTACCAGATTTTAGTAAACAAAAATATTCTTGTATATTATGGATTTTAAGTTTTAAGGTTAAAGTTATTTTAATAATTTTCATTCTCAAAACTAAAAAAAAAAAAAAAAACCTCCAAACCCTTAATCACCTCCCTCATCCCTCTCAACCATTTCTTTTTCATCTCTCTCACTCCAACATTTTCTCTGTCATCCCTACCGTAGTCCCAACTAAAAAAAATCAAAAACACTCGCCTAACACCCTACACACACCAACTCGCGCACAATTTCTTGCTCTTGCTCTGTTTGTTCATTTGTTTCTCTTTCATCTCCATACACGAATTTCATTATATTTTTATCACAATATACATTGAGTCTATTTATTGATGTGTATACATGACTCTTTTTTAATGATAAAATTAAAATTAAAAAAATTAATAAAAAGTTTATGTATAGTTAAACACACATAGCAAAATCTTCTTCTTCTTATTGGAAGTAGCAAAACATGGCTGCCACTGGTGCCACCCTAGATGGATTATTCTGCTCAATGTATGAAGGGTGCATTTCTGGCTACCATAAGTGCGTTAAACGACGATCAATTTTTTTTATCATTTAGTGTGAGTAGTTTACATGAAATTGAAATAGGTAATTTCATGTAATACAAAATTAAAGTGTGAGTAGTGTTTTTTTTTATCATTTAGTGTGAGTAGTTTATGCATAGTTATTAAAGTGGAAAATAAATAAACAAACAGAATAAAAATAACAAATTGCGACATAGGTTGTTGTGTGTGGGTGAGGGAGAGTATGAAGATGAGAGAAAAAAAATTAGATAAGTGAGGAAGGTAGATTAGGATTAGGCGAGTGTTTCTGATTTTTCAGTTGAGACTAATGACAGAAAATGTTGAAATAAGAGAGATAAAAAAGAAAGGGTTGAGAGGAATGAGGGAGGTGAGTAAGGGTTTGAAGTTTTTTTTTTTTAGTTTTGAGAATGAAAATTATTAAAATACCCTTAACCTTAAAACTTAGAATCTATGATATATAAATATATTTTTATCTACTAAAATTCAATACATACTGTAACAACTAAAAACAATATACGTAGATTAATAAAGCATGTGGGATGCTATAACTGTTTTATATTTTATATATATATTGTTTTCTTTGTATATTTTGAATCAACAAATATAGTGGTATGAGATTCCTAACTTTATAGGGTATGATTTCATTTCTTTGAAATGAGACTGAATCTTTCATTTCTCTTTAGTATCAGGGGTTCTTTTGATAGTGATCACCATTATATATAAAAATAATGTTATTGGGACAGTCTATGAATAAGAAAATACAAATGAACAGTATATTATTTTAAAAGAAACACCAAATGATTTAATCATTAGATAAGCAAAAGTTACATCACAACATTGACTCTTATTCTTTCATAATTATCTGAGAGACCACATGGAAAAACAGTACAAAATATAATTTGAACTTATTTTATTAACGTTAAAACAAGTAACACACATTGTTCTATTGACATGGCTAGTGATGTTGAGGATCTGGACCTGCTGGTGAAACTCTTTCCAACCTTCCACCAAGCATTGACCTCTTTTGCTGCCACTCACCATTTCTTATATTGTTGATCAATTCACGTATCCCATTAATCTTTGTGCTCACTGTTGAGTACTCATGAATCACTCTTGCTTTTGTACTCACAGCAAACAATGCAAGAACAATCATCAAAACAACACAACTTAGCTTCGTTGAACTACCCATCGCAAGCACAATAAGCTAAGAATGAAGTTGTAGATTTGTAATTGAGTGAAATATGTGCCATGACAATGCACGCTATATATATACACACAGTCACACCAAGGTTGTAAGCTATATATATCTTAAAGGTTAGAAAATATTGTATAACTTTACTATTGGAAGGCTTTGTAAGCACATAACTATAATCCAATTTATTAAACTTGTCCTATTTCTCTTTTGGGTTCATTATATTATATCCATCTTATCGTGTTTTTCAACTTTTTACTCAAAAATGTGAAAGGTTACTTATTGGATGGAGTGATGATAAACATACACTTCAATTTGTTTGTAGTATATCTTGGTTCAACACTAATGATATAATAATTTTATTTTAAAAATATAAACTAACTTAGGAAAAAATAGCTATAAAAATATTAATTTTTAAATGGTGTTTTTATAGGTGTAGAAAAATTGAGTCTACATCTAACATTTTCCTATTGGATATAGCAACTATATTATTAAGAGTTGAGTTTAAATTTAGCTCATCTTTCCATAACGATCTTGTAGAAGATGAATATTGTCCTCACTTTTATTTTGTAAATAGATTTTAGTGTGTGATTTGCAACACATTATTGTATTGTATGTCGAAATATATATATATATATATATATATATATATATATATATATTTATTGTGTATGAAACTAAATATTTATGGATAGTAGTCTGATAAGGTTAATAGAACTAATTAAGATGGATTTTTATCCTATTAAAAAATATATTTAAATCAATCTTATTTTCCAAAATCAATGTATAAGATAAACATTGACTTCACTTATACATCACTATTTTATTTTTAAAAAAATAAAGAATTTAAACCTTGTAACTATATAATAAACAACCAATAAATTTCATTAAAATAAATTTTTATGACTATTATTAGAAAATGGATTTTAAATCTTTGTTAGGTCTATCCAAGGAGGAGGTTCATCGGAGAGATACAAACACCAATGAGATATAAGCCCAACCGTATAAAGGATTGACACCACTTTCTATCCAAAACCTTAAGGCAATGGGTTAACGGGTCTTTCATCTTTATATAGTGCTCCATTTTCTCATTTTTATCCAATGTAGGACTTGGACTCGCACTTGCATTCCCAACAAATACCACATAGTGAATTTTAAGTTTAACTCAAATCAACAAAATCAACTTGTAAGGTGAAATTTGCAACCAACTTATATATTATAATTTGGTCTTATCTCTAGTCGATGTGTGACTTTCAACAACTATGATACGATTTTAAAAAATACATTTTAAATCTAATTTAATTTTACAAAATGAATTTATATCTCTTATCAATTTAAAATCTCTTACTCTTTATCCTCCCATGTATGAATTTGTGAGGAGACCAAACCAATTCATCATACATTGTCTTGTTCACATTATTGGAAAGATCGAGGGAGAAAAGGTGTAAAGACAAAAGAACCTTTAAGAAAACCTTTATATCATATCAAGACAGATATGGCTTATAGTAGAAAAAAAAAATTGCAAGATATGCATGATGCTTTGTCCACGTGAAAGGTAAGTATTTAGATTTTGTCGTAAATGCCGTCTTTGCATTTACCGGAAAATGCAGCCGTCATTTGACTCATTTCGCATGATTTATTGACAAAGCTTTTGGTTTATTTGTAAAATGCTCACACCATAAAGATTTTGTATTATTCTTGTCCACACTTTCAAGTGGACAATGGGACGCGACTAATGTTAAACCTACGTGTTGTCGACTTTTCATTAAACTCCTCGCTTTTTATTTTCAAAAACATTATTTACTTATCAATAATAATTATAATACTAATACCCCCATTATTTTATTATGACATCTAGTTAAAATATAATATTTATATTAGTTTTTAAATTTAATAAATATAATATTTATATTATTATTTTTATATTTCATAATTCGTAATCTCTATTTTTTTATTTATTTTATCAGCAATCTATATTTTTTAATGCAATGAGTATTGGAATAAATTATAAATTTAAAGGAAATAATAAAAAAAAATCCAATTGTGTTGGTAGAGTATTTGATGTTTCTTTAACTATTTTTAATATATCGATAGTTTTATTTTTCTTTTTTTTTGTGATTTTAAAATATAAAATAATTAAAATTTTATATATATAAACAAAATGGAGAAATGTCTTTCTATGTTTTCAATATTACGATACTTGGTTATTGTTTTCAGGAAATAAGTAACTTATAATAATTCAAATTATTGTCACATACGTTTCGAATAAGTACTGTATTTCTTACATCAATTTAAATTTTAGAAAACAAATCAATTTCATGCCACAAATATTCAAGAAAAAACAAAGTTATTGTCTTCTGCATCAACATTTTAGTATTAACGTATCAAGTTTATTTCTAGCAGGTATATTTGATTAGTTGATCACTGAATAATTTCTTGAACTCATGTTTTTGATCTTATAGACTCCATTCCAATGGTTGTGGAGTGCTACAATAATATATAACTACGGGGCATGCATAAAAATTTAAATATATCCAATCAAATTAAATAAGAACGAAGAAATGAAAAAAAAAATTAAAAATTGATCTATTTTTTATTCTAAATTGGAAACTAACAAAAATACTAATTGAAGGAGCTACCTTGTTGATTAAACTTACTTAGTAACTATCGTAGTACATAAACCAAATTAATAATAATTTATATTTCTTCGTGTGCGTACTACATTTATTTTGCTTTTATTTAGCATAATGGACGTGTGGTATTCATTGTATTTTTTTTACGAGTTAACTTTATGATAAGTATTTTATATTTAAATATTTAAAAAATTATAAAAAAATTACCAAGTGAAGTATTGATTGAATTAATTCAATAGTTTTACACTTTTGAAGCCAATGGATTAGATCAATGTGTAAGTAGTTGCTGTAACTGTGATTTTCTAACCATAAGATTTTTTATTTTGATAATGTTACAAGTCAAAATAGTAAATTTAATATAGATTTAATTTAATATAAATTTAATTACAGTCGAACTTAGGATTGCTGTAACTACATATGCATCCCTTCCTTTTATTTTTGCTACAAAAATCTACTAAATTTTTTGATCTTGTTACTATTCTAACAGTTTTATTGGAAATGGTATTAACTACGTTTGTAACACTTTATAAACAAAATTAATATGTTTTTAGTTGATGAAAGAAATTGAAGTTTTTTTTTTTTTTTTAAATATTGATATATTTTGGTTTCCAAACTTTAAAAAAATATATTTTTAATCTTTTTAATCCAATTATGTTAAATTCTTTTGACGTGTCAAACGTGTTTCATGTAAGCATTTGAACTGTTTACACCGTTTGACATATTTTCGCTTCAATGTCAATTGGGAAATATGTTTGACATGTCAAAACAATTTAATGTTATTGTCGCAACCGGGCAAATCGCGACGGGACGACGATCCAAAAAAGAAAAAGTTTTTGAAAAAAGAATTTATGGAGTCGCCATCATAGTTTATTCTGGAAAACTACGGAAAAACCATAAAGAAAAGACACGGTCCACGAAAACCAGATTCTGGGTTCGGGAGTCGGTTACGTGTAGGGAAGGTATTAGCACCCTACAACACCTGCCCTAAAGCAGTACCTTTAACTAAATACGCGAATAAAATGTGGTTTTCAAAAACGTTTAACTTCCCCTAAAAAGAAAAATAAAACTCTAAAGAAAACAAAATATTTTTTTGTGTTTTTTGTGCCCGACAAGGATTGACCTTGCACCTACGTATTCTCAGTCAGACTGAGAAATCAGGATTACGTAGTTCTAGCATTATGTTTGGATGATTGTTTGAAAACATGATGTTTTATATTTTTTTGTTAATTTTTGAAAGAAGAAGAACAAGGTTTTTAACACAAGGCTGACACGAATGGTCGCACGTGTGCTTAAACCTTTTAAAATAATTTTTTTGTTTATTTATTTATTTTAGAAAAAGAAAAAGGTTTTCAACACAAGGCTGACGCGAATGGTCGCACGTGTGTTTAAACCTTTTAAAATAATTTTTTTGTTTATTATATTTTTAGAAGAAGGAAAAAGTTTTCAACACAAGGCTGACGCGAATGGTCGCACGTGTGCTTAAACCTTTTAAAATAATTTTTTTGTTTATTATTTTTTTTAGAAGAAGAAAAAAGGTTTTTAACACAAGGCTGACGCGAATGGTCGCACGTGTGCTTAAACCTTTTAAAATAATTTTTTTGTTTATTTATTTATTTATATTTACTTAAAAGTAGATAAAATAAAATAAATAAATGAGTAACTAAAAGAAAATAAAAAGTAGAAATAAAATAAACTAAAAAGTTAAATGATAAGATAAAAAATAAAAAAATAAAAAACAATATATAAAAAAAAAATAAAAAAATAAAAATAAAATAATAAGTAAGAAAGAAAAGAAAAAAAAATATGGAGTGCTTAAATAAGAAAAGGGATGTCTAAGTCAAACATTTTTTTTTTATTTTATAAACAGATTTGGGCCTAAGCCCAGAGGAGAAAGGAGTGAGGCTTAACAGAAATAGGGGTGCAAAGAAAAATAAACTTTCAGGCAGATTGGTCTTAGACCCAAACTGAAAAGGAGTGAACAAGGAAGACAAAGGGGTGCAAAGAAAGTTTTTTTTTTCCTTTTGGTTTTGGGCTTGAGCCCAAAGAGTAGGGGGTATGAAATCTGAACAAGGTGGGTGCGGATGGAACGTTGTTTTCTTTTTTTTTTTTGGGTTTGGCCCAGGCGGGCCCAGTGCTCTCAGCCCCCTATTCTGAAATCAGGGTTCTACCCCTTCAATTCATTTCCGACTCTCTCATCCCTGAGAAAACACAGAGGCTCGAGATTTCTCTCCCTCTCGGAGGGTTAGCCCCTCTTGAACCCACGCACACCACCGCCTCAGTCAACCGGAATCGCCACCGCAACAGCCCTCCCGGTCCGTCCAAAGAGTCACCGGCGATCGTCGCTACCATCCGGTCAGCCACCGCAAGCTGCAGCGACTTCACCCTCTCTCTCTCTTTGTTCGACCTAGGGTTGGGGCTTTGCCGTCTCGAACACCACCGGCCATCCGACAACCACCGTTCTCCATCCGGCCAGTCCCGGCGTCGCCAATCGCCACCTCATCGCCGACCACCATACCGCAAAGACCTCCCTTTCGGCGTCAAAGTCGCTGCGCTGCAGAGACGACCAACGCGAACACCATCTTCGCGCGTCTCCTTCGCCCAACCTAGGGTTGGGGTTTGCCTCCCTGGAACGTCACACGCCGCCACCACCCCGTTTGATCCACCAAGGATATTGCCGGCGACGCCTACGCCACAATCTGTCGCGGCTCCCCCCTCCCCCCCTCTCTATTTCGCGCGTGGGCAAACTATTTCGTCTTCTGTGACGCACACCCGCTGACACTGACGAAGCCAGCCACCACAGACACCCTCATCAGGCTCGACGTCTGCTCAACTCGAACACAACAGCCTCCATGCTTTCGCCGCTGTTTGCCTTCTCACGGCCTTGGGCGATTTTCAGGTTTGGATTAAGTTTCCCTTTGTGAGAGGAATTGGTTTGAAGGAAGGTGGCTTATGGTTGAGAAATTGAAGCAAAAGGCATTGAATTTGATGTTGGCTGTTGGTGGCAGGTCACGATTGAACTCGACACCAGATGAGGGGCAGGGGTGGGGCTAAAGATGAATGTGAGACCGGATTGATTGTGTTTTCCCTTGTTTTTTGTGTCCTCTGGTGGAAATCAAATTTAATGATTCAAGTTCATTGTTGATGATTGGAGGTAGGCAGAGATGTGAGGGACATATCACTATGGTCCATGGCCGCCATTTGACTGTTGGTTGAGTATACGAACTCTCTTGGAGGGGAGAAATAGGACAGTAGAAGTAGATGTGGGGAAGATGATGATAATGTTTGGTGGTCGTTGAGAATGAAGAGTAAGGAATTCATACATAGGCAGAGCAATGGTATGGAAAGCACAAAACGTAGTAGCCAGCATAGTCCATAATACAGAAACTTATGACATCATGAAGGAGCGAATGAGTGAGGGGGTTACTTACCTTGAAACTTTGTTATTGCTTGGCCTCTCTTGTTGCAATAGTGAAGTTGATGCAGCTAATGTGAATCTCCAGAAAACCTCACCCCCTCCTTTGCTCTTGTTGGCCCTGTTCTTGCTTGTGATTTTTTTTGATCAATGTAGTACCCCCTCCTCTTGTTATTCCACCTCCTTTTCAATAACCGTTTTTGCTCTGCAAAATCCCCAACCAAGCCTTTCTGCCAATCCGTATCGTCTCTGCCAATCCGTATCGTCTCTACCCTCCCCCAAAATGCTTCGTCCTTGCCTACAGAAAAGTGATTTTGTCCTCCCTCCGAACGAATCCCCTCTTTCTCTTTTTTTTTTTTTAATTCTTAGTTTTCTTTCATTTTTCTTTTTTTTCACAAAAGACAAAATTTTCACACATTGTTTTTATTTTATTTTAAAACCTCCTAATTAATAATAATTTTTTTAATAGTTATATTATATTACACAAAACGAAAAATTAAAAAATTTAAATTAAAAAGAAGAAAGGTAGAGTAATATTTATAAAGAAAGAAAAAGAAAAAGAAAATAAGATTAAATTAATAAAAAACCATAAGAGGGTAAAAATAAAAATAAATAAATAATAAAAAGGATGGAAAGAAGTGAAAAAAAGGTGACAACAAAAATACGATATAGTAAAAAAAAATCCGGACGAAATTTGGTATTGACAGTTATTGGATTAAAAATATTATATTCATTCTTTTATAAAGTTTGAGAACAAAAATGTATCTAAATTTTGAACATAGATGAATTTCAATTTCGTGTCAAAGTTCAGATACTAAAAATATATTTATCCTAAAAATATTACATATGGTTATACAAATTTTCCTAACTTTTTGTGAATAATGTGGGTATGGATTCAATATTTCAAAATCTAATCTAGGTCGTGTCTAGATCCAACAAAATAGATTGGATCTATAATCTATATTTAAATTAATTAGATCATTCAAAATATAGGTTTTTTTTTTCAATCCATTTTAAAATGGAATAAATATAGATTCAATCTAAATTATTAATTAGATCAAATTGAAGGAAATTTATCTAATATACATAACTATTAGGTTTATTAGATATGTGTTGAGTCAACTGGCTCGATTAGAACATAAGTTGACTTATGTTATGATGAGCCCTTAACTCCTACCAAAGATGGAGGCACATAACACATGCTTAAGGAGAATAAACATGTTTACATGTGGAGTTTCTTCACATTCTTTTGGTTTATTTTTGTGGTGACTTTCTTTAAGTTAACTTATGTTGACTTAACTTAGGTTAACTTATTGACTAAAGTTGACTTGTTAACCTTAGTTGACTTGACTTAAGTTGACATGTTGACTCTTTTGTCTATTTTCTTAGTAGGACAAGCTAGTGCCAATTTGGAGGAGTATAGCACTACTTGGAATGGATGAAAGCATCACCTTTGTAGTCAAACACTTGGACACATTTTTGGAGAGTCTTGGAAGGCAAGGTTAACCTTCTCTTCTAGAAGGTCAAGGCACCACCTTAGAGGCTTGGAGACCAAGCTAGGGTTCTCTCCTTTTCAAGACACCTCCTTTTGAACTACCTTTCTAAAAATTATGTTGTGTTACTACACATAGGCCTTTAATTTGTATTTTTTTCAAGGAGACTCTTTCCCACTTATAAAAGGGGCTTTCCTGAACTATTGTAAGGTTTGAATATCTTTTAGTATAAACACTTGTCTTATCTTGAGAATAGCTCTCAAGTGGCAACTTACACCACTAATGATGGGTTGGTGAGCTTTAATACCACCTAAATGGTGTGTCATCCTATTGAGCTCCCCTCCCTTATTCTATCTTCCATCTCTTACAATCTTCCTCTTTGTTACTTTTATGTCCATTTATATTTGGCATTTGACCTTGTCTTTGTGTTCTTGTTTTGTTTCTTGAATTAAGAGAATTTCTCTTCTTCCCTTGAGTTTCTTGAAGTGCACATTCACATCTAGATCCAAAAAGTTTGTGCCTATAATGGAATGATAATCTTTTGAGTCTAGTTTCCAAAAAAATAATAATAAACATATTTAGAGCTCTATGGAGAAGTTTAAGTGAAAAATAGTTACCAAAGGTCAGAGTTACCACAATGTCGTCATCAATGTTTTACATGTTTTGTTTTGGCAGTTTTGACTACTATTTTGTATTGTCTAAATGCTTCTAAATGTTTTGGATAACATGTTTTCATGTGCTTAGCTTAAATTTGAGTAATATGACATATGCTAAATTGAACTTTTCCATTTCTTATTTCCTAATTGTTTGAAAATTGAATGATCAAAATGACTAGTTTTATGTCTATGTACCTTTGAATTGATTGGTTGACCTAAACACTAGGGGCTAAGTGTTTAAATACATCTAGACATCTTTATTCAAATTGTGCTAAGCTAGAATTGGAAAATAAAACTGATTGTCTAGCACCAAATCCAAAAAGCTATGAGCATTTTTACATCCTAGAAAATTGAAAATTGCAAAATTAAAGTGATATGATTCTAGCTTGCATGACTTTGTCTACATATATATGTATGGAAAATTAGTCCTATAATTTTTAGGACCTAGTGATACGATCTTGTTGAGAAAAGAGTAAGATCGCTTATGAATTTGAATCTTCAAGAGACACAACTAAAATAAACCAGAGAAGAATGTAGAATAAGATAGAGAGGAGGATACCACAATCTAGTAGATTGATAAGCCAAGTGAAGATTCGTCGTAAAGATATTAATCTTTGATAAGAATCAGAGTGCTAATCTAAGAACCAAGATAATCCTCTCTAAGAATGCAAATGCATATAATATGACTCAAAAGTGTCTACATCAGCTTTTGGTACCTCTATATATAGGCACATAAGTTTAAGAAAACCTAGAAACCCTAAAATAAAAACCAAAGCCCAAACACATATAAATAATAGAAAACAAAAGTTACAAACGCAAAATTTTGCCTAACGCGGCCCGCTTGCTCAATGAACACAAACTCGCTCGCCCAATGAATTTAACATTCTATAAAATTAAAATAAAATTACAATTTATTTAATTTCCTAAATTAATCTTCAATTGTGCTTATGATCTTCATGTTCTTTAAGTTCCCTCCTTCATGGAATATTATAAGATTCAAAGAGACATGTTTTGATCTTTAATCGTGTCATAGATTCTTTGAATTGCAAATGTTCTTCCTCATGTTCTTTTCATACATGTTCAGGAGATAGTCCTCTATCATACCTTTCTTGTTGAAGAGGATTTGTCATCAAATTCGTACCATTTGAAGATTCCTTATCATTCTCCTCTATTTGGAGAGAATTCAACTTGAATTCTAGAAGATCCTACGCATAAACATAAACATAAATCAAAGAAACAAATATAAAACAATCAAAACTACAAATTCTACTAAAGTGATATTTGGATTCTAAAAAAGGCCAATGTATTATTATCAGAGGTTTGGATGTATGCCTCTAGGGTCAAATACTCACTTGCAAAAAATAATCAAACAACTTTAATTTAAAGATGCAATGCTAAAAAATAAATCAAAAGAATATTTCCTATGTAAAAATTCAAACTATAAGTATGACTTTGATTATCCATAAGTTTCTTAGACATGGTCAAACATGCTAACTCATGTACATATATTTCTAAGCTTGTTTCCATACTAAAAGAATGACTTTGATTATCCAAATGAATTGACAAACAAGCTAACAAATTATCAAACATAGGTTCTTTGAGTTCAAAGCTTGTGTCTTTCTTTTCTATCATTTTGTCTTCCTTCCATTGTTGATGTCATGGTTCCTTGATAAACAAATTTTCCTTAGGCAACAAAACAAAAAAGAGGCTAGTTAGTATTTTTCTTTAATGACAAATCAGGATGCTCTTTTCTTTTTCTCTCTTTTTCATCTTTCTCTTCTTTCTCTTTCTTTTCTTTCTCCTATATTTCTCTATTTTCTTTCTCTCTTTTGCTCTCTTTTCTTTCTCTTCTTTTTCTTCATTTTCTTTCTCCTTTCTCACTCTCTTTTCTTTCTATTATTTTTCTCTATTTTCTTTCTCCTCTGTCACTTTTTTCTTTCTTTTCTTTTTCTCTTTTTTCTCTTTCTTCGCCCTTTCTCTTTTCTTTCTCTTCTTTTCCTTTATTTTCTCTTTCTTAAATTTCTATAAGTGCTTCTTTTTTTATACTATTTTAATCTTCTACCATTGTCTTCTTTAAAACGCATTTAATTATTGGAAATTCTTTTCTTCCTCTTCTTTCAAATATAGAATGTAATTCTCGAAGTCTTCATTAGTAGTCATGGGACTTGCATTCCAATTAGAACACCGATGAGTTTCATGCCCATAGCCTTAACATTTAGAATATCTTATAGCACTTCATTTAACCCTTGGGAAAACATTTTTCTCATGCTTGTGTGTTCAGAAGAAATCCATATGTCTAACAACCTAAGTTTTTTAAGATTATCAAATAACTCTCAACAAAATATTACATAGAGAGAAACACGTCTAAGGAAAGAAAATGTTTTTCAAATAAATCTTCTAATAGACTATACATGTAACAAAAAACATTTGAACGTCTAAAAGTTCAACACGTTACAAAAAGCATCTTACAAAGTGAAGTGTTTCTCTAAAGTAAAATTGTGTTTTACTCAAACAATGATTAAACGAGAAAACGTCTTACAATTGTATCATTTAACGAAAGCTTCTAAACACTACCAAAAGTATATAAGTGTCTAATGAATAGAATGTGATGAGTCGATATTTTATCCTATTCACTTAGATTTTTGTACTGGATTTAATTAGGGGATTGTGCTTAAACGTCTAATATTGCCTTAGTTTTGATATTTGAGCCTAATTTGACGAGTAATTCTTATTTTAACTAATTTGAATTATCTAGACTTATTTATTTCCATTATTATTTTCAGGGAAATTTTAGGAAATACATTTTGGGACATAAAGAGAGGGCCACGTCATCTACCACATCATTTTCGTTCATCCACATCAGCATTTTAGTTTAAAATACAATTATAATTTCGTTTTTATGAATATTAGACCAAATTTTAGATTGTCGGCCATTTTTGGTAAAATTGGAAAAGGCCTAAAAAGGGGTTGACCTAGGTTATTGAACCCATGCAACAGCCACCACTTCTCCCTCTCCCTCAATCTTCTATTTTTAGTTTTCTTGCTTCTTGGACAGAGGAGACAACTCTCCAAGTTTAGGTTTTATCTTTCGTTTTCGTTTTCCTCTTCTTTGTATTGAATTCGAATTATAATTCTCATTGCATTTCCATTTTTGTTTTGCTTCCATTGGTCACTTCATTTTCTGCATTTGAGGTTTCTACATTTCTTTCTGTTTCCTATTTCAATTCCAATTTATGATTTCGTTTTAATGTTCAATTTCATTTTACATTTTCAGTTTGTTTTGTAGTTCCTGGTCCATTTCGTTTTGATTTTTGCAGTTTAGATGCTGTTTTAGTAGTTGCATTTTTCTTGACTCTAAAATTTTAATTTCGTTCTTGATTTCAAGTTCATATTTTAGTTGCATTTTGTTTCTATTTTTAATTTCGTTTTACTGAATTAGGTTTCAACTAGTTTAGGATTTCGTTTTATATCTCATACTCTGTACAACTGCAATGTGTTGTTCATTTTGTAATTAATGGAAGCTTAATTGTGCTAGTTGGTGATTAGTGAGGTTGCATTACTTTCATGAGGTTTATGCACTGACTTTTGCAAATCTGCTGCCCTTGCCTTACTCATATCCAATCTATTGTGCTACTGCAATTAAGACACACTTAGTGGTCTAATTGGGGGTTTAATATTCGCTTAGTCATTAATATGTATGGTGCATAATCGATTGAATGTATGCAATTCGTTTGCTTAATTCGTTTTTAAGAAAACTCAATTAATCTTCGCTTAGTTGGTTGATTGGTGTTAAAATAGGGTGAGATCAACATTTAATTTATTGCTAATCAAGGATTGAAAGAATTGAAATCAAACTAATGCCAACCTATTTTTAAGCTCTGTGTGTTTAATCTGCGTTTCTATTTTGTTGATTTCAATTAGTAAAACTTTCCAGACTACCCCACTAAGTGTTTGACCTATTGCTTGAACCAATTGTTTATAATGTTTACGGAGGTTAGAGAGCGATGATTTGAAATTCTTACATGTTCAGTTGAAGAGAAATGCGTAGACGAATTTGAAGGGAAACGCAAGATCCCCTTATTGTTCAATCACCTGTTGATGTAGTGAGATTTGGAGGGATGGAATGCAATTTATCTAAAGTGCCCCCATATCTGAAGCTTGCGGAGGAAGAAGGCGCTTACGGAAAAGGGAGGAGAAGAAAGAGTGAGCGTTGTGAGTGATTAACCTTTGAGCGAGATTAGGGATGACAACGGGTCGGGTCGGGCACGAATAATGCCTACCCGCAACCCGACCCGCTGGGTAAAATTGTACCCGCTACCCGCCCCGCTACCCGCTGGATACCCGCTTTAAAAAAACCCGCGAATTTTTTCAACCCACGGGTACCTCTTGGATACCCGTTTTCAACCTGCGAATATTTTAAAAAAAATATTTTATAAGTTTTTAAATGAAAAAAATCAAATTAAATTGTAAAAAACAATGCAAATAATATTTAAAACATATATCCAAGAAAAGTCAATGGATAAGTAAATAAAAGTTAAAACTTAAATTCAAATTAATACAAATTAATAGTAAAAACAATTCAAATTAATACAAATTAAAACTTAAATTCAAATAATTGTTCTAAAAATAACACTTCAAGATTCATGCTTGTTCTTCCACATCTTGATTTTGACCACTTAATTCCTGAAACAAATAAATACAAATAAAGTCATCAATCAATGATAAAGTAACACTATTAATAAAATTAGATTATAATACTATAAAAAAAAATAACTAACATCATCATCAATTATCTCCTCTAGTATTGTATTAAGCTTCATGTTATCCACTTTCAATTTTGAAGAACCTGAAAAAGGAAAATAAAATCATTTGTCATAGCCAATCATTTGAATGAATATAAATATGTAATTTAAATTGTTCATTTAATTACCTTGTATGTCACTCCATAGCCAATCTTGAACACATCAATGCCTCTAAAGTGTCTGGGTGTAATCTACTCCGATGTGGAGTAAGAAATCGACCACCCAAAATAAGAGACCTAGGTGAAATCTTGTCTAAAATGCGATCAATCATAGCATCATTTGTAGTGCAATTATCAACTGTCAAATCTAGCCAGATTAAGAACCACACAACATGCAAAACAAATCTAGCCAGATTAAGAAAACAATTAGCAAACATCATAAGTTCATGTTAACCACCAACACTATCTCAGAGTGAATCCCAATAACAGAGAGATAGGGAGAGAAAAAAGTCTTCAAGTACAAACCTTAAATTTTAACCAAATCACAAAAAAATTATGGCCACAAAATCACATATCACAGATGAAAAGATCCAGGGATACATGCGTTATATATATATATATATATATATATATATATATATATTAAATAACAAACATAAGAGTAATACTATTAGTCATTAATCATCTGTCAAAAAATATTAATACAATTATTAAAAATAATAAAAGTCAGAAAGATTAAAAATAAAAAAATCATTATTGCTGCAGTTGCAACTTGAAAATGTGGCCAAGTAGCCAGATTTTTGGACCAACTGAAAAATGACAATTTAGAAAGACATGGATATAAAGTCTTAAACCAAAACCACCTACATAGGCGCCTAATGTTTTAAAGTTTTCATCCTTGTTATTATTCTCGGACTCTTTGAATAAGGTTCTCTGTAACTATTTATAAAAGAAAAAGAAAGAAATAAGTTATTCTCATAAAGTTATAATTGCCTCAAGCGTAAGTTAAAGAATTCTTTAGAAGTCCAATCATTTAAATAATAAAAGGATAAAGCTATACATGAAAATTTTGGGAGTCCAAATTTGAAGGGTCTTAAGGTGAGATCTGAATTGTCCAAGGTTTATAAAAACTACATTCGCCACATTTCTAGAGAATGTGAGATATCAATATCCCCTTCACCCGCACCCCCATCCCCCTCAATGCTCAGTATTAGACATTTGAAGGGTGGACAAATGCAGATAACCTAATAGCAATATCCCCTCCAGCATGGAAATAAATATCTAGTGCATGGGAAATACGAGTGACCCAATATCCTCATTCCTCTGTTACTCTCATTCACACTTTCTACTAATCACACAAAATTTATAATAATAGATAGACTAAGAAACAAACACATTCAGCTGTTATATATCTGAAACAACAAATCCACATACCTGAATATAAACTTCTTGAGGTACAACCGGACAGGCCTCACACTTGGCTTTGAAATTTTAAAACTAGAAGGAGAAGAATGGGAAGAGAATCAGAATGAAGTTATGCTTTGCTAACATCCCGATAAAAAAGAAAGAAAAGGACGAAGGAAATGAGAAGAAAAAAAGCACCTTAAAAAATTTGTTTGAAAAAAGGGAAGAAAAGAAAACCTCAGCTGTATTTGGTGAGAAAGAAAACCAACAGTTGGATCTAAGCTCGTCTTTGCACAAGAAAAACAACAACTGGATCTAGTTCCTCTTTGCATAAGAAAACCAGCGGCAATAGTGAAAAATAAAGTTAAGGTATGTGGATTTGGTGAGAAGAGAAAGGTAAGCTCAACATTCAGGATTTCAGAGGAAGTTAGGGTTTGAAGAGGTAGAGGCAGAGAGTATTCGAAAGTAAGAAAATCTAACAGGATAAAAGTGTAATTTCACCTCTCAAACGGATAACGGATACCCGCGGGTACGGATAGGGTGATACCCGAACCCGACCTGTTAACGAGCGGGTATTAAAATACCCGCTACCCGCGGATACTAAATACCCGTAGCGGATTTTACCCACGGGTACCCGCGGGTACGGATTTTTCTGTCATCCCTAAGCGGGATCAAGAAGCTTGGAGAACCAACCATTGTTGTTGCTGTTGTTCCTGTTAGGGTTTTTGAGTGAGGTTGGGGCGCAATCGTACGACGTCGTTTGGGTCCTGCCACGAAAGGGACGTTTGCAAAACTTGCCTCCTACTCCCGCTCCCCCTTCGTATCTCTTCTCTTTCTCTTCGGTCGCCATGGCAGGACAATGGAAAGCGAATAATTATTTGTGCATAATCCAATAAAAAAAATCATGACAAATTTTTAACATTGAAGCCACCATAAGTGTGTTATTTGTGTTTTTATTCATGTTAGAAAAAGAAGAAAAAAATTACTAGCTTCATGTAATTTTATTTAAGGATGTTAATTACTATTAAAATAGTTTTATTCATATAAAGATCCAAATCCCACTTCCATACGTATGCATTGTTTTTCTATCAACAAATTAAGACTGAAATAAAAATATATGTTATATCTTTTACTAAATTATAATTTTTTTACATTTTAAATATTAATTTGGTGACTTATTTTTATGGTGAGATTTGGTGACATTTAGAAATAAATTCATTTTACTAAATTATAATTTTTTTACATTTTAAAAATTAATTTTATTAATTATTTTTACATTTAAATATAACATTAACAATTAACATTTTATATTACTTTAATAACTAGGGGCATTTTGGTAATCTTTACTTTCTACCAATTAATTTTTTTTTTTAAATCTGTCACATCAATCAAATCCTACACTAATTCTCACAAACTTTACTTCATAATCCACTCTCATTTACCTCCAAATTCACTCAAATAAACAACAAAAATTTACCCTCAAATCCATTCAATTAGTCTCCCCCAAATCATCTCCTCCAAACTCCCTCAAGTGAACAAAGCATAAAAGACGACCTAGGAGTCACTTCCTAGTCTATACTCACTTAATTGCATGTTAATTTGATTCAGATATGGCCTTGATCAAAATGTATAAGAAGAAAGCAAGGATAGAAGATAGATATTTTATCAAGAGAAATATTACTTAGACTAGCACTAAACAATAGAGAACCCTTAATAAGAGTATCCAAACATCCTTGTGTCTAAACTAAAACAACGTATGCATGATCAAGAGATAAAGCGTTTTAAAGAATACATCATCTAGTGAATGACCACTAAACACTATAGCCTTTGAAGAAACATTTAATGTTTTATATCATCTAATGATTATACATGTTGTATGTTTTACTATAAAACAATGTGTTAATTAAATGTCGTTGACATATGCAATAATACTCTGAAAAAATAATGTACTTCACAATCATCAATGGATAAAATATTTAATTCTATACGAAAAAGTGCTTTTGTGCTTGCATACTTTGCTCTCTTTATCTGAGTAGGAAATGACAACACAAAGCTTTATCCTAGAGCTCAAAATTAAGAGACATTGAGAAATAAGATACCTATTTAAGGCCTCTAGTCCAGAAGGATCGTACAAAAGCTACCTTTGAGAAAACACTGTTGCCCTACAAAGTTGATTCTCAATGCTTATATCGTTTGATGCTCTTCAACCTAAGAAAATCGATGAAAGCAAGCTCAAGAAAAAGAAAATGTGATAAAAAAAGCTATCATCACCTCTAGTTTTCTACTTCATCTTCAAGCCTACAATGTTTGATGATTTCAGAATGAAAGGAATAATAGAAGAAAACAATAGAAGAATGATAAGAAATGAAGAAAAGAGAAGGACAAAGAGTTTGTATTGAATATGTACTCTAAAGTTCATCATCGAACTTACAATACACAATGATCATTTGAAAGATTAGAAGAGAAGAAGAAAGAGAAAAGACTTCATGAGCTTATATCATCTAATAACTTAAGAGAATGAACCTTATGAGTTCACAGATTGTTTTATATCATATTAATCCTCTTCATGAGAGTTTATTTAATTTGTATTTAAAAATCGAACAATAATTGTGTTTGTATTGAAACACTTATATTAAATTTTGTACTAGTCATGATAGACTAGGAAACTAGGAGTGGTTGACAATACTTGGATAGTAAGAGTGGTCATAATACTAAAAACCCAGGAGTAGGTAATTGAACTGTGGTCACCCAGGTTACCACAAGTAGTTCCTTATGTCCATTTAGTTGTCCAAAACTCAAAATACACTCGCGTAATCATTTACCAAGCTTTGGTAAACGATTACAAGGATGTTTTTGGGTGCACTGGCTTAAGAACTTCACCTAAGTGGCTGACCTCATCAAAACTGGTCACCTACACCATGATGGGATCCCCCAAACCTGACCTCTAAGCATAAAAACACACTTAAACAACAAATTCAACTTAAAATCACTAGACTTGTGTAAAAAAACACTGCAATTGAATTGTGGTCACACAGTTTACCACACGTGGTTCCTTATGTTCAATTAGTTGTCCAAAACTCAAAATACACTTGCATAATCGTTTACCAGGCTCTGGTAAACGATTACAAGGTTGTTTTTGGGTGCATTGGTCTAAGACCTTCACCTAAGTGGCTAATCCCATCAAAAGTGGTCCCTTACACCATCGTGGGCTCCCCCAAACATGACCTCCAGCCATATACGCACACCTAAACAACAAATTCAACTTAAAAACACTAAACTTGTTTAAAAAAACACTGGAATTGAACTGTGGTCACCCAGGTTACCACAGGTGGCTCCTGTAGTTCAACTGGTTCTCCAAATCATAAAATTCATTCGTGTAATCGTTTGCCAACGTCTCGTAAACGGTTACAAAGGTGTTTTTTTGATGCAGAGGTTACAGTACCTCACCTAAGTGGCTATTCTCATCAAAAGTGGTCCCCTACACCATGGTGGCCTCCCCCCAAACATGACATCGAGCCATATACGCACACAAAAACAATAAATTCAACTTAAAAACAACAAATTCAACTTCAAATCACTGGACTTGTGTCAAAAAACATTGGAATTGAATTGTGGTCACCTAGGTTACCACAAGTGGCTCCTGAAGTGCAATTACTTGTCCAAAAACCAAAATTCACTCGTGTAATTGTTTACCAGGCTCTCGTAAATGATTACAAGGGTCATTTTTGCTGCACAGTTCACATGACTTCACCTAAAGTCCATCAATTTAAAACACTTATTCATATACCACGTTCCTTTATCATTATAAAACACACAACTTAAATACATTGTCATTGCACATAATCATATCTTTAAATCAATCATCTTATTCTAATAACTTTGTGTACATATCTCAATGTTTGTCACAGTTTCTTCATATATATAATTGTTTCTTACAATCTGTACATATAACAATTTGCTTGGAAAAAATACATATTTCTCTAAAAACAAACTACATTTCTACAAAGGAAAACAATCCTACAACAATGCATACTCCGCTAAGGCATCAATTATTTTAATGTTCTCGTTATCCAGGATCCAATCACGTACATACTGCTTTCTAATTCCAAGAAAATCCTCCTGAAATCAAAATATTGCAATTTCAAATTTAACACAATCATGAAGCATTACTAACAATCATATTCTTACTTACATTCGTATATTGCGGCATGTTTTTCCCATTGTATTTCTCCTCTCCATCCCAAATTTACATTACTTTTAACATGATAACTCCACATTCATGTCTGAAACAATATGACCAAAACATAAACCATAGATCATCATAACCTACATCACTTACAACAAAAAAAATATAAAGACGAACGGTCAACTGCAAAAACCAAAACAAAATACCTGTAATGCAAAATCTCAAACTCGAAAACAAGACACAAAAATTCAATAGGAGAAACCCATAACCCAAAAACATAACTCAATGACGAAAATGGAGAGAAGAGAAGAACACATTTACCTTCCTCGAAGGACCAAGCTCACTCATTGTTGCCATTTCGCACAATATCATCAACGAAAAAGACGTCCACCAAAAAAGAAGAGAGCCACGACGAAGAGGGACGACGGAAAGGGAAAACCAGGAGAGAGAACGAGGAGGAAGAGAGAAAACGCGAAGGAAGCACGTTAGATGCTAATGAAATAGGGAAGGATATTTTTGGAATCCCAAAAATTCAATTTCCCTCTCAGTTTTTTTAAAAAAAAATTAAAACAATCCAATAATATACTGACATATGATATTGTCAAATTACTGTTAAAAACGCGTTGTTAAAATAACGGAATCCATGCTTTAATTGGTTTCAGTCCATGGTTACGTGAAAAAAGTGGGTTGGAGAGAAAACAAAACTTGAAGATTTTCTATTCTTTTACTTAACATATATAAACTGTTAGGGTTTTTTTTAGGAAAAAGTTTTTACCTTTCCTTGTGTTATTATATGATTGATTTATTTTACATATACGAATTAATAAAATATTGACATATAGTTTATTATAAAAAAATTGTTTAAAAAGTTTGATCTTTTTTATTTTATCTTATTGACCATGAATATTAACAAAAAGGGTGTGGTGGTATTTAAGTGAGAGTTTTTTTAGGGTTAAAACGGGGGAGTGATATCCTGGAGCTGAAAACACGAAAAAACAGGGAGCTAGTTTTGGGAAGCAGCCGTGAGGGGTGGAGAGGCAACCCTAGCCTCCTTGCTTCTACCTAGGATGTTGTAGAGAGGAGTGAATGATCTTGTAACCCATCGGAAGTCTAACAGCTAATGAGAAATATCGTGAAACAGCCAAGCACTGTTGAAAGAAGAAAATCCAGGTAAGGGGAGTGATCATATTTATCTCATGTGAATGTGTTTGGTCGAGTATAGAATGAAAGAGAATGAACGCAGAACTGGGAGGTGGACAGAGGAAAAGGATTAGTGAGTTAGATGAGGGGGAGAAGAGTAGAGAGGAAAAGGAAGGGAGCACCTGCATGCCGAGGGTGAGACTGTGGACTGAAAAGAGAGGAGAGATTGAGAGGACATTGTAGGTTTCGTTGGGACTCTATCTGTGAGTGAAAGTGGAAGATATAAAAATAGTGAAGGGAAATATATAGTAGTGGTGGAAAGATGAGTGTGTGTGGGAGCTGCATGGGGAGGAGAAGTTATGTTGAAGGCTGGAAACAAAGGAGGTGAGTCACGCATGGTGTGTACTGTGAGTTGAGTTTGGGATAAAAGTGGTGAGAAAAGAGATGGGAGAAGAGTGTATGCGTGAGTAGAAGAGCTGTTTGTTTAATATGGATATGGAAAATGAGAAGAGAGAAGTGTGTAAATGAAGAATAATTAATTATCAAAAATTTTATTATCAAAGAAATTGGTCTTTAATTACAAAATTAGTTTCTAAATTGATCTCTAAACATATTTTTTATTATTAAAATTTATCATTAATTAAGAATTTTGTTGTAGTTATTTGGATAGTTTTATGACATGTAAAATGGTGATTTGCATTTCTATTGACAATTAATAGTAGTTTTGAGCTTTTGAAATTTGTGTAGATATATTTGAAACAATAAGAAGCTCAATTATTTCATTGAGAATCATAACCAACATATCTTTTTTTAATAAGTCACTAATATTTTTTTTTTATAAATTAATTTAGTCTTTATATGAGTTGAAATAATTTAGTTGATAAAGAATGTCTACTTGTTTTAGGTGGTGAGATCAAACTTTAAATAAATTCAATCAAACCTTAAAAAAAATTATAATATATAAATAGGTTAAATTGAGACTAAATAATCATGATGTACTTGAATCTTTGTTATTGCATTTGTTATTCTTAATTTCTTTGAGATCTTGAGTCCATAAAAGTAGTATATCAATTGATGGATGAAAGTTCGAAAAGAGAAAAGTATTGTTGTCATGCATTGTTGCTTCATGCTTTTTCCAAAAGTGCTTTATAACGTTATTAGATGAATAATTAAAGCATAAAGAAAGTAAGACAGGTGTTATGGATTAAAAAAATATACTATCATTTAGACAGAGATTTTATAATTTAATTATTGTCTCTTACTACATGAAAAATCCATCAAAAAGTAAAAGCCAGAAGGAAACATGCAAAAAACCAAACTAAATTCATATTTAAAAACATGCAAAATAAACTCTTTTTAGAAGGTACTACACAATCCAGAATATATAATAAGAGTTGAAACTTATAATGAAAAAAATTCTAAAATAATAACATAGGAAACATAAAGAAAACAAAGTAAGTTTATGATAAGACTCTTGCTGCTCTAGCAAGTTTGAACTTTATTATTATTAATATTATTTTTGGTTGCAAGGACTTCATGTTGATCATTATGTCTTTTCATGTTGAAAAATAAATAAAAAAAAAACACAACCAATAATTGATGCGAAATTTTGAAGATTGGAAATTAGTCATGCTTGTGAATCATAATGCACGAGAATGAGAATGTGATTAGGATTTTTTTAGTTAGTTAATTTGTGTATTGTTTCGATTTCAAGTCTATTAAGATAATATTGTTAGTTATTTTCTGTATCAATTTCAAATCTATTATGATAATATTATTAGAATGAGATAATATTGTTAGAACTAATTATCATTAGGATAATATTGTTAGAATCAATTATTACATACAAGGTATAACATTGACATATAAGACTATTAGTTGTAGTAGAACAAACTCCCTAGTTAAGAACTAATAAAAAAGGTTTCAATTCTCTTGGCAAACGAGGTGATGGAGGTTTTGTTTGAGGATGCTTCTTCAACAAGATATGCTCTCCAAGATGTGTTGATGAAGCTCTTCAAAGGATGGACTCCATGTGAGATGATGAATGTTGCGGAAGCTTTTCAAGATGAAGAGATGTGGTTGACGGTGTTGGATGGTCTAGGTAGAAGTCTTTCTAGGAGGTGAGGCCAACCATGAAAGAGAAGGTAAGAAGAAGTCTAGAGAAAGACATTTCTTAGAGTGAGAACTAAGGAGAAGGAGACTTGCAAATTTGGCAAAGAAACTTTAGCATTCAAAATAGTTATAAGGATTACAAAAGGATGTCTCTCCTTTTATAGGTGAAAGAGAAGGATAAAGTACATGGAGTACTTAGGAGCCTTTTCATCATTTAATGAGGAGTCTAAGCATTAAATGAGGAGCCTAAGAATTAAATGTGGAGCTTAAACATTAAATTTGAGGAGCCTTATTCTTTGTAACTAACTTAGTCAAAGCATTTCATGCAAAGGCTCCTTGCAACTAACTCTTTTCAAAACCCAATTTTAACTTATTACTTACCCATTTTTAACTCTTAAAGCCACCAAGCCTTCTAAACAAAGTGCCTTGGCCAAATACAAAACCTAAAAATGAGTTATATGATCCTCCATAAGATTAGAATCCTTAAAGCTCCATCTTCTTCCATCTTCTTTGACCATGGTTCTTTATGAGATGACCAATGTCTTCTAAGGCTTAAGAGAAAGCAAGAACAAGCTTGAAAGTCCTTCTTCTTCTTCCAATCTCCTAGCCTTAGCTTAAGTTGATGATCCCTTCTTGGATCTCCATTTAGTCCTCAAAACAGATTTCATCACGAGGGTTTGTCTTTCATATCTCATTTTTGTCTTCATAAACAACACTAATGTTCCAACCTAAAAAATTCTAAAAGTACACTAAGTTTTGTTACAAGGTCATGCTCATCAATCTTAAAATTGTTAGTGCCACATAACAACATTTTTTGTATAGTGTTTCTAATGAATCCATTGGCAATACCATGGAGGTTTATGTAGCTAACATGGTCGTAAAGCCAACCAAGACAGAGGATCATCCTGACTATTTGTAACGGAATGACAAGTGCAAGAAAATGTTTCAAAACATCAAGCAATATATTTCTTCCTTGCTAATACTCGTAAGTTTATGACCTCAATCAACATTCATATTGTAATTAGTAGTATCATAGTTAACTTGATACTCGTTTATGAAGGGGTGAAGAAACAACACCTTATTTATTTCACTAGTTGGACTTTACAGCCAGTTGAAGAGTCATAAGAAGTCATCGAGAAATTGACATTAGCACTTATCTTCAAGGCATGGAAGCTTTGACATTATTTTTGAAGCTTCAATGTCATTATACGCAACAATTACATTATTAAACAAATGTTATTCAAACCAGATGGTAAATGGAGTTATCTCAATTCATCATATTGAAGTTTCAAAGCAAAGGTCTGATGAAAGCTCAATTCTCAACATATTTTCTTATTGAGCTTCCTTAGTTCAGAGAAAAGCATTAATAATAGTGTTTTGCATGGATAGATCATAAAAAAAGAATGGTAACAGTGCTAGAGTGATCTTTGTACCTCCAAAGAGAAAAATTTAGGGTGACTCAAAGATGAGTCTTCTCTTATTGCAACAACCTCTCTACTCACTACAGGGTTATTCTTAGGAGAAGAATTAGTGAAGGAAGAAGAAGAAGCCATTAAAAATGTACCTAAGGAAATAAATGAATTTGAACAAAGACAAGAAATGCAATGTGCGATGATAAAAATAGGAAGTGCTCTTACATATCAAAAGACAAGAGAAATGGGAATGGTGGAATAACAAGAATTGTAAGACAAAATGACATTTAAATATATAACGGTCAAATATTTTTGAACATTTTAATTATACCGAAAAATGGCAATATTATCATATGTCATGTTCTAGGACAATTATGGGCATGAGGAGTTGAAATACTAGCTACCAAACAACCTAACGTCTCTAAGTAGCAATGAAATCCCTCCTTAATACACATAAAGTGTTAGAAAATGTCTAAATATGCTTTTTTGTGTTTCCCACATTATGTCAATCAGACACTTACAATTTATAGACTCACATATTGGCTTTTTATCTATAAAGCCCTAAACTCTACCGTTAAGACACCATTTATTTTCTATTGTTGTCTAATAACCACTACATTAATTTACTGACCCTTGCACTCTAAAATTCACAAAACTCTTAACAAATAAACAACTCATTTAATCTTAACATTTAAGTTTAATATAACAAAACTCACCCTTAAAATTAAATGTTGTTTTGTGTTTCATCCAGACTTTTCAACTGCATCAACCTACACCGAGTTTACTCCTTTCTAGAAGTTTGGCCAATATCAAACATATCACAGACATAAATGCCAAAATCCTGTTACATCCACAAAATATCTCGATTTGCTCCATGCATGACTTTCTTGGTTGGATCCTTGAAGACTTTCCTCAGGTGTGGCCCAACATGATTACGAACCTTCAAAGTGTGTGTAACAAAATCTTCAATCTTAATTAAGATTTGCATTAAACAAGTCAAACCTTGGAAAGACCGATACTGATTATGTTCCAAATCCACTACAAATTGACATGTTTTGCTTCATAGTATCTTCCAACAACATAGTGATGCAAATAAGTGTCATGGAGAGGCATTGGGTTCCTTAATTCATCAACTACTTTGGCGTTGAAATTCTTTAGTGCTATATAACCTCTTGGAAACTCAATTCCATAATCATATTTATTGGCAATCGATCCCGGTTGATCGTCGAATGTTGCGCTTGACTCAAATTAATTTTGCAAATTAAATGTAGTAACAAGGGAATGACTTCTAGGTCATCTCTTAAGGACCAAATTTTGGTTTTGTGATAGGATCAAACGCGTAATGGGGGGTGAACAGATTGTACGAACTAAACTTAACTGACTAAAACAGAAATTAAAAACACTGATTAAGGACAAGTTGGTTATTAGTTCGACTGCAATGCTTCCAATCCCTTATTACCAAAAATTATTCGCTCCTCTCACCCCTAATCCAGTACGAATTAACCTACTAAGCGATGACTAAAATAGTTTTCATAGTGAACACATTTAATCAGTTCTATCATACCACAAATTAAGCAATTATGGTTGTAATCAACTAAGCGAAGATTAAACACAGATTAGACAACTATAGGCTGAAAGGGGTTATCAAAGGTAGGTTTATTTGGCTATAGAGGCTCAAGAACAAAATTGTCTTTATCACTTTCAAACATGCATATAAGTCAAGAATCATCAACAAGAGTAAAGCCAAGGCATATGTGCAAGCAATGAAGAGATATATCACACACAAGAAAGAACATAAAGTGGCTCAAATCCTCACACAGGGTATTTTTTGAACTACATTTTAGTTGCCTCAAAGCCAACAAACTTAGTTTCCCCACTAATGAAGTATAGGGTAACCAAGGATCAATCCAAGGACTTGGCAGAATCAAGTTTATAAGTGTAGAATTAAACCTAATTACTTATTTACTAAAAGCTAAAACTAGGTGGGGAAAATTGAATTTAAATTGCATTAAAAGAAAATAATACTAACTACTAATACATAAAACAATACTAACATTAATAATTAAACTAAAACTCTGACTATGAAAGGAAACAGAATATTCAATACCATATAGTATCTAAAAAACCATAATGAAAAGCTTAAACCTAATCACCTATAATTGAACAAATTAGAAAAGAATTGAAACAAAGCAAAATTTAGAGTAAAGGACAAATACAAATTTGTTATTGAATTTAAACTTGAAATCTTAAAGCAACCTATGTCTCAAAAGACATCTTGAACAGTCAGGCCCTCTTTAGGGTCCTGTAGCATCTAATCTAGACACTATTGATATGCATAGTCTTCTTTAAGTTTCAAGTCAAATTCAAATACAAAAGTTGCACTTACTAAGACTCTAAAGAAATGGAGAATGACTATTATTACTACTAAAGAACGAAACAGTAACACACATTCAAGATTCTTATTCTCCTCCTAAATTGAAATTACTAAGAATATATGCAATGAAAAGGTAGAGAGAAACATATTGAATCAAGATTAAAATAAAGCACTAAAACCAAGTCTAAAAAAATCCAAAAACCCCAAAAATGCTACTCTAAATCATGCAAGTACTGAAAAAAAGAACAAAACTAAATCAATGCAGAAATCAAACAATAGCAGTGCTAGAAATTTAAAAGTGCAAAGAGAAAGGTAAATTGAAACTGAAATTGGAAAGATCAATTTTTATTAAGAATTGGAAATCAAAAGTACATATACCTGAGTCAAAGATTCCACCGTCTGTCACCCGAAGGAAAGATCAAAGAACCCTAGTGAAGCAAAGAACGTATCTACTTCTAAGAAAGTCGAAAATTCTAAACTAAAGCATAGAACTGAGAAAATCTAAGCTAGGTGTAGTATTTGTCACCCAATGCACACACGTTCTATATTACAAGACTTCCCTTAATATAGGGAAACTCAGAAAAAGAAAAGAAAAGAAAGAGGGAAAAAGGGGAGACGAACTAAGTAACTAACTCTTGAAGCTTCTCGAGTATCCTTCAATGAACTTTGAACCACTTTGCTTCTCGAGTATCCTTCAACGAACTTCGGATCGATCATCCTCCTGGCCGAATAGTTTCTAGGCCTTCTTCCTTTGGGCTGAGGAGCTTCCAATTTTATCCATGGAACTCGCGTCATTGCTTCTCTTCTTCTACGCTTGAAGAACTCTAGCTCGAGGGTTCAGAGAATTTAGGGAAATAAGCCCTCTCTATTGCACGAATGAAGCATGAAGCATAGAGACCCCTTCAGCTTTGGGCAAGTCGTATCCCAGCTGCTTGAAATGCAGTGTTTCATTAAGTTATCAAAAGGGCTTCAGCCCACCTTCACCACAACTAAAAAAATTGGTGCATTTCTCATAAGCGTTGGCCCAACTTGGTTGGCTCAAATAGACTTCT
Organism: Vigna reflexopilosa; assembly: GCA_027742785.1. Classification (NCBI taxonomy): domain Eukaryota; kingdom Viridiplantae; phylum Streptophyta; class Magnoliopsida; order Fabales; family Fabaceae; genus Vigna; species Vigna reflexopilosa. The sequence continues at coordinate 28,846,717 of CM050925.1, read as the reverse complement.
TCAGCCCAATTATTCCACTGTCCAGCACCATCAGCCCAATTCTTATTTCAATCAGTAGCAACCCAATTTTATTAGCACCCATGTTGGCCCAATTGCTTCCAGTCCGCTTCGTTTCTGTTGTTGGCCTTCCAACCCATATGACAAATAATAACTCTTCTTAATTTGGCCCAAACAACATCATCCCATTTCCATCACAGCATTGCAGATCATTTTAAATGTTCAGCCCAACTGAGTAAAAGTCCTTGCACGGCCCAATCTAATTATGCTAAAAGGAAATTTAAAAAGGTTAAAAAGAAAAGATAAATGCCTACAAAACCAAAAATTTATTTATTTATTTGAATATTTTTATCTAAAATAACTTATTTATTTAAAAACCTACTTTTTTAACTAAAAAGGGAAAATTAACATTATTTATATTTAAAACTTATTTTTTATCCTAATTACTTTAAACTATATTATTTCTAATGAATTAAAAACTAAAACAACCTAAAGGAAGATTATTATAAAAAAAAATGGGTAAGAATGGATAGTTATCACACCCCCATACTTCAAAGACTGCCCTCCTAGGCAGGTGATACCGGTTGAATTTACCGTTATCTGTGATGATATTTTGATATTAAATCAACTCTCTTTGACTTTGAAACTTGCTTAAACTCTTGTTTTTAGTTTATTTTTGTGAATAAGAGAGTTGATGTTATACTTAATGATTTTTATCACTAATTCCCTTGATTTTGTAGGTTATTGGAATGATTTGGAAGAGGAGTTAAAGTATCAAGGAGTTGGAACCCAGGAAGGACAGAAAAAGCACTAGAAGTTAAGGCTACAGAAGGTCGCAAGATGCCTGGTTGCCCTTTTTCTAGGGCCTTGGGCGCAGGTGCTCACCCAACCACGTCTGGTTGCCCTTTTCTAGGGCCCTCAGCGCAGGGAATCGCGTAGTCAGGCCTGGTTTCCCTCTAGAGGACACTAAGCGCCAGTCTTCAAGTACAGCAGGGCGACTACTTGCCCCTATCCAGGGCCCTCAACGCCACTTCTCTCGCAAGGACGCCTGCTTGCCCTTAGTGGGGGCACTGAGCGCTGGCATGTTGATCTTATGGGCCAATTTTTATATATTTAACGATTTGCATGTCTTAGGGTTCACATCTTTTGGTGGTTAAAGCGTAGAGACACTTTTTTTGACCTTTTAGAGGCAGAATTGGATGCAGGAGCTTTCCTCTTCACTTTTTAGGGTTTTTATCTCACTTTCATTCCATTGTACACCTAGGTTCTCCATGACAATGAAGAACTAAACTCATTTGTTGTTGGGGAAGATGTAACCACTAAACTTTCATGTATTTGAATATGATTTGAATTATTTTATGCTTCTTTCATTAAATGTTAGTGATTTTCTCCTTTAATCAATGCTTGTTATGTTTTGATCACTCATAGCATGATGTTTGGATTTCTTTGTTATTGGGAAATACATAGAAACCATGATCTGGAGAATTTCACCCAAAAGAAATATTGCCTAGGGATATGGATAGGATGTTTGGTTGTCTTAAGCTTTTAATCTGAATGCGGAATTGATTGTTAGGGTTTTCAAGGGATTGTTGTCTAATAATAAAATCTAGGGCTTTTAAACCGAGGGATCGGATTCTAAGTAATTTAGAAAGTGACGTTAATAGTTTAATGAAGAAGATGAATTCTTATATGCATGAAAGTAAATAAGGTGAAATATAAACCCCAACAACATTATCATCTCATATTATCAACATCATCCATTCACTCTTGTTTTAGCCTCAATTGATCAAATTTTACATTCTGTTATTATGTTTACTTTTATTGCATTTAAAAACCAACAAAATAGTTTTTCAGTCTCAATTAGTTAAGTGATTACATGATTGCTTAGTGTCGTGAGTCTCTTGGAAAATGATACTTGGTCTTACCATTTATTATTACTTAATACGATTCGGTACACTTGCTAAGTTCTTAACAGCAAGAAGAACTAAGAATGAAAGAAGAAATCAAAGACTCAAACACTAAAAGAAAAAACCCTAAACAAAACTCAAAAACACTGGACTTATTCACAGATTACTCAATCATGCCAATTAATCATTTTCCAGCCATTTCTTCAATCAAAACTGCACCATCGTATTTCTCAACTTCAAATTTCAGTATAAGCAATCCAAGCATTTGAACTAGTATCAGTATAATCACTTTTCTTTTCTTTTTCTTTTGCTTTGCTCAATTCTCCTTTTCTTTTTATTATTTTTTTAAAATTCTTTCCAATTTCCCAACAACCCCAAACTTGAACCATTCTCCTATGCCATACAAGCATAGTCTACTCAACTCAAGGCAAGGATTTCAAAAGGTTTTTCACATATTTAGCTCAAGGTTCAAAGGATAGAACGAACATTGTTCTTTGTTGGGTTAACATATTGGCATTGGCTTACAAGGGAGAAGAACAAATGGCCTTGATCATTTGTAATAAGCAAGTAATTGGTTCAACATAGAAACTCAGGCAAAACCAATTATGATTCCAAAGCAATAGCATTCAATCAAAAATAAACTCTGGAGTCCAACCTCTCACAAGCTAACTCTAGTTCCACAATTTGATAAACATCCTGCCCACACATTAATCATAATTTAAGTCATGAATTTGTCTTAAACAATTATGAGCAACCACCATTTGCTTACAAGCTAAACAATCATTAACTTAACATCAATCAATACAATAAAACAAGTACAAGACAATATTACTCATCACAATCAACAACTTATCACATAATACCAAACCATTGCATCAATTATTCATTAAACCAAGTACATAGCTTAAACTAATATTAAAACAAAATAAACAAAGTTCAAACATGCATAAAAAAACCAAAACATAAAAAGTCCAGATCTAGCAGCATAGCATCAGTTAGTAGCTGCTGTCAGTAGCATCCATCAGTAAATGTTGTCAGTAGCGTCCATCAGTAGATGCTATTATTCACCGTCCTCTTCCCTAGCAGCATCCATAAGTAGATGTTGTAGCAGCATCCATCAGCAGATGTTGTCATCTAAATCTTCATCATCTTCTTCTGTAGCAGCATCCATCAGTAGATGTTATCATTCAACATCCTCATCATAGCAGCATCCATCAGTAGATGTTGTCATCTGAATCCTCCTAGCATCCATCAGTAGATGTTGTCAATTGAGTCCTCCTAGCATCCATCAGTAGATGTTGTCATCATTACCATCAAAGGCATCTGAATGTGCCACCTCCCCCACTAGCTTGGGCCTGGTCCCCAAGCCAAGACATGTAATTGCTATGACATTTGGGAGAAGCAACATATAACCTAAAAACACTCAAACATTCAAAGAAAAATTAAATCCACATCACACAACTAAATCTATTAAAAAAAACAAATTCAGAAATTGAGTTGATGTTGGTGCTCTTCTCTCTTTTACCACACCAACATAACTTCAACAACTTCCTAGTCACCATCTTTACTCTCCTTGAATAAGGAGCCTAAATCTCCATAATTCTATTCTCTTTAATATCTTTAATCACCCATAACCTGTTCTTGTATCTCACTGGTCTTCCAGGTTTGAGTTCCTCATCTTCATGCCAAGAGTCTTGGTGAACTAGCTTCTCTTCCATATTTGTCTTCTTCGTTTACTATTGGAAGTCTTCTCTACTTCCAAACCTAAAAAGAGAGGTATTGATGATCTTGTTCTCCTCGTACGGATTTTATCCTGCATACACTAAAGAACACTACACTAGAGCACCCTATTAGCCCAAAAAAAATAAAAATAGTAAAAATAAAATAATAAAAAAATAAAATAAAATAAAGTCTATCTACTTAAGAATCACACAAAAGTATAGTTTAAACCACGAGTCCCCAGTAATGGTGCAAAAAACTTGTTAAGACCTCGACAAGTGTACCAAATCTTGTAAATGGTAAGACCAAGTATCGTTTCCCAGAAGACTCACAGCATTAAACAATCGTGTAATCACTTAACTAATTAAGACTGAAAAATTATTTTGTTGGGTTTTGAAATGCAAATGCAATAAAAGTAAACATGAATGCAAATTGATCATTTGAGGCTAAAACAAGAGTGAATGGATGATGTTGATAATATTAGATGATAATGTTGTTGGGGTTTACATTTCACCGTCCTTACTTTCATGCATATAAGAATTAATCTTCTTCATTAAATTGTTAACGTTACTCTCTAAATTACTTAGAACATGATCTCTCAGCGTAAAAAGCCTATCCTTAATTAGTAGACCACAATATCCTGCATCCCTAATAATCAATTCTGAATTACGAACAGAAGCTTAAGACAACCAAACATCATATCCTTATCCCTAGGCAATATTTCTTTTGGGTGAAGTTCTCCAGATCATGGTTTCTAGGTATTTCCCAATAACAAAGAAAGTCAAAAATCATGCTATGAGTGATCAAAGCATAACAAGCATTGAGCAAAGGAGAAAATAACTAACAATTAATGAAATAAGCATAAAATAATTCAGATCATATTCAAATACATGAAGGTTTAGAGGTTACATCTTTTCCAACAACAAATGAGTTTAGTTCTCCATTTTCATGGAAAACTTTGGTGTACAATGGAAGAATGAGATAAAAATCGAAAGAGAAGAGGAGAGCTCCCGCATCCCCAATCTACCTCCAAAGGGGCGAAAAATGTGTTTCGATGCTTTAGCCATCAAAAGATACAAACCCTAGGGCAAGCAAGCCCTTAAATAAATAAAAAATTGGCCCACAAGCCCAACACGCTAGCGCTCAACGCCCCCACTTAGGGCAAGCAGGCGAAACTGCGTGGAGACTGGCGCTCAACGCCCCTCATAGGGCAAGCAGGCGCTCAACGGTGTAGTTCGCTGGCGCTTAGCGCCCCTTAGAGGGCAAGTAGGTGTTGGTGCGTGAACATCACCCCTGAGGGCCCTTAAAGGGGCAAGCAAGCTTCCTGCATGACATGTGGCGCTGAGGGCCCCAGAAAAGGGCAATCAGGCGTCATACGCCTTCTTCAACCTTCTTCTCTGGTGCTTTTGTTGTCCCTCTTGAGTTCCAACTCCTTGATACTTTTACTACTCTTCTAAAACATACCCATAACTACAAAATTAAGGGAATTTAGTGATGAATCATAAAGTATAACCTTGATTCACTTATTCATAAAACTAAACTAAAAACAAGAGTTCAAGCAAGCTTCTAAGTCAAAGAAAGTTGATTTAGTATCAAAATTGCATCACAGATAATGGTATATTCAACCGTTATCACCTATACAGAGTAAAACTAGGCTATATAAAACTAAGAAAACCTACACTAAACTGAAATAGCTAAAACAGTTCCTAAACCAAGGCGCTATGAAGGAAAACAGTAACAAAAAACCTAAGAATTTCCTAATGTAACTAAAGTAGAACTCAGAAGCTAAAAACTTAGTACAGACCCTAATTAGAAATCGAAACAAATCCTAGATCAGAAAAACTGACAGACTAAATACAAGTAGAAAAATAGAAGCTATGAACAAAATAAGCCTAATCAATTCGTAATGAAAATTTTATCACAACCTAGAGAATTCCAAAGAAATTTCTATTTTAAAAGCTAAAAAGAAGCTAGAATTTATAAGCACCTAAGACAATTACAGATTGGAATAGAAACCTAGTATAAAAATCTAAAACTGAGAAGCAAAAATCAGAAGAGTAAAGGAAACACTTAATTTTATTTACAAAAAACTGTTGAGAAATTTTTAACCTAAACAATCCTAAAAACTATCTACATCAGATTAAAAAGTAAAGACTATAAAATTCCTAATAGAAACCTAAACAGAACCTATCAAAGAACAAATTCTAAAGCAAATGCATATTTACAAATACTAAAGCAAGATATGAAAACTAAAATAATTACTAATGCTTAAAACAAGAATTAAGATAGCTAAAACAGAACTACTAATACGTGAAACAAAATTTAAAGAAGCTAAAACACAACTTAAAGAATCTAATGCCTGAAACAAAATCAAGAATACAAGAAAAATTCAAGCAACTATTAATTCAAAACAAAATAAAGCCTATTCTACAACAGATTATGAAAGCATTAAAACTGGGTAATTACAAGCTAAGGCAAAGTATTTAAAAACTGGAACAAAACTACAATCAGCTCAGGAAAAAAAATTACTCCTATTTTAACTACAAAAACACATACTAACAGATGCACATTCAAGTAAAAATAAGATTTAGACCTATACCTTCTCACCCCCACACCTAAGAGGCACATTGCCCTCAATGTGTGAGTAAGAAAGGTTCCTACACAGCACAGATACACAATTATTTACACCACAAAAATCAAAATGAAAATAGCACAGAAATCAAAATGAAAATAGTACAAAAATCAGAATGCAAATAACACAGAAATCAAAATCCAAATAGCACCAGAATTGAAAATCAAAGTTTGTAGAGAAACTCAGAAACTGATAGTACTGAGATTTGTTCATTAATAGAAAAAATAAGAAAAGCAAGAAAAGCTTAGTCTCACAAGTCCCTTATGAGTTGCTTGATTCTCCTTTTGGGATGACCAAAGGCTGTGCAAGGATGCCTCCTGATCTCTGGTTCACCAATTTGTTCACTGCATGAGTCAGCTACCAATTTGCATCTTTAGATCTTGAATGGTTTCCTCCAGAGTTGCGTTTATTTTGGGATGCATTTGAGGCTGGTTCTGCCTATACTGCTAGTTCAGCCCTTCATATGATGCATTCTCCCTATTATGTTGTGCATATTAATTCATATTCTACACTAACTCATATAGCTATTGTCCAGCTTACTGGTTGTATGGAAAAGCTTCATATCTTGGGTTCATCATGTTCCTCCATCCTTGATGATCTGAGTTTGTTGCCTGGTTGTAATGTTGTGGCTGATTTTGGCTCTACCATGGCTGATTATTCTGTCTGAAACTGCCCTATTGGTTTTGGAATGCAGCTGCCACTAATTCAGCTCCAGGGGTGTCTTAAAGTTGAGCACATTGGTCTATGAAGTGCTGGTATGATGCACACAACCCACAATGTCCTTTTATTGCATGCACCTGACCTCCCAAAGTCATTTGCCTCATCAATTCAATCAGCTCCAGTATCTTGTTTCCCAGCAGCATGTTGTTTCCATTGAACAAATTAGTCCTCAGTGAATTTGTGATTGCATTCAACTGCATCTCACGAACTCCTTTATTGTTGCCACTTCTGGTATAAGTCTGCTGGTAATTCTTAACCATGTTTGCAATGAGGTTTCTCGTTGCAGATGGTGTCTTGTCCATGAGGGTTCCACCACTTGCTGCATCTATCATGTTCCTTTCTTGAAGCAACAACCCTTCATAAAAATACTACAACAGCATTTGTACATTGATCTGGTGGTTGGGGTATGTAGAACACAGCCTATTGAAACGCTCCCAATACTCAAATGGGTTCTCCCCAGGCAGCTGCATAATGCCACTAATCCCCCTCTTTTATCCACACCTGACATTCCTCCTCCCCCCCACAACAAACCCTCATCCTTCCCCTATTGATTATTACCCCAACTCCCCCCTTGTGATTATTACCCCAACTCCTCCTCCTGTGATTGTTACACCAGTTCCTCCCCCACATTAAACCCTACTTTTATACCTTTCTCATCTTCTATACCATCTTTTGAGACTACCACGACATTTATTGATCCATATTCAGCTGGTGATGGTGTTGACCCGCCACTCCATGATCGACCATGGATTGAGCCTTATGGTCGAGGGTAACACCCAAATCCCTTTCTAACTAATTTTGATGTTTTAAGTTTGCCTTAACTCAAATTACTTTTATTTCTTTATTTGCAGGTTTCTTCCATCCAGGCTGCTTCTCAGGCCATCACACGATCAATTAAGCAACAATTTTGTTGTTTGTGGCCTACTTAGGGAGCAATACCTGCATAAGACATACAGTCATTCTGGCAGCGTTTTAAGGTGAACAACCCATTAAACTAATTCTGATTTTTATTTTAGTATGTTAATTCAAAATCATAACATAGTACTTTAATTAATCAATGTTTGTATCCTTTGTTGCTACAGATGAAGGTATAGTGGAAACCTGAACGTGAAACTCAAATTTAAAGAAATTTACATGCTAAAGCATCTCATAGGCAGTCAGAGATGTTTAGGGATGCCCACAATGCAAGGGAGCACCTTTACTGGCTTGGCGAGCACATATGGAACTCTTTACTGGCTCATTAGAATTTAGTAGAGTTTTGCAATAACTGTGCTACTGCCCAGAGTAACAAAGCTTCAGAAAAGGGTGGGACCCTACATACAAGTGGATCGATCACGGTTCATGAACATGTCATTCACATGGTAAACCTTCATTACTTTTGTATCTGTTTCATATAACTCATGCATTTTATATTTTATGTACATATATAACTCCATATTTTGTTACAGGCACAAGAGCGGGGACGGACAGTCCATGTTGATGAGTTTTTGCAAAAACTCATTTTCGAAAGGGAACTAGTCAGGTTATTGATGAAAGGTCTCGGAAGACTCATGTAAGCAAACATTATTACTATTAATTGCTTTAAAATTTTTCCTTATGTTACTATATCATTTACTAACATAAGGAATAATGTTTCAACAGAAAGAATTTTCAACAAGACTTTCACAAATTAAATCTGAACATGGGTCATCTCCTATTGTGGATAACGAGAATAATGATGAGGACAACATTCGTAGGACACAATTTTGCGTCGATGTCGTTGGTGGGAAAAAAAGGGACGAGTGTACAGTGAACGACAACTTGTTGCAAATTTCACGGTAGGAAGAGGTCCTTTGAAACACCAACCATCTTCTTCCACCACCACTACGGACGAGGTCGTTGTCGGCCATAGTAGGTACTAGAGCAACGTGACCAGGAATACTCCGAATTGAGAAACGAGTTTACAAACTTTAAACAATTGGGCATGACATTGTTGCCTAAAGCTTCACAACTTCAGTCCATCGTCCCTCCAACCCAGCTATGACCCTCTCCATCACCCGCCGTCCAAGAGCAGCTCACATTAGTCCAGCCTACACCAGTCTAGTCCAGATCAATACAGCCCACACCAGTCTAGTCACCTTCAGAGAAGCAGGATGATGAACAACGACCATTCTGATGATGACTATGTAAATTATTAGTCTTTTTGTTATTGAACATACTTCTTCTAACATTATGTTTTATCTTTTACACTTCCTCATGTGTTACAAACATATAGTAGTACTTGGTCTAGAGGAACATTTTTATGTTTTATGTTTTATTACAAATACAAGTTCTTAACTTTGAAAATCAATATTTAATGTGATATTGTTTATTGCATCAATGATTGGATTATTGTGGGATGCATATTTTGCAAGTCTTTCTGCAGGTTTGATTGTGTAGTTGGATAACAAATAGAAATGGCATTCGATTTTGTCAAGTACTTTCCTTCGGTAATTACGAACGACCTTTTCTTTTGGTAATTACCGACGGCCTTTCCTGCCGGTAATTACTGACGCCCTAATCCTCTGGTAATTATCGATGATCAATATTCGTCAGTAATCATTACCAACAAAGGTATTACTGACAAAAAATATTTGTCAATAATTCGTCAAAAATATAGTATTACCGACGACTTTTAACCTTTTCCAATGAATTATGTCCATCGATAATCCCAATTTTTTTTAATGATTCAACACAAAATAGCAAAAATGTCTCAACATAAACCATTTAAAATAGAATAAAATATATATTTATTTCAAATTTATAATATAATAAATAATTAAAATATGTAATATTATAATCATAAATATATAATTTGAATTTTAATATCTTATAAAATAAACTAATTTAATATTAAAAAATATATTTAATTACTTAAATTTATTCTATATTTTTAAATTAATATGTAATATATAATAACTAAATATAAATAAACTTTATTTTTATAATAACTTGAATAATTAAAATAAAATCATTAAAATAGTTAGATTTTATTTTAAATTAATTTTAAATATACAATATTATAATTTTATCAATTGAAACAATTTTTTTATCTTTAAACACCCATCAAAATACTCACAAATTTTCAGAAACTTTTATCTCATTTTTCTTTACTTTCCACTCCTTTTCATTAATCCAAAAACCTAATTTTTCACTTTTTCCCCCCTTCAAATCTATCCTTTTCAACTTTCTGAAACTCATCCTCAGATCCAAATAAAAACTAAGTAACGAAGTCTATATCACCACATGATCAAATATCAGCCATTTTGCTACCTTATGTTATAAATTGCTTACAGATAATGCGCTCTTTCCATGATGTGAAACTTAATGAGAACATCATGTAGTATTGACATTTTTATTTTCAATTTTTTACAGAAAATTACAATAAGAACTAGAAAAATAATATTTTAGAAAAAGGTTGAGATGGAAACTAAAAAAATATTTGAAATAGATAAATAAAAATTATTCACTTAAATTCAATAAAATTATATGGAAAAAAATTTCATAATTTAATTTTAGAAATTATTAATAACTATATTATTTCTGATTAAAAAATTAAACTTTAATTGTTTAAGTCTCGTAGTTTCATTTTTTATTTTAATTAAGTTGACTCCAAGACAAATGTTATGAATTTTTAATTGTTGTTAAATATGAAGTTCAATTCTTTTATTCCACAAATTTATAAATTAAATTAGTTAACGAGTATAATAATTCAAAACATAAATTAATTAGTGATGAAAAAATTAGAATGGTCAAAATATGTTACAATCTGCGGATCAATTCGGTCTATTATGGGTTTGAACTGGATTGAGTTTGAAAAAAATGTATTTTTTTATGCGAATCAATTTTTTATCCGACTCATTTAAACTCGGTTCATCCCGATTGAATCCGTGGTGAGCTGAATTGACTCACCAACCTACCTAATTTTATTTTATTAATTTATTATCTTATGAAACTCTACAAAATACTTTGGTAGGTCTACCTGTTTAATCCATCAATCCTGATAAATTGAATCAATTTTAAATTTTTCTGACTTATTAATAAATAAGTCGGATTAAATTAATTCACTAAATATCCAACCTTTCATGAGTCGAGTTTCGAATGATCCGTTCTCACATAAGGAAAAATTACATAAAAGCATAAAATTTCATGAGTTGAAATAACAATTTCCTATCATCAATAATCAAATTGATCGACATTAATATTTTAAAAGATCACATTGCTGTTTTACTTTAACTAAAACTGAAATGAGTGATGTACGTCGGTCATTCATGTTCATCACAATTAGGCAGATGGAAAATCAAAGTTTGATTAGTCATGTGCTGACTCATTAATTTGACTCCGACAAAAGATGTTTCCAACTGATAATCTTTCAAATGTGATTGTGATTTTCTTTGTGGGAAAGAAAAATAATATATATATATATATATATATATATTATAAATTTATATATATTGCTGTAAATTATTATAAAAAGTTATATTTTATCTTTAAATTAAATTATAAAATATTTAATCAAGTACTTATCATTTTTAACGAGTAACATAGAATATTTTCTTGTGACAAACAAAATTGTATAATATAATAAAATATTTATATTATTTGTGGAAAAAGATATATTTGATGATTTTTATAAAAATATAAAGATAAAATATTTTATAATTTAAATAAAGTATATTTTTCATAATAATTTAAAAATAAAAAATATATTTAAACCATATTTATAAAAATACACAAAATTCTCGATTTCAAATCACATAATTTCTTAAAATAGAACAGTATAATCTAATATTATCAAGAAAAATATTCTTTAATATATCTAAATCTTTTATATTTATTTGACATTATTTTTATTTTTTTTTATTTTCTTATTTATTGAAAAAATAAAAATTTATATTTTATAATTATTTTATTCTTATATTATTTATAAAATAAATATAAAAATATATCGTGATATCATTAATTATTTATTAATTTTTATTATCAATGCAAGTAGATGGCTTGAAGAAAAAATAATTTGTATCAAATATAGAAAGCTCAATACATATATTACTTTCTTTCTTTTCTAGTATACTCTTTCGTCTATCATATCTGTTATTTATATTGTTGTCCACTGAATGATGGCATTTCTTTCGCATCACATCACTTGATACTTGACAAGGTGAGCATTACCTTTGTTTTGGGGCTCTTTATATATTCACTATCACTTCTTTAGTTTCTTCCCATAAAACTTTGGCTGGCTTTGTTTACTTTTATCATTATGGCATGTTTGAGAACATTATACCTTGTCCTTCTCTTCACGTCAATTCTCATCTGCCAAGAAGCTCGTCTTCTATCACCTTCCACATTCTCAAGCACAAATCAAAGCCATAATAATGCATTTGCAGCAAAGAGCTCCAAAACCAAACAGCTTTTGAAGGAACTTTTGCTAAGGAAGCAATTGCTAGACAAAGATTATTATGAGCCTAATCGACTCAGTCCAGGTGGTCCAGACCCTTCTCATCACTGATCAATGTGTTCAAATTACCGACTTATAGATTTACGTGGATTAGAAATTCAAGGTGAGTCAAAGTTGTTGGAAATTCAAGAGTGTGAGTCTAAATCCCACGTTGGATAGAAACGAGAAAGTAAAACATTATATAAAAATGATCCATTAACCATTGTCATAAAGTTTTAGATAAAGAGTGGTGTCAATTTTTTATATAATTGGATTAAGATGTTATTAGTGTTTGTGTAACCCAGAAGTAAACTTCTTCTTTAATAAACCCATATCAGAACCGTGTATTCATAGTTCATTAGTTCTAAATTCGATAGATCTCCTCATAAATACCTCCTTAATGTGAAGACAGCAAAAGGAAAAAAATGTATTATTTTTGCCACTGGTTGCATTACCCTATTCCCAGATATCATTAATTCTTCCTGGGTTACGGTTTCTTTGGAACTTTAATTTTTTTAAGATATATAAGTTGGTTAGAGTATTATATATCCAAGTGATTTTGTTTGAGTTTCTTATGTTAAAAGGGTAATCATATATATGAGTTTCAAAGGGTGAAAGATTCTTTAACCTTCGGTAAGTGATTGTTGGGTGTTTTGGGTTTCTTTTCTTATTTGAAAAGTAGACTTAAAAGTCTAAAGTTTTATCTCCTTTATTCATTGAAATGGAGATGGGTATGAGAGATTCATTTGTGGAAACAACTGAAACAAAGATACAGGGGAGAAAATTATTATAATATTTCAGATTTTTAAATTGTATTTAGGAATTTCTGTCAAGTTCATGATATATTGTATTCGGGAATTTGTTATTCGACTAATTTTGGAACAACAAATTTGTAAAGGTGATTTTTTGTTTTCAAAGGTTAGATCACTTATCAAAAGTCACTAGTGCAGAATCGCTCTTTAACGTCATCACATAAACGTTAGTTATGATATAGACCGACGTCTATAATACTATATACGTCAATTTTACCACAAATTAATGTCTATATTACTGCAATTAATGCGATTCACTTACCACGCTGGCAAATAAACGTCGCGTCTTCCAGCATCGACGTCTAAATGGCCTGAAAAAGGCATGTGAAAAGTCTATTGGACGTCAGTTTATACAGGGGGCCAACATCTATATGGTTGCAATTAATGCGATTTTATAGACGTTGGCATCCCAAGGTCCCCGTCGTCTACTGGACTGATCGGATACTGAAACGTCACTTCGTTCAGCGCTTGAGACGTCACTACCCCTTCCATCCGACATCTAAATGGCCTGAAAAAGGGCAGGTGAAAAGTCTATTGGACGTCGGTTTATACAGGGGGTTGACGTCTATATGGCTGCAATTAATGCGATTTACTTACCCACAGACAAAATAGACGTCCATTTGTTCAGGACCGACGTCTATAAAATTATAGACGTCGGCTCCCCCAGGTCCCCGTCGTCTACTCGACTGACCGGATACTAAAACGTCATTTCGTTCAACACTTTAGACGTCACTACCCTTGCATCTGACGTCTAAATGACCTGAAAAAGGAAGGTCAAAAGTCTCTTGGACGTCGGATTAGTGATGTAACTGACGCATCATTTCATGTTTAAGTAACCGCGAACTCACAATTACGCGCATCGTCTTCTTCCTCCTCTCAGTTTCTCTCTGTCGCAGTTACGCGCAAAATCTTCTTCCTCCTCTCTGTTTCTCTGTATCGCAGTTACGCGCACAATCTTCTTCCTCCTCTCCTTTTCTCTGTCTCGCGGTTAAGCATTGCAGGTGTGTTTTTCTTTTTCTATTTCAACCATTTAAGCTTTGTTTTAGTCCGATTAAATTGGTTTCTTCATCATATATCATCTACTAACTGATTAAAATGTGTTTTAGTGCAGTTTTGATCCTCTCTTTGGGTAACGTAGTACAAAATTCTCCCATTGCTAGCTTCCTCACAAGAAAAGCGGCGTCTTTTGTATGTTTCATGGCGTTTCGACCCAAAATGGAACTTGGGTCATTGCCTAGTTTCGACCCAGATTCGGTTTCGGGTTGAAATGTCATGAGATATGCAAAAGATGCAAGCTTTTTTTGTGGGGAAGCTAGCGAAGGGAGAGTGTGGTACTAGGCTATCGAAAGACAGGATCAAAACTACACTAAAACACAACGACTATATTAGACGTCAGTTAATGCTGTGTCGGACGTCTATAGTGAGGATAGACTTCGGTTACTGCATAGGCCGACGTCTATATAGCCCCATTACATGTCAGTTTTGGCATATTCCAATGTCTATATAGACGTCGGGGATGGCGTGAACTGACGTCTGAATAGACGTCGGTTATATGAAATTTTGACGTCCCATTGACGTCACCCGTATAGACGTCGGTTGGGAAAGTGATATTAAAAGTCTAAATTAACATACGTTAAACAGTGTTTCTGTACTAGTGAGTATGAAGAGGGGTAAATATAATTGGCACTGACCATCCTATTTTTTATTTTTCGTCCTTTTTTTATTTTTTATTATTGTTGTTTTATTTAGGGTTTATTACTTAAATCCTTAGATGAGATTCTTTTATAGGATAATATTTATGTGATTGGACAAGCGTTTGAAGAAGGTAATTATTACTTCTTCTTTTTTTCATAATTTGAAATGTTTTATAATAATACATATTGTTTGGATAAAGAATTTAGAAAGGAATTGAAATTCTAGACTTGAATTAAAGAATTTTAAATTTTAAAGGTAGAAGTTAAACTTTTTTCATTCTTAAATTTATATTTTGTTTTTTTTTTTAGTTTGGATCGATTTGGGTTTAGGTTGATTTATTTAATTTAGATTTGGATGGAGTTGGTTCAACTTGACGTGGGATCGACTTACTTAGTTTGACATGGTCCCAAACCGATGTCTCGGTCCAATATAGGTCCAATTCGATTTGACCAAAACTAATTCAATTTGTTTCAATCCCACCAACACACACTTGACTTACCTGCTCAAGTTGGACTCTACCAAACTTCACTCAATATGGACTTAGCCTAACTCAAATGAAAAAGAAATAATAACAAAATAACTAAAAATAAGAGATAAAGATAATATATCTAACAATACTTCTTATAGTATTTTTTAAGGTTTAAATTTGTTAAAATATCAGTCTAAGTATGAAATCATTACATTTAATAATTTATGTTTCATCCATAACCATGCATTCAATTATGTCGTATAGAATATTTCTTTTGCATTTAAAAATCCTTGGCTAAATATAACCCTATTTTTATGATTCTATATTTCCCAAATAATAGACATCTATATTTCTTGCCAAATTGTATTTTGTTTCCCACTTAATAAAAATATATAGAATTGTTAGAAATGTACTTAGGCCTTATTATGGATCACTCATGTCATTCCTACCCACTTGTCACATATCTCCCATAAAGTTTTGGAAATTTTGTTGTAGAAGAATAATTGTGATGCATTCTCTTCTTTTTCTCTGCAAAATACGCATAATTTATAGCCTACATCTACCTCCTCTTTTCCAAGTTCTATTTTGTTCGGACCTTGTCCAACAATACTTTCCAACCAATGATTTTTGCATTTTTGAGAGCTTTCACACTCCAATAAGCATTAAACATACTATTATTTTGCCCACTTGGATTGTATTATAGTGTGAAATAAGCTAATCTGATCGAAAAGACACATTCCTCTTTACTTTTCAAGACCATGTCATTTTTTCCTCTTTTGAATAAAATAAGATCCTTTTGTTATAGATTGAATGAAATAGATATTATAGTCAAGGTGTTATCAATTGTGATTTGTGATGGAAATGAATAATTTCAATAAACAACTATGTACCTCTTATTTTTGCATGCAATCTTTATTGTTCCAATCAATAAAGATATTCATGCTTGCCACATGGGTGGTCCAAATAACCTTAATCAATTAATTTGCAATAAGATTCCCTAGTTTCTTTGTGAAGGTCCAATTCCAAAGATACTACACCTCCTTGGTGATTTCTCTATAGATGGCTCCACTGGAACATCTCCATTCCTGATAGCTCTTGCTGATGATATGGTGATGTTTATAGCCTTCCTTGTTCTTTAGGGTAAATCCATGCATTAAGAGTAAAAATAGTGGGGGTCAAAAATACAACTCCATTCCTTGTAATTGCTCTTATAGATGAGTTATCTAGTTCAAATATTGAAATCACCTCGTGATCTCTTTTAATACCTATAATTGAATAAATAGATGTATTTCTAGTACAAGCATTAAACATTAAACTAATTTAGTGGAAAACATAATCATTTAAATATAATTACATAAATGATAGGAGAGTACAAAGAAGTTATTGTTTCATTCAATTCCACATAAAGAAGCTTAGCTACTCATGATGAGTACGATATTACAATACAAAAGTAGAAGCAAGTAACAACAGTGTTTACAATACGATATTATGTCTAATATTACCTTCTTTCACTCAATACCTAATATGTAACGTGTGCTCTTTACTGATATATACAAGTTGCTATGTCCTTAAAATTTTTGGCACTTAGTTGTCAACCTTTCCACATATGTGGGGTGGGTTCAACCTCTTTGTAATGTTCTTACAAGATTATTTTCCTTCCTTAAAGGGTTTTTTTCTGGTGTTGAGCTCCTTTTCACATCACTCAACCGTCTAGAGTTCATCTAGGCTCAATTTCCTTCCTCTAAGGATATTTTCCTAAGCTTAACATCTCTTAATTTACCTACTTTTTAGGTTGAGAGTTTGAACCTATTTAACTGTCCACAATTTGCTCAACTCCAGCTTTTAACGCTCACTTGTGTCAACTTATCCTCATTGTTGTTACATTAAACATCAATTTAGTTAGTAACTTACACAACTTGAATAGTTTGATCAAGACATCATTTGATCACTATATTACAAATATCATTGCATTGTTTATTGTCTTATTATTTTTTTTGTGCATTGTCTTATTAGTATATTATGTGTATCGTCTTATAAATGTTTTTTATGCATAGTCTTATTAGTGTTTTCTATTCATCGTATGATCAGTTCCTTCTGTTTATCATCTGATAAATGCTATTGTCTAATGATCTTAACTCTCTCCATTCACTCATTTTGTATTTATAAACCCATAAATGTTTGATTTATTATAAATCTACCTAATTTTTTTGCATTAAGTGTCTAAATCATATATACAAACAAGTAAATCAAACACTTATGAAGTGTATGAGGAAGACCTAAGGGCAATGATAGAATTCTTGAGAAAAATAGCATGAGTAAAAGCTTTGGTTGGTGAAAAAGCAAATTTCGGGATATGTCATACCGACTAAGGTAATATAGTAGATCCAATCAAAGTAAGTTAATGCTTCAATGAAATGTCTCAAGACTAGCACGTAAACCAAAAGTTTTGTGAATTTAATTGGGAGATTAATGTAATAGTTTTCTTAGATAGAAATGTTGTGAGCATAATTTACCACAATGATTGACCTTTTTAGTTTAGATAAATATATGAGAGCCTAGATTTCTACAATTGTAGTAGAGATTGAATAGTTTATAAAAATTTGTAATTCTTGATCAACAACTTTTTGGATATAAGTTATCATATTATATGTGGAGTTATGTGTAGATGCCTAAGAAGAGGGTGGTAGATTATGTTTGAAGGAAACTAGAAGTCTATGAGAGAGGTTACTTCACTCTTGACATATGAATGGTGGAACAATTATTGTTTTGAATATTTGGAGGCAATGTCTTGATGACGCTCAGTTTTATAAATTCAATATAGTAAGAGCCTTAACTACTTGCTTGATCAGAAAGGAATAAAGATGATAAAAGATTGATGATGTTTTAAAGAACTGGGATTTCTAGTTTATGTATCATCTAAAGAAGGTGAATCTTGTTGAGGATGTCTGAAGTAAGAAAACAATTCAAGTGTTAGATGGAATGGTAAAATGTTGAAGTTAATGGAGTTTCAATTACTAAACCGAATAAGGATTTCATGATGAAAGTAAATTGGACTCTAAGGTTAAGATAGATTTTGAGTATTTGTAAACAAGAATGTTAGAGAAGACAACCTAGTATGGAAGTTATAAGACTGACTTAAATTGCATCAGGCATAACGAAAATATATCAATACTTGAAAGAGTTCTTTCATAGTGCAAGATAATGATGGAAGAGGATCAATGTCTCTTTATCTGTCGAACTTGGTAAAGGTTGAAATGGAATATCAAACACTTGAGAGAATGTTACAATAGCTGGACATGACTAAGTAGAAATGGATTTGTATTGTGATATTTTATTTTTCATAGCCGGTGGGAGTACATAATGGAATCTAGATCATAGTAGACTACGCAATGAAGGATGCTTAATTTCTTTAAGAGAAAATGGATTAAGTTATGAAAGATTATGACATTTAGATGAGGTATCGTCTTGGGAAAGGAAATGTTGATGTATATATTAATATTAAAGTGTAGGAGTTGAGTGAAAGCTTCTTAAGCTTGAATTTTGAACTTTTTGTATTTTTAAAACACGATGGTTGTATCATATTTCTTATAACTAATGATTTCTTGAAAGAAAGAAAAAAGAGTATCATAGTTTGATGATATGAATTTTAATAATGTTTTAAGTCTAATAAGTATTAACAAAGATAAAAACTTTTCTATAGGAATGGATGATATATTAAGAATTAGAACAAAATATGTGTTCTAGAGGATGATGAGTTATAGTAGATTGACTAAGAGATATCTAGAATAAGCTAATTTTAAGGTACTGGTATAAATGGTTAATGATTTGTTTGGCCTAGATAATAGAGTTGTTAGGTACTTATTTTCTTAATTTTTTTAATGTTATTTATATTTAATGTATGACATTAAACTTTACCATTATAGTGAAAATTTTCTTTTAATTATTTTTTTCATCCACCAAATTCATACAGGATACAGAATAAATGCATATTAGTAATTATATTTTATGAATGTATATTTATGTCCACATTTTAGGTTTAATTTCAAAATTTTTATACAATTCTTGTGTTTAAATGATTGATTTGAATAAAATTTGTCACGTTTGAATTTATCTAGGAATAAAAAGGTTTTAAAAAGTGATTTTTTTAGTTGCATAAATTATCCTTGGATATTTTAATGTTTGTTGATGCTTCTCAAGTTAAAGATTGGTTCATTAAAAATGAGAAATTAAATTGTCAATGTTGTAAAATAAGGCCAAAAATTAGTTTATTCATGAAAGAAAATTACAATGAACTGAATACACCCCTGGTTTTTCATTTATATACTTTTTTTTTCAGCAATCACTACAAAAATCTACATTTTTACCGGGGGTTATTTTCTCCATTTCCGACGGTTTTAACCCCCGGAAAATAGGTTACCCGCGGTTGGGAAAACCGTTGGGAAAAGTTGCGTCACTAAGTAATTACCCGCGGTTTTTTGAAAAACTGCCGGTATTAGCGGGGGTTGTCAAAACCGCCGGTAATAGCGGAAGTTTTTCAAAAACCGCCGGTAATAGCAGGGGTTTCATCAAAACCGTCGGTAATAGCGGGAGTTTCGTAAAAATCGCCGGTAATAGCGATGGTTTCGTTGCCGGTAATAGCGAAGGTTTCGTCAAAACCGTCAACAATAGCGGAGGTTTTGTGAAAACCGTCGGTAATAGGTGCAAGGGTAATGAAAATAATTTAATTTTTTTATGATTCAAATCATTTTATCATAATTAATTATTTATTATATAAAATAATAAACCAGAATTAATTTTTTTACGACACAAGTGATAAATCACAATAAAATACAATATTTAAAACATGAAATATTAAATTAATCAACCATCTAAATTAATAATTATACCATCACTAAATAATTGGTTGTGCAGAAGTTTAGATTGATGCAATAAAATAGAATTAGAATATTAGAACATTTAATACAATCACAAACTCTCTTTTATATGGAAATCTTGTCGAGTATGATTTTCTTTTAATAAAAATTAAAAAAAGTCAATTACAGTACAACTTTTTTTCTTATCCATCGTGTCTGTTGTCATGGGAAAACCTCGTTGATCAATTTCTTATTCATCAACGTCACAAAGGTATGGTACTAAATAGACATTTTTTGAAGAAAAAGTCTACACAAAATGTGAGGAAAGTCAATTATAATGCAAATTGTACCTTTATCTCTTCTCTAACATCCATGGTTATATAACAATTTTGTCTGTTTTGAATTCATCAAAGAATGACAATATATTAACACACTGAATCAAACAACCCTTGATATAATAATATTTTATTTAAAAAGATTATGGCTTTCTACAAAAAGGGACTTAAAAAATGTGAGAAAATACAATCCCTATTTTACTTTCATATTTTACTAACATGATTAAACCTCTATCAGTTGCAAGCATATTTTTGCTATTAAAAAAAATTATAGTCAGCAAATGGCATAAAAATATTGGTATAAAGGCAGAGGGTTGTTAACTTACACTTTCATTCATCAACCACAATAACATTCTCTTTTCCACAAGCAAAAACCATGGCACAGATTCATCTGGAACCTACTTCACCATGTCAAAAACTAACTGCTAGGAATATTTTAAATTCTATAAACCTTGTTTACCTTAGTTATAATTATACATCACTAGATAAGCGAAATAAGCAGGAATTTGCCGAGCATGTTAGTTTAAGCTGAGAGTTTACAATGTAACAATGCATGAGCAATCGAAAAAAACATTGATATACAAAAACCTGTGACAGCGTCCAACTAAAAATAAGATATCAAACCAAAAATTAAAAAAAGGGTGTCATATATGCATAGAGTGTGACCAAACGGGGCTTGAGATCTCAGACCCTGCACTGAGAGAAAGAGAACAAATGGTATAGCTTCATTTATGTGATATCCACCAGTCCAGGTAACTGTCATCTGCATAAGACAGGCCGAATAATTATGAAATCACTTTGTAGTCATAATAGTGTTTCCAGAGTGCGAAAGAAAGGAAACTAACATCAATCCTACTTCCATAATAGGAGAAATCATATGAAACATAAACTTACTTCGTCCTAAGACTTCCCCTGAGCAAGTCGTGGATATAGAGGCACCTTAGGATTGACAAATGATATGAAATTGGAAACTACCACAAGCTTAGGCTGCATTGTTCAATCAAATGATAGTCAGCCAAGAAATCATATACATTTAGTAAGAATGGGAGGAAGATAATAGGTAGCTGTCTCGTCTACTTGTTTTACTCATAAACCCTTCCCAAATTTCAAAAGAAAGTTTCTACTGTTACTACCTTCTTTGTATGGTCTAGAAAATGTTCAACATACTATTTGCCCAGTTTTGTTAGTTGTCATCTCTAGTAGCTTTTAGATTAGTAGTAAACTTGGCATACTATGTATCTATCCATTGTATTTCATCTCCAAGACAATAATACTAACCTTGTTGAAATTGAAGATTGATCTTTATAGTACACTAACAAAACATCTATAAGCTAAAAATAAAGTTAGAATGTTATTCTGCAAAATGAATTGTTGCTACTTATATGAGCTATTTCAGAAATTTGCAAACCTCAATTAAGGTATGTTAAGCATGTTTTTTTTAGAAGAAATTCCTTGCTTTATCCCCTGCCTCTGCAAAATTCATAACGTGCATACAGAAACAAAAAACTTTGTTTGGCAGCAACATTTGGTCAAATCAAATTTATCACTTTTTGAGTTTGTAACCATATTTATATGACAGCTTAAACATCATGTTTACCTTCTTGATGAGATTTTCTAGGAGAAAATCTTCTTTCTTTATTCTTCTTTGACAAACTTGGGGTGGCAGTTTGTTTTTGTCCTGTTTTCATTGTCTCACTACCAGTAAAATGAAGCCTTTGTTTCCGCAAGGCATATTTGTTCCCAAACCTCAAACAAAAGTTTAAGAAAATGAGATATGTTGGGGGAAGGGGAAACACAAACATCAAATCTGCAATGTTGTTTCATATTGTTCCTTTCAAAACATTTGGACAAATCAAATTTGTTAGATAATTAACACAGGTTACTTACCGTTTGTAGTTCTTCAAGAACATAAATACTTAAAATCCAATTAAGAATAACATTACAAATAGTGCATTAATCAAATGGAAGGGTTAAAAGAAACTAAACAAGAAAAACAAAAAAAAAATAGGGAATGCAGATCATAAACTTACTTTTTAATGTCCTCAAGAATTGCTTTTGCACCTCTAGACATCTGCAGAAGAAAATCCATACACCAAGTAACCACATGATACATTAAAAATATCTTAAATCTTAAATCACTTAGTTCTTCTCATATAATTATCCTGTTTGATAACAATTACAACAGTGCTACCTCCAAGAAACCAAGTGTGTAAATCTTAAATCACTTAGTTCTTCTCATATAATTATCCATTAACACAAATCAGATGATTATGAAATATTGCTCAAAATTGGTGAATTACTACGACAACTAAATCTAATAAAAGAGAGGAATTGCAATCTAGGAATTCAAATACCAGAGAAAATTAATTGGTGATGATACAATATTGAACTTTTTTGATAAAGGACACTCTGGAGTCTACTCCACCACAATTCTCATCACGACACCCTTCGGAGGTACCCAAAGTTTCACATCAAGGACGATCAGAGCTTATTTCCCTCTTTCCTTCTTCATACTTCTTCTATTCACTGCCGCCTTTGCATCATATTCCAACCTAATTCTTGAAATCTAATTTAGAATAAAAGAAGAGAAATGTGATTGTGGAGAAAGAAGAAGAAAATAAAGAAACCCTAAAAAGGAGTAATAGAGAGATAAAGAGAGATAGAACCTTCCAAACGCGGAGGAAACGCTCCATAACATTAGTGATGGTGAGTTTACTTCTCTTCCAGAGGAGTCCTCCATACTCATGCTTCTTCACGATTTCCATCACAATGCACAACTTATCTATCTAACTGTGTTCGTTTGATTCCATAGCGTTTTGTAGGAAAAATCCTAGAAAACGCAAATCAATTATCAGAAACTCAAGAGTGAAATCTTAAATTCTTTTCCACTTTTGTAAACAATAAAACCCTAATTTATTTTCGTTCCCCCATTCTACTGAAAAATAAAATAGAAAAGATAAAAGTTACCACGGGCAATGAACAGAAAGGCACAATGAAGCCAAACCTTGGAGATGAACATAGAAGCTGAATGAAAGTGTAGGACATAGACATGCTTATATTCTCCTTTCATTGGGGTCAGAAATAAAACTTTCCACACGAAGAAGAAGAATAGCGTTTTTAAAAAAAAAAAGAAGCGAAGATGAAGTAGGATACGAAAAGTATTTAAGAAAATAAAAGTTTAAAACTTAGTTGCGATGTTAATAAAAGCGCCAGAAATTTACGGGGGTTTCAATAACCGCCGGAAATAAACCCCTTTTAAATTACATTTTTTTTGTAGTGAATGGGTCTTACCATTGTTAAGACCTCGACAAGTATACCGAATCATATCAAGTAATATAAAATGGTAAGACCAAGTATCATATCCCAGAAGACTCATGACACTAAACATTTGTGTAATACCTTAACTAATTAAGACTTAAGAACAATTTCAGTGATTTTTGAATGCAAATGCAATAAAAGTAAATATGAATGTAATTTGATCAGTTGGGGCTTAAACACAAATATGAATGGATGAAGATAATATGAGATGATTATGTTGTTGGAGTTTAGATTTCACCTAATCACTTTCATGCATATTAAAATTTATCTTCTTCATTAGAATGTTAATGTCACTTTCTAAATTACTTAGAACCTGATGTCTCGGCGAAAGAAGCCTATCCTTAATTATTAGACCACAATGTCTTGCATCCCTAATAATTAATTATGCATTACGAACAGAAGTTTAAGACAACCAAACGTTTTATCCCTATGTCTCGACAATAGTTCCTTCAGGTAAAATCTCCAAATCATGATTCGTAAGATATTTCCCAATAGTCAGACAAATCAAATATAAAATCATGAATAGCTAAAACATAAGTAGCATTACGAATAGAAGAAAATCACTAACATTCAATGAAAGAAGCATAAAATAATTTAGAACAAATTCAAATACATGAGAGTTTAAAGGTTATATCTTCCCCAACAACAAATGAGGTTTAGTTCTCTATCGTCATGGAAAAACTAGGTGTACAATGGAATGAAACAGATAGAAAAACCTTAGAAACTAAAGAGGAGAGCTCCCACATTCAATTATGCCTCCAGAGGGTCAAAAAGTGTGTTTTTGCGTCTATGCCGTCAAAAGATAGAAACCCTGACATGCAGAGGTACTTAAATAGATCAGAAA
Organism: Vigna reflexopilosa; assembly: GCA_027742785.1. NCBI lineage: Eukaryota > Viridiplantae > Streptophyta > Magnoliopsida > Fabales > Fabaceae > Vigna > Vigna reflexopilosa. The sequence goes on along the minus strand of CM050925.1, from coordinate 28,821,961 downwards.
ACAAAGTCCAAACCCAATACGGTGGTGCTCAACGCCCCTACTTAAGGCAACTAGGCGTTGATGCGAGTAGAGTGGCATTGAGGGCCCTGAAAGAGGCAATCAAGCACTCTACGGTGCAAGGAAGTTGGTGCTCAACATCCCCAGAAGGGCGCCCAAGCGTTGGTGCGAGCTTCTTGCGCTAAGGGCCCCAGAAAAGGCCAGTCAGGCGTCCATGCGAGATTCTGGTGTTGAAGGCCCCATAAAAAGGTAGTTAGGCGTCCATGCGAGCTTCTGGTGCTAAGGACCCCAGAAAAGAGCAACTAGGCGTCTTGCAACCTTCTGTAACACGTATCAGTACATGTGTTATTAATAATGTGTTGTCATCATAAAAAACTAGAAGTAATATGAGATTGTAAGGTTTAGCTAAACCAGTGCTTTCCTTATCAACAATCTCAACACCCATGACACAAACCCATAAACTTTGTACACATACAAATAGAAAATTTTGAAATCCTAAGCATACAACATGGATGATTCAAGAAGAACAATTAATTTCAATCAATATTTCAAGACACACAACACATACTCATGATTCAAAAAACATATTAGACATGTTGGAAAAGATGAAACAATAAGGAATTCACAAGAACACAAATGGATAAAAAAAAATGGATAAGAACTTTTAGACACTTATCTTTTGAAGACTTCCAAGATAGTGACCATAACTCTTGATACCAAATGATGGAGATTGCCTTGGGGATGCTTATTCAACAAAAGATGATCTTCCAATTTGGTTGATGAAGCTTCTTCAAAGGGTGGACTCCATATGAACAATGATAGTTGGTAGATGTCCTTCTAAGAGGTTAGGCCAAGCATAAAGGAGAAGGTATAAAAAGGTATAGAAGAAGACAATTTCATAAGGTGAGAACTCAAGAAGAGAAGTCTTGCAATTTTGGCAAAAAGACTTTACATTCAATCAAATTCTAAGGATTACAAAAGGGTATCTCTCCTTTTATAGGTGAAGGAGAAGGCTAGAGTACATGGAATGTTTAAGAGTCTTTCCATCATTTAATAAGGAGCCTAAGCATTAAATGAGGAGCCTAAACATTAAATGTGAGGAGCCTTATGCTTTGTAAGTAACTTAGTCAAAGCATTTAATGCAAAAGACTCCTTGTAACTAACTCCTTCCAAAACCTAATTTTAACCCATTTCTAACCCATTTTAGGTGCCACCTTTTAACTAAGGACCTAATGGTATGCTAGCTCTCTCTTAAACCTACTAAGCCTTCTAAACAAAGCTAACAAAGTGTCTTGGCCATATACAAGGCCTAAATATGAGCTATATTACATATTTACTGTTAGTATAAAGCTGAAGAGAAGAAGCTTTGATGATCTCTCAAAGTCAAGTCTCAAGTGCTCTTGTTGCAATAAGATCTTCATGAAGATTTGTTTTGTGTTAAAGCTTTTGTAATTTAGTAGATTTATGTATAAGATGTGGTTTATCTTTGATTCTATGTATTGTTTGCCTTAGGATGCGTTAAAATTTTTTTTGAATAAAAAAATCTCATTTTAAACTCAAGATAATCGATTATTAAATTATAATAATTGATTATCAATAATCAATTATGACTTGACATAATTGATTATCACGAGCAATTACGAGAATTTTTAAGCAAGTTTTTTACCATTGTGCATTCATTAAATGAATAATCAATTACCATAAGTGAATAATTGATTATCACACGTTAATTAATTGACAACGGATTTGGAGATATCCTTAAGTGAGATCTCTATAAATTAGATTGGGACTCTCATTCTAAAATACAACATACGAAATAAGTGTATTTCGAAAATTCTTATATGCAATGTGCAGTGATAAGTGTTTTAGGGTTTGCGGAACCCTTGTGTTGTGGCTTTGAGAACTTGACATGTTGGCATAGAGCGAGAACTTTCAATGGGAGTGTGATTGAGTGTTGTTGTTGTTGCTGAGTTGAAAGTCTGTCATCTTTTGTGAAGATTCAAAGGAGGTGTTCATCCTTTGTGAAGATTCAAAGGAGGTGGTCATCCTTCGTGAAGCATTCGGAGGAGATGTTCATCCCTTGTGGGTTACAAGATAAGTGAGTTTTATCTCTTGGGCTAACAAGAGAAGTGTTTTAACCACTTTTCTCTCTTCACTCACTTGATGGCATACAAAAAGTTGTTCCACTTTCATCTTCCAATTTAGGTAAGCCTCTGCATCTTTTCCCTAAAAATAGGGTAGGTTAACTCTAGATTCCCTAAAGGTGTATATTTTTCTTCTCCTAATGGAAAATAGTTGGTGATAATACTCTTTTATTCTCAACCCTTCCTCCTATAGTATTCTAAGTGAATTATGACTATTTATTTTTTGTCTCTCTTACTTTTTGTCTCTTACTTTTTTTGTCATTAAGTTAAGTGAGATATAAGTGGACTTTTCAATTTTTGGGTCTTTTCTCCACATAAGGGGAACTTACTATCCAATATGCAATGAGTCTAGATATAGGAGTATAAAAATTGAGTTATTAAATTAATGAGATCTTGATCTTACTTATTTTCTCTTACTTTTTTGTCCATTAAGTTAAGTAAGATATGTAATGAGTTATTAAATCATTTAGTTATTAAATCAATGAGATCTTGATCTTATTTTTTGTCTTACTTTTTAGTCAATTATATTAAGTGAGATATAAGTGAACTTTTTAACTTTTGGATCTTTTGAGAGTATAAAAATTAAGATATTAAATCGATGAACATTTTTCTTGATTTATAATTGAATGCTCGAATTTAAATGGATGTGTTTTTAACACAATACTTTGAATAGCATTTTTTAAATGTTGGATTATTTTTGTAATTTTTCATCACGTAATAACGAAGATAGGTAACATGTTTATTTGATTGTATTATTATATTATTATTTGGAATTTTTAGTATTTTATGTTTATTTATTTCTCTAGTGCATTTCATCACTTTAGTAAAGAGAATTATACAAGTTAAAAGAATATTTTTTTCCTCAGTTAACCAAATAAATAATATTAATTCTTTAATTAACCCTACATAAGAGAAAATAAAAAATAAATACTAATAATGTTTCACGTAGAGCTGTCAATAAAACGAGTAATCCGACCTGGCTCACCACAGGTTGATCACTTAGTGAGTCAATCCAATCCGCTCATTTATTAGCAAGACAGAAAAATTTGAATCCGGCCTAACCCACCACGGATTAGTGGGTAAACGGGTTGGCACTCATTTAATTACAATTTTTTTTAAATAAAAAAAATTACAAACTTCCTATGATTCAAATCTAAACAAATTTCACTCCCTACATGGATGTTTAATTAATTTTGAAAATAGAAAATTGAAATAATTTTTTTATGCAAAACAAAAAATAAATATCTTTTTATAAAATTAAAATTAAATTTTAATAAAATAAAATTAGGTAGGTGGGTTGGTGGGCCAACTCGGCCCACCACGGGTTCAACCTGCATGAGCCGAGTTGAAATCTGACTCGCATAAAAAGAATACAATTTTTTCAAACCCAACCCGGGCCGAACCCGTGGTGGACCGGGTTGGCCCGCGGGTTGGCCCGCGGATTGTAACCCATTTTGACAGCTCTAGTTTCACGTATGCATATTAGTTGATCTCATTACATCTCGCGTCAAACACATGTCACTCTTTCTAGAGTTATTTTTCTCAATTAATCAAATAAATATTAAGCTTAAACTTAAGCAGAAAAATAATAGATTATTATGATAAAGGATTAAATATGCTTTTCGTCCCTTAAGTATTACACGATTTTGGGTTTAGTCCCTACTCGAAACTTTGATGGCTTTTAGTTCTCATAGTTTTGAAACTATTACTATTAGTCCTTAAAATTGAACGACATTAACTTTTATTTGACGTGGCAAATGGCGAGGCCACATCTTATGCCAGCTTCCCTCTTCAATTTTTGTCATGTTGCTTATGCTTGAGAACTTCATTCATCTTCTCCAGCAGAGCAACCACGATTTCACTTCTCGTGCACCATCACCCCAATCACGCAACAGCCCAAGCAGCAAATCAAGCAAGCATCTCTATTCTTCACCTGTAAAGAATCCAAACAACGGAGCCCTTTCTTCTTCCTCGCGAGTCCTCCATGGCATTCCCAGAATCACCTGAAACTCAGACAAATCCAGAAAACACGAGCAACCTCAATCGCAAATTGTACAGCTAGAATTTCTTTCCTTTTTTATTTTTTTAAATTTATTTTTATACTTCCTTTATTATTCAATTTTCATTGTCGGGTTTGCAAAGGTTGTACAGTTAGGGTTGGGGGTGTATTTGAAGGAAATAGTAGATTTTGAATCTAGGTTTTTGTTGGATGGTGGAGAATATGGATATAAAAAGGGTCTTTGATTGCGATATTGGCTGCAACTTCAAGGTTTTAAAGGTGTTGTGACCTCAACTGTGTTTGCATTTGTCAGTAATTTTCTGCAATATCAAGGAACGTGAAAAATTGTGACTGTAACGTAAAAGCTTGGTAGTGAAAGTAGGGGAAATGAGCATGAGAATGACAGAGGAAGAATCTAGCGAGGAGGTTCATGTTCCGGGTGAGATTGATTGGCAAATGCTTGATAAATCCAAGTTCTTCTTCCTTGGTGCTGCTCTTTTCTCTGGGGTTTCTGCAACCCTTTACCCTGTTGTTGTGTTGAAGACTAAGCAATAAGTGGCACAGTCCCAAGTGTCTTGCATCAACACTGCATTTTTGTTGATTAAGGGTGAGGGTTTTAGAGCATTGTACCGTGGGTTTGGGACTTCTTTGATGGGTACAATCCCTGTCAGGACTCTTTCCATGGCTGTTTTAGAGGTTACCAAAAGCAATGTGGGCATGACCACTATTGGTTTGGTCTTGGTGAACCCACTGTTTCTACAGTTGCCAATGCAGCTGCTGGCTTGGATGAAAATGGAGACTGAGGGAGGGAACAATGATGGATGTGAAAGAGATGAGAAACCCTAACTATGACACACACCTGGTTCACCGTTAACCATCTCATACAAAAATTTAACATCATTTAATTTTAAGGACTAATTATAATAGTTTCAAAACTAAAAGAACTAAAAAAATCAAAGTTTCGAGTAAAGACTAAACCAAAAATCGTGTGATATTTAAGAGACGAAAAACATGTTTAACCTTTGAATAAATTTGGATAAGTTCATTAACTAACTCTTACATATACGAAAACAAAAGTAAAATGAAACAAACTCATGAATTAAAATCAACACTTACGCATCTATAACTGTTTGCAAGATTTTCATCACTTTTTTATTTCAGAAATTAGGAATGGTTTGGTTGATTTTATTTCTCTTTCATAATTTGTTATTACAAATTTTATCGAAATTAAACCTATTATACACTCAGTCCAACATACAACTTATTATTCCTGTAATTTCTTTTTGAATATTCCAAAAAATCACAATTAAAAGATTAATCCCAAAGAAATAAAAAAATTCTAACCAACATCCATTATCCAAGAAGAAGACCAAGACCCAATTTTTCCTTTTTCTCTTCCGAGAAAATCAGGAACTGAAGAATCCAAGAGGAATGATGGACTACATTTGGTGATAAAAGCACTCGATGACGATGATGAGTTCATGGAGCCAAACCAGATTCTGTCATTGCGGACCACTACAACTGATCCCGAACTTTTGAAGGTCATTCAGTGGGAGGACTTCCAGCACGATCTCGCGAGGTTGGTGAGTCTCTCTTCAGCACTGGGAGAATCCAACGAGAAGAAGCGCGACCTTCACCGCAAGCTGGAGTCTCTCATCCAGGTAGGGCTTTCGGGTTTTATGTTTAGGTTTTAGTATCGGTTTAGTCATTGCTAATTTCTGAAATCGGATTTAATGGTTTCTCATGTTGTTACCCTAAGTTTCTTGAAATTTGGAAGATGTGTTGTGCTTGTGCTGCCGAGTTCTTTACTGTAATAAGTGAAAATGGTAAGGTAACGGAGGTGGAATTTTGTGGCTGGAGGGTAAGCGTGTTTTGTCTCTGAAGAATCTGAGCTCCAGTGGGGAATGAAATCATATTTTGGGTTTAATTTATATATTATGGGTTTAATTTATAAATATTGGCGAAATGAGGGAGAGACAAATTTAGAATTTAGGTAGCTCATTGCTTGATTCTTTGGGTGAGGTTGAACCTAAGCCTTACAGACATGGTGCTTTAATCCTTAGTAACTAAATCAACCTTTGTTGGTTTGATTTCTCTATCAATAATTAGTTCCGTTGGTTATAATGCGTAATAAATATAGTTAGTAAGTAGTTATATTGAAAAAACTGCTATATGTTGTACCTATGACCTGTATTATATCTGTACCTCGGAGTCTAGTTCTGGCTTTTGATATTTACTCTTCCCTAGTATCAAAATTCTATCAATACAAATATGAAAATTTGAGAAGTGTGATCAAACTCTCTCAAATATAGTCTATTTTATTTATCTCAAGTCCATTAATCAATGGGAGGACTTTCCATTAATGAATAGGTCTGAGTAGGTGTACAATTGTTGTTGTGCATGACTTTTTGTATTGCATTTCTTGACCATGCTCAATGTGATTAGTCCATGATATTTGAACTAAAGGAAATGCTTGATTCCCAATTTCTAACTTAGAATGCCCTTCATAGTAGCAGTTCATGCTAATTTGGCATCATGGATTGTCATGTCTATGGGCTGCGTCATTAAAGTCTTTCACGTTGCAGCTCACTGTTGTGCTTCGATTTGCATGAATCACTGCCTCTATTTCATAAGAGACAAAACTCGTTTTTTGGCCTGTAGAACAATGATGTTTGGTGCTGTTTATTGGGGCAATCTTGGTATTTTGCGTTCTCTCCCCCTTGTATTTGATCAGAACACAACACTATTCACCACTCTCACTCCTTTCAATGGTTAATTATCTCACTACTTTCGTTAGTCTCTTCTCTATTTGACATAAACAAACCATCTCTCGCAGCTACATTACCATCCAACCCATGGCACTTTGTTGAAGTATAGGCCTCCTCATAATCTGTGGAACTCTGGCTCACCATTTTGTGTTCTCTACTCTATTCAAGTCAAAGGAGGATGGTCTCTTGGCCTAGAGCTCTCAAATGCGTTACCAGCCAACCAACTATCTGTATTTGTGGAACTCCAGGGCACCATTCTCTAGTCCCTACTTTGCCCACATCCTGTTCTGTTCAAGTCAAAGAGGGTTGTAAATATAAATATATATATATATATATATATATATATATATATATATATATATATGTTACGTACCCGAAACTTAACCCAAACAACCTCTCACACACTCAAAACAGGCAAAAGAATAATGAAAGAATGGAATTGAACTAATGAATCTCTTTCATTAATGGTAATATCTGGATAAACAAAAGTAAACAATAATTGGAAACATAACTTCCATCAATTATTTGGGAGCATAACCTTCCTCACAAGACAATAATGCCTGTCACAAAACTTAATAATCAAAAGCATACCCTTAATCCTAGACTCTAACTTTATTTATACTAATTATTTCTCGTCCATCTCTTACTAAATATTTTCCTAAAATATATCTGCATATAAATATTCCTATATATAAATATCTCCCGGTATATTATCCTAGCATATATCCTTAATTATAAATATTATATTGAATATTTCCCTAGAATATATATTTATTTTCTCTAATAAACTTATACTATATTTATTTACTCTAATTAACTTATACTGAATATCTTATATTGAATATTTCCCTGGAATATATATTTATTTACTCTAATTAACTTATACTATATTTATTTACTCTAATTAACTTAAACTGAATATCCTCCCACCTTATACCCTAACAATATACTTGAAAACAGAATGAATGTTATTATTATCATTCATATCTATTACATTCTCCTTACCTCTATTTGTAACAATCTAATCTTCTAAAAAAGAAAAATAAGGAAACAACATACTGAAAATGTAACATCTCAAAAATATAGTATGAAACTACATTCAGGTGCCAACATATAATAATATAATAAAACAGTTAAGGAGATTTACAAAAAGGATTCTAAATAAACTTAAATGTCCGAATTATGTAAAACTTTACAAAATATCATAAAGTCTAGTACAATATGGAAGAACAAACTGAACGGTTACACACACTATGTATAAATCGAACGGTTATACAAAAGAAATACTAATTCTACTGGCCGAACGGTCCTAGGTTCAAACATCACAAATCTCTCCTTCCAACGCTTGCTCCATCGAGCACTCCTCTACTTCTGCTCACATTGAAAGGTAATCATTGCAAAAGAAAAACGAACAGGAAACATAGACAAGACAGGAAGTAAGGGTAAGCTAACGTAATTTAATTACACATACATACATTTTATACAAGTTCATTCAATTCGAAACCGAACGTTACATCATGACAAAATTGAATACAAGTAATCACATACAAACCGAACACCCAATTATACATAAACCGACACCCTAACTTGACCATCTGGATTGTATGAATGTGTAGCTACGACGTTTTAGCACCTGGGTGGTGTAGTAGCTGGGATGCCCTCAACCGCTACCACCCGAGGTTAGTCCGTTTTACCTCACCAAAGGTTACTTTTTTAAACCGAGACATCCCGCCATTCTCACACATGACTTATTCCTCTCTACATGAGAATGAGTAATCACAGGATATTGGGATGAATGCCAGCTTAGCACAATATCCACATTCATACTTAAAAATTCCATAACCATTCATGAGACATTCCACCTTGGAATTCTCTTCCACATTACTTACAACATAATCATCATTTTTCAACATATAATTTCATACAGTAATTATATTCTCACATAAAAGATCAAGAGCCCTGTGAACGTTGAAGACCGAACAGTCCCTAATAGATAAAAATAAAGAAGTAACCGAACACTATAGAAGACCGAATGCTTATAGGTTAGACCAACCACTAATAGCTTAAACCGAATGCTTATAGATGGAACCGACCAATAATAACTTAGACTGAATGCTTATAGATCAATTCTAAAAATAACTATTTAGGCCGAATGCTTATATACCACCGAACGGTACTATAATATCAAACCCAATTCGTGACCGAACGCTATTAAGACCGAGTGTTAGTTCATGACCGAACACTACTGAGACTGAGTGTCAATTCATGACCGAACACTACTGAGACCGAGTGTTAGTTCATGACTGAACACTACTGAGACCGAGTGTCAGTTTATTACCGAACACTACTGAGACCGAATACTTAGATTGTACTAGATACCCTATCTAGACCGAATACTAGTTTCAGACTGAAGAGAGTATTTAGACCGAACGGTCATGAATTGATGGAACATATAAGAGACAAAACTTAGTTGATGACCGAGTGCAGTACTCGGCCGAACGGTCAACAGTGACCTCTCGGTGTTATGCATAATTCCTCAGGCGTTTACAGAATTATGAGTAACACATACCTTAGACTAAACAAGCCATTTTCTTAACGTGTCACTCTACACATGAATTTATAGATTGATTTTAAACCCATTCTACTGCTATTAAACATTTCTAATCGTGAACCTAATGGATCTCTTCTAAATATAGAAAGGACCGAACGTTTCTCTACAAGAAAACTAATTTGTTCACAGGTCTCGGTCATACACAGAATTTTCACACTATTCATTCAAACATTTAATAATTATTCATACATGCAAACGTTCAAACAACAATTCCACAAACAAAAAAACATAATTAAATTACTAGCTTCCCTTACCTCGAAACCCAAACAATTTCTATGCTTCTCAACTTTGCTTAGACTGCACGAAAACTTCTAAAGGCGTCTACAAAATTCAGATTTGGGGAAAGAAGCCATTCACCGAACCAGAAACAGAATTAGAATTAAGTTTAAAGGGTGATGAACACATGCAAGCTGAACAGTGCTTGCATGTAACCGAAAATTCAGAAACTTCAAAGAACGGAGGAATTTAGTTTACCAACTTCAAAGCAGCAACTTGATCGGTGCAGAGGAAAGCTCCCGACACCAGGAATACTTAGGCGCGATCTGATTAATGATCAGAGGAAGAAAAGATTGAGAATTTGTAGAGAGAAGAATGATGATTTTAGAGAGGAGGAGAACATCAACTCAGAAATTTGGAGAGAAACGATGCATGTAGGAAGTGGCTTCAAAGTTTGAAAAATTCACTTATATACCACGTCAAAAACTGTTCTGTCCAACCAGCTGCACACACCTGGCTTCCACTTTTCTTTGAATTTAATGGTTTTGACAGAAAATAATCTAGAAGATCCTACAAATATTAAGTTTTTATGGATATTTTCTCTAATTAGGATGATTTTTCTCTAATTACAACACTCGTTCTTAAGTTGATAAATGAATATCAATCATTCTCAACTTGTCTACAAGATCTTGAAATCTACTTGGAGGGAGTCCTTTTGTAAAAATATCTGCTTGCAAGTGTCTCTCTCTTAGATCATGCATAAATTGGTCCACTATACTAACTACATAAGCAATATCTGGGCTTGTGTTTGATAGATAAATCAATTTTCCTACCAATCTCTGATATTGGCCTTCTCTATAGGAGCAGTTTCTTCACTTCCAATTTTGTGATTCTGTTCTATAGGAACTATTGAGGTTTTGCATCCCAACTTTCTTGTTTCTTTGAGGAGGTCAAGTACATATTTCCTTTGAGAGATAAAAGTTTCGTTCTTGCGGTAAGCAATCTCTATTCCAAGAAAATATTTAAGTTTTCCTAGGTCTTTCATTTCAAATTAGGTTGCCAATTTTTCTTTTAACGCCAATTTTTCTATTTCATCATGTCTTGCAATAATCATATCATCCACATAGACAAGTAATAAAGTGAGTTTATCAGTAGAAGAGTGTTTTATGAATAGATTATGATCTCCTTGGCTTTGTCTGTATCCCAAGGAAATCATTGCTTTTGTAAATCTTCCATGTACACTTCCTCTTCTAGATTTTCATGAAGAAAGACATTCTTCACATCCAACTGGTGTAAGTCCCATCTAAAAGGAGTAGCCAAAACTAAAACAACTCGAACTATATTCATCTTTGCCATTGGGGCTAATGTCTCCTCATAGTCAATCCCTTAAGTTTAGGTATATCCTTTTTCCACCAATCTAGCTTTATATCTTTCTATGGTCCCATTTGTCTTATGTTTCATTGTGAATATCCATTTACACCCTACTGCCTTCTTGTTTCTTGACTTATCAACAATTTTCCAAGTTGAATTTCTTTCTAATGCATTCATCTCTTCTTTCATGGCTTGATTCCACTGTTCAAGTTTCATGGCCTCCTGGATTGAGGTAGGAATTTTTGTGGCATCAATAGCAACAATAAAGCCTATGTGCTTATTAAAGAGATTGTTAGTGCAAACATACTAAGAAATAGGATATTTAGCACATGATCTTCTTTCCTTTCTCAATACAATGGGTAAATCCTCAGTAATACTTACCTCCTCATTGTTATCTTCAAGGATCTTCACTTTCAGATTAGACAATTTTTCTTGCTCGAGAGTCGAAGTGGCTTGCTTTCTTCTTTCATATTTTTTGCCAAAAATTTGTCTTCTTCCTCATTGTGGACTATGGTAGCTTCATTGCTTAGAACTTGGGCATCCTGGAAAGACAAATATGGTAATGACAAGAAGGAGAGTTTATCCTCTTCGAGTGCTTTTTTCCCTTGAAGTGGTGGACTGACATAAAAAGATTGTGTTTCATGAAAGGTGACATCCATGGTGATAAAGATGTGACGACTCTAAGGATGATAACATTTGTACCCTTTTTTATTAGAAGGATACCCAATAAAGATACATTTAAGAGCTCTGGGATCTAATTTACTACAATTAAGATGATGAGAGTGAACAAAAATAATACATCCAAAGACTCGACTAGGTAGACTCGTTATTAGGGGGGAAGAAAGAACAAAAGACAATAGAGACTCTACAGGACTAATGCCATTTAAGATACGGGTGGGTAACCTATTGATGAGAAGTCCCCATATGTTAGAATGAATTCAATCAAATGGAGAAATACACTTTTTATTACTTATAGGATAAGATGCACAATGGTATTTTGACAATGGACAAATATCACAATTAAAAGACTCAATAGACTCTTTGGTAAACAAATGGGGAAATAAGGACTTGATAAGATTGAATGAAGGATGCCCAAGCCTTTTATGATGTAACTATATTTGGGAATTTGCTCATGTCTTAGATGTAGCTGGTTGGCTCATGATTTTTGTTTTGCTTTGGTCATCAGACTCTGACAGATACAACCCACTTTGCTCCTTAGCAGTTAAAATCGTCTTCCTCGTGACAAGGTCTTGAAAAACACTATAAGTTAAGAAAAATGTTACTAAACAATTTAAATCTTTTGTGAGTTTTTGCATAGAGATAAGACTATTGGCTAATTGTGGAACATGTAAAACATTCTTTAATACAATAAATGAGTCCAAAATTATATTCCCAGAGCCACATATAGGTATACCCTAACCATTCACAATTGTAATAAGTTCTTTATTTGTTTTACCATATGAGTCGAAGGACACACGAAAAAGTGTCATATGATCAGTTTCTCTTGAATCAGAAATCCAAATACCTTGAGACACATGACCAACAATATTGAGACAAATCTTCGCTTTCATGGACAGAGTACATGATCCCGAGGGCTTACTCATTGATTCAACCATTGTTTCAAGCGTTCGAGTTCCTCCTTATAAACTTTCATATCAAGAGTCATAAATGATAGGATATTGGGCAGCGCTGGCGGTGGCTACTGTTGCAGTGGAAACGAAGCTCCCAAGATCAGGAGCTCTGATACCAATTTGAAAAGAGAATGATTTTTTTTTTCACTCGAGATATATATACCTCGGTATGAGGGGGGTGTTGGAAGTTCCACATCGACTAGAGATAATACTAATTTATAATATATAAGTGGTTGAAACAATATGTCCAACAAACAAGGATAAGCTTTAACCTGGCTCTGATACCATGATAAGAAGTGGACTTTGAGTCTAACCCAATCCCACAAAATCGACTTGTAAAGTGAGATTTGCACCCACTTATATACTATAAATTGGTCTTATCTCTATTGCATGTGGGATTTCCAACATATATATATGAGCTTTTGTGTCTTTTGTTTTCACTTTTTCAAAATCGGCCTTTAAAGTGAAGTTTCCCACTCATGAGCTTGTGTACCTTTTGTTTTCACTTTCTTTCACTTCTTTGCCTTTGTAGGTAACATATGTTACCTGTTTGTACTTTTACTTTTTTCCCTTTATTTTACCTTACTCTTACTATTAACTTCTGTGTTTGGCTTAAAATTATGGCTTTTAATCATTGGTATATTCTTAGAATACACACATAACGCGCTCATATGTTTTAGGGTTGGTTGCTCCACTATTATCTGGTATTGGTGCTTTGCTGTTTAGATTTCATTTTTAGCACACCAGTTCCATCTTTTTAGTTTGATAAGTAATAAGTAATTTAGTTGTTGTTTACATCTGGGATGCTTTTTCCCACTAATTATTGGTTTACAGTTGACAAATGTCGAAGTTTCCAATATATAAGGCTATGATAATTTTTTTAAATGTCCCTAATTAATGAGTCTTCCTATTGATGAGCAATAATTTTGTGAACAGGCCAATGGTGAATCATTAGGTCGGTTGAATGAACTTGAGGAGATGCGCCAGAGATTAGAATCAAAGAAAGTGATGATGGAAAATATGTCTATACGTTCTAGGCTTGCTAAGGAGGATGCTAGCAAGCAGGAGGAGCAGCTTAGTGGTGCAGTGCAATCACTTCTGGTTGCAGGGGGTGCCCTTTCTGTATGCAGGAGAAACCTCCAAGTGAGTTTGTTTCTTTCTTACTCCAGTCAATATAATATTCTTTTGGAAATAATTACAACTAATAAGTTCAGTAGTCTACATGAATTTTTCTGTCTTTTTTTATTAGTAATGTTGACGAGTCTCTCTGTAAAAGGAAGGTACATATGGATTGAACTTTTCTGATTTTGTATAGTAATGGTTGACATTTTGAGTGAGATGTATAGAAGAGTACATAAAGGTCTTGTATTCCATAAAACATTAATACTTTGAATTGATCAGTTCTATGTATCAGATATGTAAACAATTTTGGTACGCTTTGATAATTTGCTGATTTGTTTCAGTAACCCTAGCCTTTAAAAAATTATAAATCTAATATAATATAGCCTAAATATGAGCATAGAAGTATGTGTAAGATTTACTAGTGTTGTCTCTTGATGACCTATTAGAATGTTTATCCTGTTTATCATCATTGTAGTGTGTCTATATATATAGTAGTAGTACCTAGGTCTAGGAGCAGACCCGTAATCTTGACGGATCTTACAAGTCCTTTAGAATTATTTTACAGTTTCAATCTTAAGTTAGTATCAGAACGGGTTAATCTCACTCTGGTTTCTGTCTAGTCTCCTACCTTAGTTGCTGTCCGCAATTGTCCGACACTGTTTGCTGCTGTCCGGCACCGTTTTCCGCTGTTTGGCACCGTTTGCCGCTGTCTGCCATGTCTGGCATTGTTTTGCCACTATGAGGAGCTGCCCACTGCAGTTTGTCACCATCAACCTCTGTTCTTTGCCGTTTCGACGCCGTCTGCCACTATCCGCCATCATTCGCTGCTGTCTGCCGCCGGCCACTGTCACAGTTTCGTCTGGTGACCACATGATCTGGTTCGCCTGTCCGCGCGACAGCCAAGCTCACCGGTGCCGGAGTTCAATTCTCCTCCACCGTGCTGCCACACGCAACATCTTTGTGCGCCACGAATAGGTGCGTGCTGCTCACGCGCCGCCGTCTGCTTGCCAGAACGCCACTGTGCCACCTCCATAGTTGTTGCCAGTCTCTCCTCTCTTTTTTCTGCCCCGCAGAATTGTGTTCCGTTAATGTCTAGAAGGAACCCTTTCGATAGTCACCTAGGGTTTTGTAGTTTCTCCTTTGAATTCTTTATCCCTTGTCTGAAATGGCGTCTGAAAATGCCATCTCTTTTTGCGGAAGTCCATCCATCACGTCTGAAAAGTTGAATGGAAAAAATTACTTATCTTGGTCGGCTGCCGTTGAGACGTGGTTTCTTGGTCAAGGTCATTATGATCACCTTGAGTAAGATGGCAAGGTCATTAGGTGACTATTTTAACCCTGACAGTGCTTTTCTCAGCATGCAAACTATGTTGGCCTTAATCTGCCTTGTATAGCCAGGTGGTTTAGTTTGTTCTAGTAAGTGCTCAATTTTTCGTTCAACAATTTCATTTTGTTAAGGTGTGTATACAGTCATCAATAAATGTTGTTATTAGTAGGATATTCAGTGTTCTACTGGAAATTGTTAGAAGTTGTTAGAAGGTTCTAGAGATCTATTTGTAATTATTACTTTAGGGATAAAGTTCTCTATACATAGAGGCTGATGTATTGTTTCAAATCAATCAATTCAATACAATATTATTTCTTTCAAGTTTGTATTAGAGCTTTCCAATGTTGGGAGCTGCTTTCGTATTTCTTCTTTATGTCTTAGTTACTGTTCTTATTAGGGTTGCTTGAAGTGCACCCATTTCCTTCAATTATTAGAGTTGCTTAAAGTGCACCCATTTCCTTTGATTATTGGGGTTGCCTGAACTGAACTTAGCTGGGGGTTTTGTCACCACTAACCCCCCAATCACCCACACACCCAATCCGCCAGAGCTGCAACTCTCTGCTGTCCACCATAGCCGATACTGCCAGACTGTTGCCAAAGTTGCCATAGGTCTGTTGCTGGAATTACTGTCTAAAATTTCAATGGAGTTGTGCTGGGGCCGTTGCCAGAGCTTTTACTGGAGTTGTCACCCATGTGTTTAATCACCACATAACTTATAGGAACCAAAATAAGACTGATGCTTCTTCACACACACATGTGCTGAAAATTTGCTCTCAGATTTCAATGTATCAAAAAGTGTTTTTACAAGAGTTAGGCATGGTTTTTTGTAGGATAAACCATCCTTAAATTCCTTGCTGACCCTTCTCCCACATCTAGAGCAAGTTCCATATCTTTAATCCAGTCTTTGGATCTTGTTGTGGAATCTGATTTTGGATGATAGATTGCAGCCCTGCAAAGCAATATCCCCCGCAATTGTTCATGTGGTGTTTGATTTGCTTTTTACACCAACCGTGAGGCGTCATCCCCTTCAAATTTGGGCAACTCCACTATTTTAACCCGAGGCCTCAACAATTCTTCTCCCTCCTCATCAGGTCTACTATGTAGATATCTTTCTTCCTTCTTCTCTTCATCATTAGCCAAGTATTCTCCTTTAGAGAACTTCTTGCTTTTCTTAATGTCTTGCAGATTTTCTTTCTCAGCATCCATACCTGTCTTTATCTCTTTCTTTCCTTTCATGACATATTGAAGAAGTTCCTCTCTCCTTCCCTTTCTCCCTCCATTAACAGAATTCTCATTTCCTTCTGAGCCTTTTCTGTGATTCTTGGATTTCTGCAGCATTTCTTGCATTTCTCGGAAGATCTCCCTCATTTCTTGCATAATATCCCTCACTTCTGTCATAGCCTTCCTGCTGGCCCATCTCTCTAGAGTATTTACTCTCCCCTCCATGATTCTTCCTCTTCTTGATCCGATACATATTTATAATAGAAGAAATATGGGGTAAGTCCAAAATACAAATAAGAAATATAAAGAAACTAACTAAAGATAAAAGATAAATATAAACTAAAGATAATATCTCTAACACTCCCTCTCAAGTTGGAGCATACACATTGTATGGACCAAGCTTGGAATAAATAAACTCAATTTGAAATATATGATATGTCTTCAAGAGTGAGTGGCAAACAGATGTACAATCACATGTTGACGAACAACTAACAACAACTTATGGATTGGACAGTGGTGGACAACTACAAAACTTCAACCAACACCATGAAACTTAAAGTAGGATGACTTTGACAAAGGAGGACAATGACAAACTGTAGGGACTGGATTTCCATCAAGTAAGGATGGGGTCGGTAATGGCTAAAAGCGACAAAACTGTAGGGACTACCATCACTAATTGATGGGGTGATGGGGCCTGTAGTGGCTAAAAGCGACAAAACTGCAAGGACTACCATCTCTGACTAGTGGGGCCTGCAGAGGCTGGAAACATACTCGCCCTCACGGCGAACGGCGGAAATGATGTTGCGCCGATGATAAATCGTGAAAGTGGAAGATCATAATAATCTCCTTTATTCATCAAAGGACCCAAAAACAAATCTGACAAAGGGTTGGTGAAATTGTTAACTAAGATTTTGAATCTTGCCAGAAATAGACTCCCTGAGCAACCTTCAACCCATGACTTTGGTGTTGAAATTCCTTGGTGTTAACCACCAACTGTCCTTGGAGAATTGTAAATAAATGACACCCAACAGGAGCATCACAACTGCTACAACTTACAAAATGCATAAGGATGACGGATGGCATCAAAAGACCAAAGACAGATTAGAGGTCCAAAGGTTCTCTAATGGACTACTCCCAAATGGTGATAATTATCACAAGAAGTATGGGCTAAACCCGACCCAAGAAGAAAGTCAACAATAACGATCGAAGGAAGAGGTGACGCAGTGGCATCCAGAGCGGTTGTTTTTGGTCTTCAAGATTTTGAACAGAATGATGGTGGAGACACATCAATGGTGCACAAGGGGAAGAAACCCATTGGTGGAGGTAGAAAGGTGCGGGACATGAGGCGTTGTATCAACGGAGCAGCAAGGAAAGGAAGAGTGCTTGGTCCCAACAAGGAGCGTACTTGGTTTCCACCTCTTCGAGATGGGAGAAGAGCCAGAACCATAACCCTAATGAAATGCAGAACCATAACCCTAATCAAATGCAGAACCATAACCCTAATCAAATGTAGAACCATAACCCTAATCAAATGCAGAACCATAACCCTAATCAAATGCCGATTGGAGGCATTCCAAGTGGTTCTTGAGAATGTTTGGGAAACGGACAATATGGGAAAATTGAAGGCCAAGGGCCCTACAAATTTGAATCAGAGGCCTTCTTCACAATTTTTCAGCAAATCGATTTCCAAGTGCAACATGGTGGCACCTTTCAGAATGGAGAAGAAGATAGCGGAAGGAGTAGAGGTAGGACTAGGTGCCGGTGCATTAGTGGCACAAACGGCGGAGACAACAACAAGAAGGACCGCCATTGAGGTGATGGTTACGACATGAGAACAAACCAAGGGGCAACAATACTCAGTAGGGTTGATGACAATACATTGACTAGAGGCAGGTTGCAATGGCTCCATTGGACGAAGAGATGAAGAAGACCAACATCACACTGGTGGAGAAAGATGGATAGCGATTCTAGTGGTTTCAGTTGACGGCGATACAGTGACGTATGTTGTGAAGCAACAAAGATGGTAGCAATGGCTGCTACGAAGGGTCAGAACAGAGAGATGGAGGTTTGGCGAGACGACTAGATGAGGCGTGGTGTGATTCTGACACAGGGAAGTGGCTCGTGACGAACACGCGCCCCAGCTTAATTGAAGAAAGATGACGCATGGAGGCACGTGGAGAGGAATTTGGTCCTGACTCTGGCGGGGTTGGCCGTCGCTCGAGGAGATGATCCAGATCCGTTGGTCACAGGTCGAAACTGTGACGGTGACCGACGGCGTACAGTGGCCGATGACGTAGGTGGCCGACGGTGGAACGTGGCGGTGCACAGTGGAAAACAGTGAACAAGAATTCTACAGATGAATGGAAGCCAATGGGAATGCTAAAAATGATTGCGTATTAGAGGAGGAACCCCATTCTGATCTTAATGGGCCAAATTTTGATGCACAACTTATGTAACTGTTATTAGAGGAAAGTTGGAAATACTGGAGAGAGGTCAGATGAGGCAATACAAGCTTGATCTTGAGGCTGAGAAAGATAGAATTCTAAAAGCTAAACTTGGCTAGGCAATTGGAGTCACAAGGACACATGTTGAAAAAGAGACTTTTAAGGGGTCGTTAGTGGCGGCAGCCACCGGCCACCGGCAACAACGAAGACAGAGTAGAAAAGGATCAGAGAATCGACTTTCATACCATGTTAAGAAGTGGACTTTAAGCCTAACTGCACCCACTTATATATTGTAAATTCATCTTATTTCTAGTCAATGTTGGACTTCCAACAATAAGTTTAGCCTAAATTTTCTTGTATTAGATTTTAAATTTTCTACTAAGTGGCATGTTTGGACATCTTTTTTAATTTTTAATTTATTTCCATCCCTTGTTTTGATGAATATTAGATTTTTGGGCTTTAAGTTCAACGGGAATTATTTGATTGTAAAGATGATTCATTTATTGGTGTTGAAGCATGTGTTAGAAATTGAAATTTGCTGGATTATTCTTGTTTGCCTTTGACTAAGTTTATATTCAGTGGAATAGATTATACCTTTCTCAGTTTCTTTTGTACCTGTTCTTCAAAATTATTAATTCCTTGTTTTCTTTCAAATGTGCTATAAAAGCATTCTTTTCTATTACTCGTCACAAATGACATTGATGAATTTTTTTATTTGACCTAGAAAACAACATTATTTCTTGTTTTAAGGGAAAGGAATTTGTTAGTGTTTGCATCTTATTGGTGTTATTATCGAATACTAATGATGCTTTTATTATAGGAATCAAGCAGATTACTGTCTGAAGAAAATGGTTATGTTCATATGAGAAAAATGCAAAAGGTGCTGCGGAGGAGGCAACAACATATGACATCTCAAATTTCAATGCTCTATCCTGTGAAGATCTTGGTTGGACCAGCACAAAAGCAAGAGCTTGAGGCATATCCTTCGAGTAACCTAGCAGGTAAGGGTTCTCAATAGTTTTTTTTTTCTTTTTTTTTCTCTATGTACATACTGCTTATGGAGTGAAAAAACTGCCTAAGTTCATAAAAAGTAAGAAACTTGCAATTTAAATAACTATTGAAACCAAGGTGTTGGATGGTTCAATCGCTAATCCTTATTTTGTTATTGGTTGGATAAAGTTCTTCCAAAAGTTCTGTTATTATGTGAAAGGATGTCTCTGATTCTGTAATTTGCTTGCCTGATGTGTTTGTCTTTAGTTAGTGGATTTGGGTTTAACTCAACCCTATAAAGTTGGTTTGCATGACAAGATTTACACCCACTTATGTACTCTAATTTGGTCCTATTTATGGTTGATGTAAGATTTTAAAACAATCCTTCACGTCAACAACTAGACATCTCAAGCATGTCAATAAATGTTTATATGTGTGATCTGTTAGTGAGTGCAATGAAAGTGTTAACAAACTTCGTTAGGATAGAGTCTAATATCATCTTAGAAATTAAAGTTTATGTCTAATTCAACCTTACAAAATCAACCTCGAATATGATGTTCACATTCATTTGTATACTATAATTTGGTTATATCACTATAATTTGGTTATATCTCTAGTAAATGTAGAATGTCTAATATATTAGTTTGTTTCGGATCAAAATGAAGCAATTGATAAGGAAACATGCAGCAAATGCCAACCAATAGGAATATTGTTAGAGTAAGCATTAAATATAGTTAGGAAGTAGTTGTATTGGGAAAACCCAATACCTATTAGTCTTACCTAGCTCTGTACCTAAGTATCTATGATTGATCTTTGAGCTTCCCTATACACATTGTATCACAATCCTATCAATATAAATATGAGGGGAGTTAATGGAATTGTTAATGAGGACTTCACTTCAAAATCTCACTAGAAACACCACAAATGAAGGAATTGTTCAGGGAAATTTGAGAAAGGAAGATGAACTGGCTAGGTACAAGATAATGCAATAGAAGAGGAAGATAGGATGCTAAGGAGCATAGGAGGAAGATCCTTACTCCAAAAGCAAAAGAGCTAGAAAAAAGCATTATATCGGATAAATAGTTTTTTGGAGAAATAAATTTGCTGTTGGAAAGGATATATGCATCTTTTACCAATACATTTTCTTTCTTTCTAATTTTCTCTCTAAACAATGGAACAAAAGGAAGGAAAATATGCTATTTTATGCTTTTTCTCTTGAATCAAACAATAGGAAAGAAAACATTTTTCTCTTCATTTTCTATCTTCTGATTTTTTCTTCCCTTACAAAAAAAGTTTCATCCTGTTTTCGTTGAACCAGTTAGTATTCTTTTATCATGATATATGTGATATAACTCGTGAACCACTGCATTGTTGTTCTATATGGAAGTCTAATGTGCAAGGTTGAATCATTAGGTCTGTTTAGCTGTCGTGTTTTTATTTTTCTTTGAAGTTTCACATTCAATCTGTAACGACTAAATTGGCAGGTCACTGGGGGGAATAAAAAACTTTTGAGCATCCATCCAGTTAATTATTTTTGGTTTTTCATATTACTTTTCTTCATACTGTTAGGGACTTTCATGCTATTTTTATAATGAGACATGGATGCACTAGAATACCTAGCTATTCATTGGATATTAACTCGAGATTATCATTATCTTAAGTTAAATTATCACAACTGTTTTGCTAATATTAACTGCAATTGTAAGTGATACCTTTTCTGATCTTATTGTTAATATTTTCATTTATTTCATTACTCAGGAACTTCTGCTGGACTTAAACCAGTTAATGAAGGATCCTTAACGATTCTTGGCTTGCATTTGAATGTGCCATCTTTTAGGAAAATGAGCTTTTTCACTGATAAAAAGGAAATTCAGGTGTCTGCTACTGCCCTAGGATATGTTGCACATGTAAGTATTAGAACCTACTTGCCCTTTTTTGTCTCAACTGAATGTGCTATTCTATCGTATGCTCTGTCATGACATGGTCTGCATTTACAAAATTTGTCATGTACAGTTTCTAAATTGTCATACATATTTTGTTTTTCCATTGCATAAGATAGGTTTCTTGGCAGCAAGAACCCAAGATACCCTTGGTTAGCACACAACACACACACATCTCACAAAAACTGATTTCTGGGATCAAAATACAATGTCCGATGGCCACCAAGGAAGCAATTCTTCCTTCACAAAGGATGTACTATTCTTGTCAAACACTACAAATATAAACGTGTCCCACTTGAGACACTCTCTCCCCCTTTTATAGCTAACACCTTAACCCCAACATACCTACACCAACAACCTAACTAACTTTCCCTCCTCCTGACCATCATGTCTTGTTTATAATTCTCTTCCTCCTTTCATATCCCTTAGAGTCCCATCATTACCTGTCGACCTTTGAACAATCCTGTCCTCAAGGTGGAAATCCGGGAATTGGTCCCTCATTGTCGCCTCATCCTCCCATTTAACAGCTCCCGGTCCCCCTCCATACCACTCAATGAGCACCTGTGGCACTGGCTCTCCATGCAATTGAATGGTCCTTCTTTCCAGCATTCTGAGGGTCTACAAACTGATCCTCCCCCTTGTAAATCTTCTGGTATTCCCTTGCAAACCCGCATAGAAGTATCCCAACAGTTGCTCCTCTGTCAACTCAGTGGCTTGTGCCACTAGCCTCTCAAACTCTTGAATATAATCCTCGACAGATCCATGTTGCTTATTGCTGCCAGTTTTTCAAACACAGTGCACCTCTTTCTCCCTCCAAACCTAGTGATCAGAGCCTTTGTTAACCAATGCCTGGCTCTTGCATCCATACTAATGAAGGCCAACCTTATCTTTTTTTTCGCTAAAACATTTTGAATTTAAAAAAACTTCTCTGCTCTAGATATCCAATCTACTGGATCAGCCCCTTCAAATGTAGGTAAATATTTTCTCTTCATTCAGCATTTCTGTAATTCCCGTTTTTCTTCTTCCATCTCCTCCAACTCATCCTTTCTTCCAATTCTTTCCCCATTAATTGACCCTTGACTGCCCTCCGAACTCCCATCCATGTTCTTTTTTTTTTCATGAGAACCTTGATCATATCCATGAGTTCTTGATATCTTTCTCTGGTCTCCTCAAATAAAACCTTCCTTGTTCATTGACCATTCTTTCTAGTGTGCTCATTCTCCCTTCCATGACTTACCCCCTTTAGAGAATCGACAGGTCGGACCACTTTGATATGTTTCTTGGCAGCAAGAAACCCAAGATACCTTTGGTTAGCACACAACACTCACACAACTCACAAAAACAGCAAACTGTATTGATTTCTGGGAACAAAAGACAATGTCCGATGGCCACCTAGGAAGCAATTCTTCCTTCACACAGGATGTACTATTCCTGTCAAACACTACAACCATAAACGTGTCCCCCTTGAGACACTCTCCCCCCTTTTTATAGCTAACACCTTAACACCAACATACCTAGCCCAACAACCTAACTAACTTTCCCTCCTACCAATCATCATGTCTTGTTTATAATTCTCTTCCTCCTTTCATATACCCTTAGGGTCCTATCACATAATGTTATAGCTGTTAGAATAATTGTATCTATGTATTATCATTAAGCCTTCTTAAGGATAGTTTGCTATTCTTTATGTGTAGTATCTATAGTAGTACCTAGGTCTGCACCTAGGTGTCTAGGGCTTACCCTTAATCTTCCATGTCCTTTGTATAAGAACTTCATTATAAATAGATGAAAGTGAGAGGGATCAATTAAGCCCTCTAGAAATATTTTTTACAGTTTCAATCTCAAGTATAGCATTTCATATGCTAGCTCAAGAAAATAATGATTGTTGACCTAGTAGTTATTGAAATGTCTCCTCTCTTTGAATAATTTCTGTTATTGAAATGTACTTTACTAGACTGACTTTCTCGCAGGCTGTTTCACTTATAGCCTCTTACTTGCAAGTTCCTTTGCGATATCCTTTACGGTTGTGTGCTTCTCATTCATATATCCTTGACAATGCGCCTTCAACAGAGCTAACATCTGAAGCTTCAACAAATGCAAACACAAATGCCAAGCATGTGGAATTCCCCCTTTTTTTAGAAGGTCAAGACACAACAAGAGCAGCTTACGCTGTATTCTTACTAAATAAGGTATATATTTCTATTTGCTCGCAGTAATTCTTATTCTGAGTCCAGTTAAGTTGTATTTTTCAGAGATTTTCTGCCCCTTTATCATTTGTCTGATTTATTTGTTTTGGTCTTTGACTTTTCTTATTCGTTGATGATTCTATTTCTAGTCTGTAGCATGGTTAGCAATGGAGTTCCCATCTGTTTCACTGAAATAGCTTTCTACCCAAGATTGCATTGATTTTTTCGGACTTTTCTTCAACTTGTACATGCTGGTTGATTAAGAAATTATTTGGACTATGAAAGTGAAGCCTACTGTATGTTAACACATGTTTTGTTCTTGTAAAGTGAGGTTCTTATTTCGGAGAGAAATGTTGCAATCTCAGTTATAGATAAGAATGCCTACTATCAATATTACGTACACTTTCATTAGCAATCATGAACGTGTTAGAACATCAGCCCATTTTCTTTTCAGTGACTGAAATTACTTTATTCGTATTCACTTTAGAAGAGTTAAAATGCTGTGTTCTTTTCACGGCATGAAAGATTAAGAGTTTCGTTTGAGTTATGCTTTTACTTAAGACGCTTTAGTTCTAAAATTTCTTTCTGAAGTAATGAGTTTTTCCTCTACTTCCTCGAACCAAAAACAAAAAGATGCTTTACATGCTCTGAAAAATAGCATAAAATGTACCTTAGGATATTTTACATTTAATTTTTAACTGCAGGACCCTGCGTGTTGGCAGGTAGGTTTGCATCTGTATTATATCTTAAATATGCTGAATATATTTAATGTCTCGCGTTTAATTACTGCCTTTTTTCTTCTCTTGTTAAATTTCTCTTAAAGTGTGGTTGTCTGAACGAGATTCGATATGTATAGTACTGACATACTTCCAAATTAACCTTCACTTACAGCTCCCTTCCCTCGAGCTTTTTTGATTGTAGGATTTAGAACAGCTTTTGAATTTCATTGGTGCAAAGAGTTTGGGACCGCGCCATGTACTTGCTAATTTGAGGGAGCTCTATAGGATTATCCAGGCTTCAGCTTTTATAGATAACTTGATATAGTGGTTTTGTCTCTACTGTAATTTCCTTGTAATTCGATTTTTTAAAAATCCTTACCAGGGTGCAATTTTTTTGGTGCACCTTCCAATGTAGCATCGTTATCAAAATGGAACTTCCTATAATGGATTTGGTATTCTGTAAAAAAGAGTATACAGTACTGCCAAAAAAGTAGTGTTATTTGAGCATATTATAAATGCCAAATGCAGAGATATATTGCACAAGAACTAGTGGAGAATGGCATGCATTTTTAATCCTTTTGCTTAAAACATGAAACAGGTACGATGAAATTCCCTCTTAGAATGAGAAAAGGAGATGCAGTGATTTTTCAAATTTTGATGGTTTTATCACGTCGTGTGAGTAGTTTATTTGATTTATTTCTTTTAGCTCTTGTGTTAGCAAGAGGAGTCCAGATTTGCAGCTTGACAATAGAGCCAATACTGATACAAGGCCTATTAGCACCACACCGACCAAAAGGGAGAGTAAGAAATCACAATATCTTATGGACTATCAACTTTGAAGAGAAAGGAATTTGACATAATCATATTATAAAGATATTTTGATGGAATGTCAATTACTCATGGGTTCTGTTAAGGGAATATTTTTTTGGTAGTTTTTATTTCCTCTAGATGCGGTTAGTTAATGATTGACAATCAGTACTTATTTATTTTAGCAGAATGAATGAAGGATCATGGAAAAAATATTTCTCTTCTCTTATCTCTCTAATTTCTAGGAGGTTGTCTTGACCTCAAATCAATGTAGTTATTTCTCTTATCAACTTGGTGTTTTCATTGAGTCTTTCCAATATTTGAAATGACCACTTGCTCTAAGACCTCTCATCCTTTCGTCCTTTTCACTTACATACCCCTCAATTGAAACTTGATGTTCAACATTTTGATGGTACTAATGTTTTAGGTTGGATTTTCAAAATATCTTAGTTCTTCGAGTACCACAATACTCTTGGTGTTAACTACACCTAGATTGCCTCCTTCTACATGGATGATTTCACACTTTATTGATGCTAGTGGATGCACCACAACAATATGGTTATGTCATAGCCAGATATGTTATAAGCGTTGGAACCACACTTTACCCAACGTACTATGATGACTCTCGAGGTGTCTTTTTCAAACAACGTAGTCAAGTACTATTAGTGACTATTTCTGAGTTTGAGTGTTTAAGCTGCTTTATTTTTGCCTGACACTTAACATTCATCAAGAGGTGCAAGCTTTCCTTTTAAGCTGCTTTATTTCTAGCCTAACACCTAACATTCATCGAAAGGCTTTGCAACACATTTCATTTTGTCAAGCCACAACTTTAACACAGCTACACGAAGACAAAATTGCTGATTAGTGTCATTTTTGCGATTTCCCAATATCTCTCTGCCACTTCTCACCTCAAGCTACAACTCAATCAGCACAACCTTGCCCAACACTTCCATCTACCTATACAAACTACAAGAAATTAACCTATGAGGAGATGCTAGCTCGTAAAGAGAAGGATCTTTATTACAATTGAGTTTAGTCTTAAGCATAAGTGCAAAGCTTGCTTATTCCTTGGTGGCTAAGGAAGCTGATGATGATGATGCTTTTCTAGAACCTTCACATTCTAATTTGGCCCCTTTGTTGTTGGAAGAGGATGATAACACTTCATCTAAAGCCCGAATCAGTTTTAATGCCCTTGCATGCACCCTAGCTCTGGAGGCTTTAAGTTTATTGGGTCATGTGAACAAATAACCTGTTACAATTTTGGTGGGTGGGGGAAGTACCCACAACTTCATTAAGGATCAAGTAGTTTGTTTCCTTACTCTGGCAACATAACCCATTAATATTCTACGTGTCATGATTTGAAATGGGTTTGAAATTGAATGCCACAAGATCTGCTGCAATGTGCACTTGTTGATAGAGGGCGGGATACAATGGCTCAAAACCTTGAGCCTAGTGGTGATTGATTATGTAAAGCTAACTTTGAAGTTTATTAAAGATGGCAAATATATTGATTTCAAGGTCAATGCCCCAATTATTGACATTACGACCTAACAATTGAAACGCCTTGTCGAAATAAAAGTTGGGGTTGCTTTTTTCCATTTATAAGTGTTGCCACCATCAACTCATACTCCCTCACCACCCTTTTTTACTCCATCTCACTTCATTCCATAAATACATTCTCTTCTCCTCAAATTGTCCTCCCTTTTCCATATACCCATTTCACTTCCCCACCATGCCTTATTAATTATGCCATTGATATGCTTTCAAATTCCACCTCAGTAAACGTCCGTCCTTACTGTTACCCCCATTACCATAAATGTGAAATTGAAATCCAAGTTGAATCCATGCCCTAATAAGGTCTCATTCAACCCAGCCTATGGTCTCATTTAACCCAATTGCAACCCTTTCTCCTCACCAGTCCATTTAGTAAAAAAGAAGAACGAGAGTTGGCGTTTTTGCATAGACTATCAAGCCCTCAATACAATCAAGGTTAAGGATTGCTTTCCAATCCCCACTATCGACGAACCATTGGATGAATTGGGGGCTGCTTGTTGGTTTTCTAAACTAGACCTTCAATAGGCTTTCAATCAGATTCGTATGAGGGAGGCTGACATTCCCAAAACTGCCTTTCATAAACACCAAAGGCACTGCGAGTATATAGTTATGTCATTCGGCTTGTGCAATGCTCCCTTTTTATTTCAAGCCACTATGAATGTCTTTCTTTTGCCTCTTTCCTAAGTTTCTTATAGTGTTCTTCGATGACATCCTTGTTTACAAGTAAGTCATTAGAAGATCACATTACTTATTTGGAGAAAACTTTCCAAACACTGCTTGATGCACGATTCTCTTTGAATGCCAGCATCCCTTAGGCGAATCTGATTGAATCCCTATTGAAGGTCTAGTTTAGAAACCAATAAGCACCCCCGAATTCATCCAATAGTTCGTCGATAATGGGGATTGGAAAACAATCCTTGATCGTGATTGCATTGAGGGCTCGATAGTCTATGCAGAAACGCCAACTCTCATTCTTCTTTTTTACTAAAAGGACTAGTGAGGAGAAAGGGTTGCGGTTGGGTTGAATGAGACCATATTGGAGTATGGATTCAACTTGGGTTTCAATTTCACATTTATGGTAATGGGGATAACAATAAGGACGAATGTTCACCGAGGTGGAATTGGGAAGCATATGAATGGCATAATTAATAAGGCATGGTGGGGAAGTGAATTGGGTATATGGAAAAGGGAGGAAAATTTCAGGAGAAGAGAATGTATTTGTTGAATGGAGTAGAAGAGGGTGATGAGCACTATGAGTTTAGAGTGGCAACATTTATATTGTTATTATTATCATCATTATTACTATCTAATAATAATATCTAATTACATACAATAATATCTTAAGATATCTTTTGATTAGTAATATCTTTTAAATCATCTAACAATATCTGATAATGATTTTCTCTAATAATAATATCTATTGGAAAGGGGTGTGTAGTTAGAGGAAAAATGGGGTACATAGAAAATGCTTGTTTTCTTGTGTAATGTGAATTTAGTAAAAATGGAGCGCACCAGAAATGTTGTTATAGTGGATAAGGGTATGAAATTGGTAATTTTAGGGGGTGCATTAGTAAAATCCAGTTTAATTAAATATCAAGAATTTTTGGTTAATTGTTTGGTCTATGTTTTGGTTGAATTTATACATATTATTGAGAATATATATGAAATTGAGTTGCGTTCATAAACTATGTTATTTTCTTAAAATTTATCGGTTGGTGTCAGTTTTTCATATTGCGATATGATAAGAAGTTGGTTTTTGTGTGGAGATCAAGATCCGAGTGTCACTTTTCCTCCTGTGCGAGGAATGAGAGGGTGAAATGTCTCGCCCCATGGCTTCAGCTCGTGTTGAGTATAGTTCACCGGTGCACGTAATATCGGTGTTTGTACTTGTTAATCCTTGAGGAGTTGGGGAGATAGGTTTGAAGTTGCGATGGAAGATGATTCGAATCGCCTTGTTTTGCAAAACAGGTTTGGTACAACAAAGTTAAAAGAAACGATATAGGTTTGTGTGTACGATCTGAGTTATGGGTTGGTTATTGTGATGTAATTTGGTGTAATGATTAATGCAGTCTGTGTTTGGTGAAGATTATTATATTGAATTATATGATATGTTATATTTCCTGGTTACTCACCCTTGCCTGTTGTGGTTGTGATTCCACCTGCAATGATCGTACTTGTACGGGAGTAGATGATGTTGCAAGTAAGGCACGACAGGAATAACGTGACGAGAGAAACAATGAATAGTTGTTGCTGGGATTTTCTTTATGTTTTAAGACTTGTAAGGTTTGAATTATTGAGATATAAGACGGTTGAAACAATTGAGATTTTTGCTTCCATGACGTTATATTATATAAAACAAAAATTTGACGAAATTTTGTACTTTGTTATTTAACACGTGGCACTCCATTAGGGGTGTTAAATGTAATATATTGTTTAATTAAAGAGTAATATGTTAATCATAAGGTAACAAAAAAAAAAAGAAATCAATACCATAAATACTTAAACTTGCACCATTGCCAATGAAATTTGATTTGGCTCATCGAAATGTTGAAGTTTTGGGGTTTACAAGTAACATGAAAGTTAGCACCAAAGTTTCCAATACGAGAAGAAATATTTGTACGAGAGCCTTTCACAATTACTACTACCATGACTATACTAGGATGATAGGACATTAAGAGTCTATGAAGAAAGAAAAATGTGTAAGGTAGTTAGGTGGTTAGAGGGAGTGTGTGTGGTTGTAAATGTTAACTGTTAGTTAACAGGAGGGTAGTAGGATGGGGAGCCTTATAAGAAGGCTATGGGAACGTGTGTAAAGGTTGAATGTTAGATAATACTTTGTGTGTGATAGGATCCTTTGAGTCCTATGGAGGGGGAAGTGCTCCCTTGTAAAAAGACTGTAAACACTTTCATTTTCTGATTACAAAGAAATATGCATACCTATTCTTTCTTTTGTGTGTGAAGAGTATGCTGTAAGGAGAGAAAGATTGGTTTCTTGACTAAAGACACCTATCATTTTGGTCCGACCTACCGGATCCCTTAGAGCAGCGTGATGGAGGGAAAAATGCATGCGATGGAGGGTGGAATAAAGGTGAGAATTAACACCATGGTAGGAAGGTTGAGTTCTGATGGGAAGTGCATACTTAGAGAGAATATTCTAAATGACATTTAAGAGAATTGGAAAAGAAATTAAAAATGGAAGAGATTAAGAAAGAGGAAACTTATGATTTGAAGATGCACCACTTGAAGGAAGCTCCAAGATAAGCATCAAAGGAGGACCGCCACTTGCTTGAGCAAGATAAGGTCTGCCCAAAATAGGAACTTTGGAGACAGAATACTATCTCAAAGAAGATTGCAAAAGTGCAAATCAACTCAAAATTCAATTGATTCAATGTGAGGTGTACAAAAGAGATCCCCTAGGTTGCTTATATAGCTTTTGGAATGACTTTGGTGAAGAGTTTCAAGCGATGTGGGACTTGGAAGGCTCCAAGTTTTGTCCAACAATAACTGCAATGTCCCTAGGTGCATGGGAGTCCCACATTGCTTAATTATCTCATTTCAAAAGAGTTTATAAGCTTCTTAGCTCTCCTAAAGTTCAAAAAATGAAAACATGCTATGCTACCTTGCGTTACAAGCTAAGACACATTTCTTCCTCTTCTTTTCTTTTAAGACCAAGCCATGGAAAGTCCCACATTGCTTGTGTTTAAAAGAAAAGAAGGGTTTATAAGCACTTATTCAACTAAAACTAACGAAAAGAAACAAAGAGGCAAATACAAGCCCATGAAAGAGGGAGGTTAAAGAGTTGTGTAAAATAATTTTGGAACAAAGGAAGAAAACTTAGTAAAAGGAGAAAAGTAGAAGGATTGAAAAACTCCCCTGTCATGTCTTGGATCTATTTGTATGATGGGAGTGGATGATGCCTTCAATAACACTTCCTTTCTGACTAAGACTTGGTCCTTCTCCATTTCTCTCACAAGTTCTTCTTTTTCTTTCTTTTCTCTCTCCTCTCTTTCTTTTCTCTCAGTCTCTTCTTTTACTCTCTCCTTGCTTTCTTTTCTTTCTTCATTTAAACAAGTAAGCATGACCTTCTCTTTTGACTCACTTGATGAGGAAGAAGAGTTATAAGTTGGTGAAGGTAAGAAAGAGGTAGACTCATTAGTGACAATGGCTTCACCTTCAATGCATGTTGCCTTTTTATTGGGGTAGGCAGACGCTATATGACCATGTCCTAAGAATTTAAAACATTTAATGTGACTTGGTCTAGAAGGGGATGTAGGTGGGGAGGAGGAATGGTTAGAAGAAGAAGGAGGACAAGATTTGTTAGTGGGCTCCTTAGAAACATCCTTGGCTTTATCCTTTGATGATGTGGATTTGTAGAAAACATCTCTTGAAGATTTGGAAAATTTGTTGTGACAAGCTTTTTTTTCAAGAGTTTCTTCTCTACTTTCATGGCCCTATGAACCACTACATCTAAAGTCTCATCATCATGGAGTTTCACAATATCTTAGATGTTTTTATTGAGTCCACTAATAAATTTAACTATTTTTGCATGATTATTTTCTTTAATGTTAGTACGATGTAGGAGCACTTTGAGCTCACGAGCATACTCCCCCACACTTCGTCTATCTTGAGTAAGCCGTTGGAGCTTAATCAAGAGGTCCCTAGGGTAGTATGGAGGTACGAAACATTCGTACAAAATGTCCCAGAAATGTTCCCATGTACTCGCGGGTGAGGCCATGGTTAAGTTTCTCCAACGTAGCCATTTTTTGGCGTATCCCTCTAAAGCTAAACAAACTAACTTTACACGCAAAGGCTCATCTACACTATACAAATAAAAAATCTGATCTACTTTAGCTATCCAATCTAGAAAAATATATGGCTCGACTTCCCCTGTGAAAGTAGGCAAGTTCAACTTTGGTAGTGCAAGGCCTTGGTCCATAGCTTTATCTTCTTGATGCATCTTTGGTGAGGGAAGGTATACATTTACGGTTCTAGCTTCTTGCTTCTT
This sequence comes from Vigna reflexopilosa, assembly GCA_027742785.1. NCBI lineage: Eukaryota > Viridiplantae > Streptophyta > Magnoliopsida > Fabales > Fabaceae > Vigna > Vigna reflexopilosa. The sequence goes on along the minus strand of CM050925.1, from coordinate 28,789,909 downwards.
CTTGGAAGAACCATGCTCATGATCATGTGTTTGCTTCCCTTTTCCCTTTGCCTCTGTGTCCAGCCGCCTACTAATTGAATCAAGTTGGTGTTGCATTTGTTGAAAGGCCTTCATCAAATCAAATTTGCTAGAAGCACTTCCATGGTAGCTAGCTCCATTGGAGGATGCACGACTTGCACCTGTAGACATTTTAGCAAAGCAAACAGCAGGAAAGCTAACACACAAAATTGGTTAGAAACAACCACAAATCAAGGTAAAACAGCAGTGCAATCCATGGCAAACAACAGCCCACGATTTCACTCAATACAACAAAAAAGAAAGCTCAAAATCTCGGTAAAGTGGCTCAAAAACAAAGGTAAGGGCAACACCCTTCTTTCAAAAATAGTACAATTTCTCACAAGTCCACTTTGAGAGCACCAACTCAAGTCTAAAGCAAATGGAAAGATGTACAATCCACCCTTAATGCAAAGGAGCCAAAACAAGACAACACATGGTAGAAGCCAACAAATGAATGAAAACTACAAGACAAATGATGAAAATTGAACCTAAAAAATCAAGAAACTTGGAACAAAATAAAGGACAGTATTCTAAAGATTTTAGGAAGACAAAACAGCAAGAAAAATGGAATCAAAACAGTGGCACAAATTGAACAAGACAACAAAGGAAATTAACACAACTAAGAAGCAAAATCACATCAACATACTAGGTATACATGAAGAGCAAGATCTAATTAATGCTGGAAATAATTTTGGCAAACCTCAAACTTATAAATTCTGTATGTTTGAAGATAAAAGAGGCTTTTAAAGATGCAATCCAACACACCAAACAATGAGAAAGCTCTCGGCCAAGCACACCAAACAACAACCAGTATTGTTGATTTTATTTTGATACAGTAAACAACTCTTGGTAAAAGTGTCTCGGCCAAGCAAATTTAATGAAGAAAATGTGTTTGATTGGAAGCACAATTGTAGTTTTTTATTGCCTCTATTTATACAGAACAAATAAGCAAGGTTCACACACTTAAATCCAATCATGATCAAGCTCAATTCAACACACAAACATGGAGATGTAAAAATACTCTTAGCTATGCAATTTCAGAAAATTACTCTAGAAAACTCCTAAAGAGCAACAAACATATGACTCAATTCAAAGCTAATAAGCAAGAAAAGACATATACAATCCAGCCAAGACAAGAAATTAAAGCAGGAACAACAAGCAAAATGGAATAAGGACACCTACTTGTTGAAGAAATGACTACTTGCACAAGGCTCTGGACAACCACGGTTCAGCTCCTCCAAGCTTTGATTTTAAGTGTTGATTCCATGCTTAAGAGTATGGAGAGGGTCTAGCAACGTCCAGTGAGTAATTCCAGCCACCACAATATTCAAACAGCAAACAACAATGCAAAACAGTGGAGTATTAATTCAATAGCAGAATACTGGATGGACACAGAGGAGAAAAAAAACTTATTGCAAACATTACAGAACGAATTTGAACAAAGTAAAAACTAGGCATGAAAATAGACATGTAGACGAAACTTTTAAAAAAAATTGCATGCAAAACAGACAAGAAATGAGTTCAAACGGAAGCATACAAATTGACACAAAATTCACGCTGACACTGGGCGAAAAAATTTTGGCTGGGCGAAAATGAACACATATATAAGCTATTCTATTCTAGCATGCAATTCCTAAGAGATCAAAAACCTAAGGCTCATGATACCACATGATGGGGAAGTGCATACCTATAGAGAATATTCTAAATGACATTTAAGAGAATTGGAAAAGAAATTAAAATGGAAGAGATTAAAAAAGAGGAAACTTATGATTTGAAGATGCGCTAGTTGAAGGAAGCTCCAAGATAAGCATCCCGTCACTTGCTTGAGCAAGATAAGGTCGGCCCAAAATAGGGACTTTGGAGACATAATACTATCTCAAAGAAGATTGCAAAAGTGAAAATCAACTCAAAATTTAATTGATTCAAGGTGAGGTGTACAAAAGAGATCCCTTAGGTTGCTTATATAGATTTTGGAATGACTTTGGTGAAGAGTTTCAAGCGATGTGGGACTTGGAAGGCTCCAAGTTCTGTCCAACAGCAACTGCAACGTCCCTAGGTGCATGGGAGTCCCACATTACTTAATTATCTCACTCCAAAAGAGTTTATAAGCTTCCTAGCTCTCCTAAAGTTCAAAATATGAAAACAAGCTATGCTACATTGCATTACAAGCTAAGAGGCATTTCTTCCTCTTCTTTCCTTTTAAGACCAAGCCATGGAAAGTCCCACATTGCTTGTGCTTAAAAGAAAAGAAGGGTTTATAAGCGCTTATTCAACTAGAACTAACGAAACGAAACAAAGAGGCAAATACAAGCCCATGAAACCTATTCTACTCTTTTTATGCTCTTTTGTCACTCTGAAAACTTTTCATTGTTGCCTTATCTATGATCATATCAAGTTCTATGGAGACCACGGGAGAAGAATTGAAGGTTGAGACAATGGAAATTAGGCAAGAACTTAAAGAACTTTCGTGGGTGGTTGGAACGCTGGCGCGAAATCTTGACAGAATATCTAAGGCGAGTCAAGGATCAGTGAATGCACATGAGATAGGGAAGAAAGGCAATTCAGAAGAGGTATTGAAGGAGGATAGGAGTGACCTTAACCAAATTGGGTGAAACAGGTGGAGTTACCTACTTTCAAGGGGTTGGATCCCATGGGTTGGATCGCGAGGGCGAAAAATTCTTTGCATTTAGCAGGTTATCATAAAGGAGAGATTACGGTTAGCCTATATCAGTATGGAAGGGAGTGCCAACTACTGGTTTTGATTTTGGAAAACCAAAACCCAAAACCCTTCTTAGGAAGATTTGTGAGAGGCACTCATTTGGAGGTTCGACGGGAAAGATAGGGGGACAATGTTTGAGAAGTTGGAAGCCATGAAGTAGAGAGGCACAATGAAGGAATACGTCCAGGAGTTCGAGATACTCGTATCGCAGAAGAAGGAGGTGACTGAGGAAAAACTCTTGGGTTATTTCTTTGCAGGGTTGTAGATCGACATTCGAAGTCAAATTAGGCCGTACAACCCCAGGGATTTGTTAACGATGATGAAGGTGGCTAGAGATGTGGAGGAGGCCAACAAGAATCCTAGGACGAACGAAGGAGCATCCAATAAGAGTGGGCAGTCATGGGGAATATACGCGGGGGGTTTTGGAACGATTGCCAGGTCCAAGCCATTTAGGGGAAGTTTGAGTTGAACTGGGTCGACCAGAAATTTGACATCCACCAAGAAGGAGGAGACAACAGATACGGTAGGGTCCAAAACAGGGGGTAATATGGTTAGAGAGGCGAGGAGCAGAAGGGTACAAAATCTTCCATATCCCGAATACCTATAGAGGAAAGGAAAGGGACAATGCTTCCATTGCGGAGGGTCGTTAAGTCCAAGCCATAGATGTCCAGAAAGGAGTGTAAGGGTTGTTGGAAAAAAAATGACTTAGTTTCAACACCAAGAGGGAGGGTGAATTGGTGAAAATAAAAAATTAGTCTTTTCAAAATCTTTTTCGCAAAGTATAAAACTTTCAAAAGTTTCTTGAAACTCATGGAAAAAGATAAATCAGTGCAGCGAAAAATAGTTGACTATGCAGAAAGTAAAGTCGACTTTGAAAGTAAAGAGTTCAGCGATAGAAAATTCAAACACAATTTTTATATTGGTTCGGCCAAACTGCCTACATCCAGTGTCCTTCCTGTACCCAGAAACAATTGCACTATAATGGTCAAGGTTTTTATAACAAGGTTTCTATAGAGACCTCCACATCAAAATAAAACACCTCTCTAACTCTCTAACCAAAATATAGGCATACAACACCCAAAGAACAACAGCAAGATATCCCCTCTCCTGCTGTATTTGTCAACTTTGAACAATCCTCAAAGTTCGCAGAACGCAACACATCCTCTTCCTGTAATCACAACAGGGCAGCCACAATCTTCACAAGATTGAGAGAAGTAGATGATCACGTTTCCAGAACACCTCGATGTGCAGTATGATCAAGTCTTTCTTTCAGCACGACAACCTTGTTCTTCAAGCAACTATCAAAGAACGATCTCCATGGTCTTCTTGATAAGTTCTTGGAGCCTTTCACAGAGATCAAAATCTGAAACAATAGAATGAAAATGTTAGAATAACCAAAAGTCTCTGTAAAATACAAAATCACGTCTATTTATAGTTTTCTGTCAAACAAACGCTCCCATAGTTGACTACGCTATTAATACAGTCGACTTCAGTCAGACGGTTATAACAGTTAAAGTAATTAGCAGCGGTCAGACCAACCAAATTGATTGCACATTAATGCTTGGTCAAAGAAACAAAATATAGTCATTATAGTTCACAAGCATCAACAAAAATTCAAAACATAACTAACTAAGTCAAGTAGCTTGCGCATACAGTCGACTATGTCACTTCAAAGCCGTTTTGAAAATCTTTTCTTTGCAAAAATACTCACAACACTGTTTTTGAAAATTTGTGCAAAGTCACGAGTTTTAGTCGACTTGCTTTATAATGAAGTTGACTTAAAACTTGCAGTTTTGCTACACAAAATAAGTTCATCAAAGTGCATGTGGTTTTCTTTTCCAAAACATATGTTATGCAATCATAGATGATACCTCATGTAAAAAGCAGTGAAAATGCACACATAGTCAGAACAACACAAACATGTTCTTCAAGAACTCATACTCAAGAAGGTTTAGAACATGTAACACATATCAGTACATGTGTTATTAATAATGTGTTGTCATCATCAAAAACCAGAAGCACTGTGAGATTGTAAGGTTTAGCTAAACCGGTGCTTTCCTTATCAACAATCTCAACAAGGGTGATGATCATGGCGGAAGATGGACGAAGGGGAGGAAACAGAGATAGAAGAGGTGGAGTAGAAGCATATGGAGTTGTCCTCTTTCTGAGTAGGGGGCCTCACCTAATCCAATACTATGAAGCTATAAGGGTTGGTACAAGGCAGAAACGTGTTAGTTTTGATAGATAATGGAGCCAGCCATAATTTGATCTCCTCGAAATTGGTGGAAGACTTGGGGTTGCTAGTGGAGGAGACACCCGTGTATAGAGGGTGTCTCGGAGATGGGCAGAAGAAGGGTACATAAGGGCAATGTGAAGGCGTTGTTGTGATTCTAGAAGGGTTGAAGGTCAAGGAGACCTTTTATCTGTTCGAATTAGGTGGTGTTGATCTCATTTTAGGAGTGGAGTGGCTAGTTTCATTGGGGGAGGTCACCATTAATTGGGGAAATTTGACAATGAAGTTTAACCAAACATATAAAGCAGTTGAAATCAGGGGAGACCCTATCCTAGCCAAGAAGGTAGTATCACCAGAGGCCTTGATGAAGGAGAAAGAGATTGAGGCCATTACGTTGATGTGGGGACTGACATAAACAAAATTGGAGAAGGGAGACAAAGGAGAAGGGGAGTTAACACAAAATCAGATGACCGTATTAGAACAAGTCCTGGGAGAGTTTGAGGAGGTTTTCAGGGAACCCAGCGGGCTCCCTCCTATCAGATAGTTAGATCACAAGATTCCCCTTAAAGAAGGAGTGGATCCGGTTAATGTGAGACCTTACCGGTACCCCCATTTAATAAAGGAAGAGATTGAGAAGCAGGTGGGGAGATGATGAACACGAGAATAACTAGGCCCAACAATAGCCCTTATTCTAGTCCAGTGATATTAGTAAAGAAACGGGACGAGAGTTGGAGGTTTGGTATCAATTACAGGGTGTTAAATAGGGCTACCATACCTGACAAGTTCCCCAATCAATGATTGAAGAGCTGCTGGATGACTTGAGGAGGGCTAAATATTTTTTAAAGGTGGACCTAAGGGCTGTGTATCATCACATACAAATAAAGGAAGGGGACATTTAGAAGACCTATGAATTCCTGGTTATGCCATTTGGGCTTACTAATGCCCCGACCACCTTTCAATGCATGATGAACACAATGTTGAAGCCGTATTTGAGTCAGTGTGTTGGTTTTTTTTTTTTTGACATCTTAATCTATAACAGGACGTCGGATGAACATAAAGAACACATCAGGAGGGTGCTAAGTACCTTGGCTCAACAACAACTATTTGCTAACCAAAAGAAATGTGACTTTGGGAAGACACATATAAGATACTTGGGACATATGATTTCGAAGTTGAGGGTAGAAATGGACAATGAGAAGGTGGCAGAAATTTTGGATTGGAAAATATTATGGCCTTGAGGGGATTCCTCGGCCTTACAGGCAGCTACTATCGCAGATCTATCAAGGATTATGTGATGGCAACCTCCTTGACTAAGTTGGGTCAAAGCTAGGAGATGTGCATGGAGGGGTGTTTCCTTGAATGAATAGTGCGAAAATGTGGTGGTAAATGGTCCAAGGATGATGAGTTAAGGTATGGATGGGGTAGAAGCTCAAAGCCTCTAGGAGATATAGTGGTGGTCATGTAGTGTTTGGTGGTTCTCTAAGAGACGTTAGGCCAACTCAAGGAGGAAGGTGACTAGAAGGGCCTCTAGGGTTGTTCTAGTCTTGATCAAGGAAGAGTATGGCCATATTTTGGCCGCATAATATTACTTAATTCCAAGATGAAATACAAGGGTGGAGATACCTCTATTTATAGCCCAAGGGTGTATCCTTCTAACCCTAAAAGCATGACCTTTGCTCTCATTGGCCAAAAATGAGGCCTTCTAACCTTTCCAATGATGGGAGGACATGTGGCCACTCACAAAACACAATCCTCTCCATTCCTAGAGTGCCATGTGGTCACTACTAAAAGTAAATCCTCTCCACTCCTAGGGAGCCATGTGGCTACCTTATAAAAAGTAAATCCTCTCCAATGGAAGCATGACACGTGGCACACACTTTCCATTGGGTTTGGATATCTAACTTAGGGAAAATCCTATGCTACTTAGACCTTAATACAAGCCTTAAATAAACCTACACTACATGGCCAAATACAATGGCCTAGATATCCTACACTACTCTTCAATCCATGCTCCATGATTGCTCGAAAAGTGGCCCACAAGGTAGAGTTTATGTCATCTTCATGGATGACTTCCACTCTCTTGAAAGTGGTTGACCATGGCTAGGGGATTTGCCATCATTCCCTCCCTCTTGAATAGGATTTGCCCTCAAATCTTCAACATGGAACAAGGCAAACTTCCTTATCTTCTTTGGAATTTTGTGTGCTTCTCCACCAAGGTCAAATACCCATTTTATAACACAAGTTAGAACAAATGTTATAATAATGAGTAAATGAAGAATATAACTCTCAACAATGATACACCTTAAATCAAATGAATGATCAAGGTCTTGAAGAGTAAGAACATCTTTGAAGCTTTTAAAAGAGTAAGAACAAGAGTTAATTTTTAGGGATATGCCATCATACCCTCCCTTTTGAAAATGATTTGTCCTCAAATCTTCTTGTTCTTTTATGAAAAAAACTTTTTTTCTTATTATTGGTTAATTTGTGTATCTTTCCACCAGGATGAAAGATACATGTATCTAGATGAAAGATTTAAAGAAGACCTTATGCTAATTTTAAAAGAATTTACTTGAAAACTTTGAAGGTCTACTCCAAAAAATTGTTTGTGTTTACTTTGAGTTAATTGTATCCTAGAAGGTAACATCAACTCAAAGTTTGATTTGGAAAAATTTGAGGAGTTAAAAATAGTGGGAGGTGAAAAGAAATTGAAAATTTTTCAAATGTAAAAGTTGGAGTTATGAAAGATGATTGGATGTATTGAGAAAAGTTCAAGGATTGGAAAACTCCCTTCATCATCTTAGTCTCAACCTTAATTGGGAGTGGTAGGAGACTTTAGTAACTCTTCCTCTTCTTCTCTTATCTCAATCTCTTCTTTTTCTCTATTTTCTTTCTCATTCCTTTCTTTTATCTTTTTCTCTTTATAATCTCTTCTTCTTTCCTCATCCTTTCTCTCTCTTCTTACTTGCTCCTCTTTCTCTATTTTCTCATGCTCCTCATTCTCTATTTTTTTATTTCTTCCTTCTTTTGTCTTCCTCTCTTATTTTTTTAATCTTCCTTAAATCCTTTTGAACATTTTCTTGTTTTTCATTAAGAAGTCTAAGCTATTTTTCTAAGGTAGCAAGATATTGTTTTCACAAATAATCCTAGACATTTTTGAGATTTTAAAAATGGCTTATGCAAACAAACTTAGTATTTCAGATAAAATTCCTTAAGAGACTTAAGGAGACAAGAGAAGCTTAACTTCACTTCCAGGAAAGAGAGATGACTCACTAGGGATTGCTTAGAAACCAAGTCTTTCCTAGCCAAAGCTTACCGCAAGTTCTCTTGTACCAAACTTCTCAAAGGGATTTAAACATGAAATAAAAGTTGACACACACTAGACCATCAAAATTAAGAAAGCAATAAAGCTAATTTATTCGGCCTAATGGTGAAGTTAGAAGGAACTTTGGTTCCTCACACTTACCAACTACGAAACGCAATATTAATCAAAGTCCAATGTTGTTGTTAGGACACATACTAACAAGGCCAAATATTACAAGTCCAAAAACGAAAACAATTATAATTTTACAATTCAAAGAAAATATACACAAATCTCTCTTTCTCACCAAGTGTATACTCTCTTGTTTTGTGTTTTAGACAAAGACTTCAAGCTTCCCTTCAAGGCCTCCTTCACCTTTGGATGTCCCCCACTGTTTTGGGCTGTTATCCCAATAATCCTCACATTTTTTTACCATCCAAAAACCTACACCACAAGTTAACACCACTAAAGCCAAAAGGAGTCCAAGGAAAAAGCAAGAAAAGGCCAAAAATGAAAAAAGGCTCTTCAAAAGGAGTTTTACTTTGACAAAACCATGAATGTTTAGAAGAAAAAAAAGCAATTAAATGGTAAGAAAGAAAGGTTAGCACAACAAAAGGAGTTACCTAAAGAAAGGCTCTAGAATAAATTACAAAAACAAAAAACTACTAGAAAATCATAAGGTGCATTTGTCCTTTGGCAAGCTAGATCAAATGGTGCACTAAGGCAACCTTTTTAGATCATCATGGCTGCTCGAACAATAGCTTGGGGACATAAAAATAAGCTCCAAATCAACATCAAAGTGCTCACACAAATTTGGTTAAACATGGTACATGCATGTGCTTTTACTTTTACTTTTTGCTTTTGTTTTTTGTACTTTTTGTCTACATTTTCTTTTATACCTTTTGTCTCTTCTTTTTCTTGAAATTTTGAGCACAAAAACACATCAAATCAGACCTCAAATCTGGAATGTTACAAGGAGTTTCAAGTTCATACAAGCTTATAACACCTAAATGAAGAAAACCAACTAGAATCAAGGAAAGCATGAAACACAAAAACTGACATAATGGATACCTAACTCTATAAACTTGTTCATGATCTAACAACAAGAATGAACTCAAATATATAAAATAAAAGCACTCAGGCACAAATACAAATCAATTTTCAGAAATGACCTCAACATATATTTTTGATGATTTTCAAAGTTTCAACTAGGAAATAGAGACATCAGTAAACATGACTCTAGACAACATGGAATGATTTCAAACTTAAAATGACTAAACAAACATATATTGACTAAACAAAACAGTAAGGAATGACTCAAAAAAAAAAGAAAAGGCACAAAAAAGTAGCTAAAACTACCAAAAACAAACTTGAAAAACGCTAATGACAAAATTCTAGTAGTTGACCTTTGCTGAGTGTTTTACTCAAATTTTTCATAGAAATCCAAATGAAGTGATTCTTTTTTTTTTGGAAACTAGACTCAAAGGGCTTTCATTTGAATATTTTTACGTATTTTTTGGACAACTGAGCTAGACGCAATTTAAGTTTGAAAATCGTCACAGTTTGCTACCAGAACAAATGATAGATGAAAAAAACACAAGAGAAGTAGGGAAATAACATCAACAACATGGAAGAATAAAGGATAGATAAGGACCAAAAGACTTAGCTCTTGAATAACCAAAGGTCTTGATACCAAATGATGGCAACCTCTTTGGCTAGGTTGGACCAAATCTAGGAGATGTACATGAAGGGGTATTTCCTTGGATGAATAGTGGAAAATGTGGTGGTAAATGGTCCAAGGATGATGAGTTAAGGTATGGATAGGGTAGAATCTTAAAGCCTCTAGGAGATATGGTGGTGGTGGTGTTGTTTGATGGTCTTTAAGATAGGTTAGGCCAACACAAGGAGGAAGGTGACTAGAAGGGCCTCTAAGGTTGTTCTAGTCTTGGCAGCATAACATTACTTAATTCCAAGATGAAATACAAGAGTGGAGACACTCTATTTATATTCCAACGGTGTCTCCTTCTAACCCTAAAAGCATGATATCCCACCATTACTCTCATTAGCCAAAAATGAGACCTTCTAACCTCTCCAATGATGGAAGGAATGTTGCCACTCACTAAACACAATCATCTCCATTCCTAGAGTGCCATGTGGTCACTACTAAAAGTAAATCCTCTCCACTCCTAGGGAGCCATGTGACTACCTTTTAAAAAGTAAATCATCTCCAATGGAAGCATGACACATGGCACACACTTATCACTAGGTTTGGATATCTAACTTAGGGAAAATCCTATGCTACTTAGGCCTTAATACAAGCCTTAAATAGACCTACACAACATGGCCAAATACAATGGCCTAGATATCCTACACTACTCTTCAATCCATGCTCCATGATGGCTCCAAAGGTGGCCCACATGGTAAAGTTGATGTCATCTTCATGGATGACTTCCACTCTCTTGAAAGTGCTTGATCATGGCTAGGGGATTTGCCATCACTATGGAAGGATAGCTCGTCCCTTAATTGACCTATTGAAGAAGGGACAATTTTGTTTGTCTTTCCAGGGTAATGAAGCTATGAAGACATTGAAGGAAGCTAAAACTTATGCTCCTGTTCTGGCCCTACCAGACTTTACTCAAACATTCCATGTTGAGGGTGATGCTTCAGAAAGAGGAGTGGGAGCATTGTTGTCCCAAAATAGAAGTCCAATTGAATATTTCAACAAGGCATTGTCCGATTCTTCATTGTCTAAGTCCATTTATGAGAAGGAGTTGATGGCTTTGGTCTTAGCCATCAAGCATTGAGACCCTATCTTCTGGGTCAGAGATTCCTGGTGCATAATGATCAAAGGAGTTTTAAATGTCTACTGGAACAAAGAATCACAACCCAAAACCAACAAAATTGGTTGGCCAAGTTGTTAGGCTATGATTTTGAAATCGAATACTGTATAGGGGTGTCTAATAGGGTGGTTGATGCCTTGTCTAGGAGAGGGGACGAACTGAGGAGGAAGGCAAGGATTTAAGGGTCAAAGCCCACCCCTATTGACAACACTTCCAGGAGATATTTTAGGAAGTGGAGGACGACAAGGTCTTGAGGAAGATTAGGGAAGAGGTGAAGGTTGATCCCAATTCACATCCAGCTTATACTCTAGAACATGACATGCTCAATTACAAAAGTAGATTAGTATTGTCTGCCTAGTCAGCTTGGATACCCAGGTTGTTGGAAGAGTTTCATGCAACAAACACAGGGGGTCATTCTTGGTATATAGAACATACAAGAGGGTAGCATTGTCATTGTATTGGATTAGAATGAAGAAGATAGTGACTGACTTCGTGGTCGACTGTTTGGTTTGTCAACAACACAAATATCTAGCCTCCTCACCCCTTTCCTATTCCCCAAGCTACTTGGAAGAGATCGGTATGGATTTTATTGTTAGGTTGCCCAAATCCCAAGGTTATGACGTTGTGTTAGTGGTGGTTGATAGGCTGAGATTTTTGTCAAAGAGATTGTCATACTACATGGGGTGCCCATATCCATTGTGAGTGATAGGGTTCCTACATTCCTCATTCGTTTTTGGAAGGAATTGTTCTAGTTGTAGGGCCCAAAACTCCTAATGAATACAACTTACCATCCTTAGACAGAAGGGAAAACAGACGTCTTAAATAGAGTTTTGGAAGTGCATTTACGGTGTTTCAGTTCAGAGCAACCAAGTCATGGTGTACAGTGCTACCTTTGGCAGAATATTGGTATAACACCAGCTACCAGAGTTCAACCAAATGTACCCCGTTTGAGGTAGTTTATGGGAGACCTTCACCAACCTTAACACGCTTCATGCCCGGAGAGACTACTATAGAGGTTGTGGCGCAGATGTTGCAGACTAGGGATGAGGCATCAACGCAGCTTCGGTATCACTTATCAAAGGCACATGACCAGATATTTAAGTATGCCAATAGGAACAGGAGATCAACGATGATAAAAACAGGAGACTAGGTATATTTTAAGATTAGACATCATAGTTGGGACAAATCGGCAAGTGTACCGAGTCGCACAAGTAATATAAAATGGTAAGACTAAGTATCGTATCCTAGAAGACTCTCGGCGCTAGACAGTCGTGTGATAAAAATATTAATTAAGACTTAAATAAAAAGAGATAATTGGTTTTGAGTGCAAAAACATAAAATTAAATATGAATGCAATTGATGACTAGCTAATTAGCACAAAGATGAAGGAATGTTGATTAATATGACATGGATATGTTGTTGGGGTTAGATTTCACCAAGTTCCCTCTCACGTATATAAGAATTCTTCTTTATGTATTAATGCCAACGTCACTCACTAAATTACCTAAACCCGATCCCTAGATGAATAAGCATGTCCTAAATTACCAGTTCATGCAATTCCTAGCATTCCTAGTAATATGATGTGAAGATCAAGAGCTTAAAGACGACCAAGACTCATACCCTCATCCCTGAGCAATATTACTCTTGGGGGTAATTCAACAAGAACCTGAATTGTAAGGAACCTCCTGACACTCATGCAATTCATAAATCATGCTAATGAATGAGTTAAACACAACAAGCATTGAAACAGATTAATTACTCTAACAATTAATGAAAAGGCATATGGAATTAAGAATCAATTCAAATACATGAGAGTTTACAAGGTTACATCATCCCCCAACAACAAATAGAGTTTAGTTGCCCATAGACATGGAGAAACTATATGAACAATGAAAGAGAATGAAATAGAAAACCCTAAGAATTGGGAAAAGAGTGTATTGCTAAGCTCTTCTCTGCCAGAGATACAAAACCTAGAGCCCCAGGGTCCTTTAAATAGAGTCAAAAACGAGCAAAAACAGGGCTCGGTCCAATAGAGTCGAAACAGAGCATCAACTGGGCCTGATCGACAAAACCCGATGCTCAGGTGCCCTGTGTAGGGCGCCCGGGCAGTGAACGATGCTCATGTAAGGTTCGGGCCTCCAAATAGGGCGCTCAGGCTTCTAGACTCTGCCGCCCAGGCGGCCAGGGAGGGCGTCCAGACGGTGGACGTCGATTTTCCTCGCTCAAGCTTCCATTCAGGGTGCCCGGGCTTTGTGTTGTCCCTCGTTCTAGTGCTTTTTCAGGCCCTTTTGAGTTCCATCTTCTGGGTTCTTCATCTCTGCTTCAAATATTACTTCAATCTTTGTCAAAACAAGGGGAATTAGTCATAAAATCATCTAACAACCTCAACTCTCTTATTCACACAATTTAGTGAAAAAGCATTAGTCCAAGCAAGTTTCTAAGTGAAAAAGGATGCTTTTAGTATCAAAATAAAATCACAAATAACAGTGTTTTAAACCGTTATCACAACCCCAAACTTAGAACTTTGCTTGTCCTGAAGCAAAACAGAATGTAACTCAGCTTTTCAGAACAATCACTACAATGACTCAACATTTTTCAAAAACTTTTCCTTCCAAGACAAGAAATCACTTTTATCAATTCAGCATAAAGATCTCAGTCAAGATGTGTAGATGCCTTAAATCAATCAAAATCAATGTGATGCTCATACATTTTCAACAGATGTTATCATTTAAGAATGATTAATCAACCAAGCAAATATGCAATCAGAAATTCAAAGAACTATTCCTCACCAGGGAAGTGTTTCACTCAAGCACTCAAAAGTGTCTTACTCAGCTCAAAGGTGTATAGTGAGGTGTTGGTGTCTTTTTCACTCTACTATCACAATGTCACACAAATTAACTTTGCCTTTCATTTAACCACAATCAAACTTTTTCACAAGCAGGTTATCATCACAAGGGCTTTTCATGGCTTGTAACTTGGCTGGGCTAAGAAGGAAATTGGTTTTTCTGGTCAGCAAAATTCCTTGAGTTAAGAGAGACATTTATGAATTTCATATTCAAGAACAACTCTCTTTCTTTTTCCCAGCTTTCCCTTGTAGTGAGCTTTTCTTTTCTTTTCATTTTTCTTTTCTTTTCACTTTTCTTATCTTTTCACTTTTCTTTTCTTTTATTTTGTCTTTGCTTTTGCTTTTGAATTTCTCACTACCTAGAAAAGTGGGTTGCTTACCAACAATCCCAAACTTGAACCTTTATCAGTACCTCATCAAATTTTCTCAACTTAACTCAAGGTAAAGATTTTTCAAAAAGGTTTTTCAAAACATGCATAAGGTTCAAGGTTTAAAGGTTAGAACAAATTGTTCTCTTTTCAGTGGGCAAAAATTACGTGAAAATGACTTTGATATATGAAACCTGCAAGCAAGTAGTTCAATCACAAAAAATTTGGGCAAAATCATTCATGCTTTCAAAGTCATAGCAATTATTTAAAAGAAAAATTCAGAAGCCCAATTCTCACACATGTAAACTCTCAAGTCCCAGAATTCAGAAAAACACCTTGCTCAGTATCTCAATCAAACTTTATCTCAAGCACATGTTTCATACATTGTGAGCCATCACTTATATATTATCACATCATGCATCATCTCAACATCAATCAACACACTAGAATCTCATAAAGCATTACTCATCACAAAACACAGCATAGTTGAATCAAAGCTGTTCAATTCATTCAAGCAAAGTACAAAAACAAAATAAGAAAACAATAAAGACAAAATAAAGTTCACAATTAAAACAGTAAAAGCAATAAAAATAAAAGAAATCATGTTCTAAAATAAAGGTGGCATCCATCAGTAGATGCCAAGTATATCTCATCACTCATCATCCTCAGAGTCATAGTCCATGGCTGAAGCTCCAGCTGCTCCAGCTTCACTGTCCCCCTGTGCTGGGTCGGCGGGCCATGCTACTCTGGCAGCAAAGTCCTACTAAGAGATGAACTGTCTCTCAAGAAAAGCGGATGTCAGTGTCCTCAGCAGCTCTTGTTCCCCTCTGTAGAGGGTCGTTATCCGGGCCTCCATCAGGGGCCTATACATGTCTCGCATCTGAAACGGGACGGCCTCATGGGCAGGATGCTGTGCTGGTGGTGGTGCTCTCCTGTGCACCCTAGGAGCCTGCGGTGGTGGCATAGTTGGACCTTGCCCCTCTGTCGCACAGTAGAAGGTGAAATAAGTGTGATCCAACTCTTTCTTGGACGCTCCAGTGGCGGTGCCGACACATCAAAACCCATCATCTCACACAGATGCGTGATCAGAAAGGGATGTCCCAAGGGGGTCATGTTCTACATAGCATGTGCGCAGCTCTAATCTCATCAGAAATAACAGACCCGATGTTAATGCTCTAACCACTTAGAATACAATACAAGAGCACGACCCTTGAGGTGGTGATATCAGACATATGTGAGAATGAATGGATGTTGGCTTGGGAGAAGGTTAGCCAATATTTTGCTAGAGGTATCAAGGATACTCTCTTGATGTGGATGGGTGTATCCGCCCTGCTCCGCTCAAAGTGCCCTCCAGGCAGACATAGGGTCCTCTCTACATCCTCATACTCGACCCCCTTAGTCATAGCCTGCTTATACTAGCACCGTCCTTCTTCCCAGTCGGTGCCCAAAAAGGTGTTGATGGTTTCTGCTTCAAAGTGGATCTTCCTACCTCTCACGTAGCTAAAGTACGTCTCTTTCTCCCTTCCTAACGCCTTAGCGTTAGCATATAATTCCTTCACAATAGCAATGTTGGCTGAAGCAGGGGAAGTGGTCAGGTTCCCCTAGCCTCTAGTGGTGATCTCCCTTCCAAATTGAGGAGCCGAAGTAGGTATCAGTCCCACCTTACGCTCCATGAGCAGTATTTTGGCCTCAATTGTTGGGAAGTATCTTTCGTAGGCCGTTGTCCTGAACTTGTGAGAGTAGAACTGCTCTTTTTCTTTCCTCTTGTTACTTGCAGTCTTCACTCTACTGCCTGATGAGGATGTCATTCATGCACATAGAGAATCACAAACAAAGCCAAAAAACATCAAGCATTAGTCCCAAAAATCAAGTGACCCAGTACCATCGTTCCCAAGACAGAATAGGGAACCATCAAGGCCAACTGCATAGGGTCAGACAGCCAGAAAACAGAAAAACAGGGGTGCTGCTACAGACGTCCGCCGCCCAGGCGCCCAAAGGGGGCACCCGAGCGATGAATGGTGCTACCAGGTGAGGGTTTGCTTGAATTTTCACTTTCCAACACAGTTTCAACTCAGTCCCAACAAAAATTGACACATTTTAATCGATCAAAACAGTGGCAAAACAAGTTTGAGCAGCACCCAACATAAAAAATCATTCAATTTAATCATCAAACGTTAAACCCTCTTCAAGAACATGCATATCCCTCAAAATTTCATCAATGGAAAGCTTAAAACTTTACTTTGCATTACTTACTTGGATGGAAGCGAAGGATCAACAAAGAATGTACAAACAATTGGATGAAAGACGAGATCCTAGCTGCTACCCCTTCAAAACCCCAAACTTGGATCCTTAGATGGTGTAAAAATGGTGAAACCTTAGGGTTTTGGTGAAATAGGAGAGGGGAAGAGTGAAGAGAGCACTTGGGAGAAGTTTTTAGAGTCTAGGTTGAGGGAAAACTAAAAGTGGAGGCTTAGGCGAGACCCTTAGGGTTAAAAAGAATGAAAATGGGCCAAGCCCGCTTGGGCTTCGAATAAAAAATCCAACCTGCAGTGCTGCCGCCCGGGCATCCTAAGTGGGGCGCCCAAGCGGCGGGCGGTACTTTTCCCCCCTTAATTTTTGCTCTGTTTTGGGTTTTCCTGTAGAGGGGTTTTAAGAGTCAACTTAGAATTTTCAAGCTTCCTTTCCCTAGCTCACACAACACTCAAATTAAACAATTAATCTCTTCCCACCCCTCAGGCATTCAGTCAAACAATCACACAGAAACAAAATTTAAATAACATAAATCAAACAAAGAAAACAATAAACAAATCAAAACACTAGGTTGCCTCCCAGCAAGCGCTTCTCTAACATCACTAGCTTGACCCAATAAGCTTAATCAGTAGCATCCTTTTTCTGGACAATTTTTTTCTTTTTGTTGAATTTTTTCAAAAATTTAATATAACTAGGAACTTGCTGCAATGTTCCAATCACATGAATTTTAATCTTGAATTTCTTGAAGACTCCCATGAAATGCTCAAACTGTTTTTTTTTTCTTCTTCCTGTGATTTTTCTTTGGGTGAGGCAGAGGTTTTTCATATACTTCTTCCCTTTTTCTTTCATCCTCCTTCTCTCCCTCTGTCTTTTCTTCCTTATCTTTCTCCTCTTCTTTTCTCTCACTTTCTTCCTTTTCTATCTCTGTTTCTTTTTCTTTTTCACTCAACCTTTCTTTTTATTTTCTCTTATCTTCTTTCTCACTCAAAATTTCTTCTTCTTCTCTCTCTATTTTTCTCCCAACCTCTTTCTTTTCTTCTTTTTCTTTTTCGCTCAGCCTTTCTTCTTATTTTCCCTCTACTTTTCTCTTATCTAAAACCTCGTCACTCTTGGTGACAACATCCTTGCATTCCTTACCAAGGTCATCTCTCAAATAATTCTCAAGATTATCCAGCTTCTCGAGTATGTGATCAAGTTGCATCCTTATTCTTCTAGATGTTGCTTGAGTGCTTTACCGAATAGAGAGATTCGTTCATGAACTGTTGGAAAATCTCCTCAAGCTTTGTAGTACTATTAGCTTGCGGTGGTCTAGTGAATAATCCACCAACTTGCCCAAATTGACTTTGATTTATGCTTGAGTGAGGTTCCCACCAATGGTTGAAATTATCTTGGTAGAATTCCATCCTACACAAAGTAAACAAATATCCTAGAAAACATTGTTAGCACAAAAATAAAAATAAACAGGAATAAAACACAAATTAAAAATTAAAAATAGGAAAAATAAAAATAAAAACAAAGTCAAAGTTAATCAAGAGTCACACAAATAGAACAACTTAAACTGTGAGTCCTCGGCAACAACGCCAAAAACTTGTTGGGGCAAATCGACAAGTGTATCGAGTCGCACAAGTAATATAAATGGTAAGACCAAGTATCGTATCCTAGAAGACTCTCGGCGCTAGACAGTCGTGTGATAACAAGATTAATTAAGACTTAAATAAAAAGAGATCATTGGTTTTGAGTGCAAAAACATAAAATTAAATAGGAATGCAATTGATCAATAGCAAAGGAGCACAAACATGAACGGATGATGATTAATATGAGATGGATATGTTGTTGGGGTTATATTTCACCAAGTTCCCTCTCATTTATATAAGAATTCTTCTTTATTCATTAATGCCAACGTCACTCACTAATTTACCTAAACTCGATCACTTGGCGAATAAGCTAGTCCCAAATTACCAGTTCATGCAATTGCTAGCATTCCTAGTAATAAGATGTGAAGATCAAGAACTTAAAAACGACCAAGACTCATACCCTCATCCTTGAGCAATATTACTCTTTGGGGTAATTCAACAAGAACCTAAATTGTAAGGAACCTCCCGGCACTCATGCAATTCATAAATCATGCTAATGAATGAGTTAAACACAACAAGCATTGAAACAGATGAATTACTCTAACAATTAATGAAAAAACATATGGAATTAAGAATCAATTAAAATACATGAGAGTTTACAAGGTTACACATCCCCAAACAACAAATAGAGTTTAGTTCCCCATAGACATGGAGAAACTATATGAACAATGGAAGAGAATGAAATAGAAAACCCTAAGAATTGGGAAAAAAGTGTATTGCTATGCTCTTCTCTGCCAGAGATACAAAACCTAGAGCCCCAGGGTCCTTTAAATAGAGTCAGAAACTAGCAAAAACAGGGCTCAGTCCAATAGAGTCGACACAGAGTAGAAACTGGGCCTGATCCATGAAATCCGACACTCAGGCGCCCCATTTAGGGTGCCCGGACGGTGAACGGTGCTCATGTAAGGCTCGGGCCTCCAGATAGAGCACTCATGCTTCAAGACTCCGCTGCCTAGGTGGCCAGAGAGGGTGCCCGGGTGGTGGACGTCGATTTTCCTCGCTCAAGCTTCCATTCAGGGCGCCCAGGCTTCGTGTTGTCCCTCGTTCTGGTGCCTTTTCAGGCCCTTTTGAGTTCCATCTTCTGGGCTCTTCATCTCTGCTTCCATTATTACTTCAATCTCCATCAAAACAAGGAGAATTAATCATAAAATCATTGAAATCAACCTCAACTCTTTTATTCACACAATTTAGTGAAAAAGCATTAGTCCAAGCAAGTTTCTAAGTGAAAAAGGGTGCTTTTAGTATCAAAATCACATCACAAATAACAGTGTTTTAAACCGTTATCAATAGGCAAGCATCAATGCCTACCAGGTTACATCCAAAGCTCGCTACAAGGTATTATGGGTTGCTTCAAGTCATTCAGCAGATAGGGCTAGTTTCTTTCAAGCTCCAACTTCCTGATATAGCTAGGATACACCTAGTGTTCCATGTATCCCAGCTGAAGCTAGCAATGGGCACACAACAGGTCGAGAAGGACCGCCCAACAAAATTACAAGGGAAAGGACCATGGTCGCTTAAGGTGCTGAGTAGAAGACAACAACAACAGAGTGGGGTGGTGCCTCAGGTGTTAATTGAGTGGCAAAAAGGAGGAAAAGACGGGGCCACTTGGGAAGATGTGATAGCTATGCAAGAGCAATTTCCCGACTTCAACCTTGAGGACAAGTTTGAACATGGGCATGGGAGTAATGATAGATATTAAGAGTCTATGAGAGAAGAAAGAAGAATGTGTAAGGTAGTTAGGAGGTTAGAGGGAGTGTGTGTGGTTGTAACTGGTAACTGTTAGTTAACAGGAGGTGTAGTAAGATGGGGAGCCTTATAAGAAGGTTGTGGGAACATGTGTAGAGGTTGGATGTTAGATAATTCTTTGTGTGTGACAGGATCCTTTAAGTCTTGTGGAGGGGGAAGTGTTCCCTTGTGAAAAGACTGTAAACACTTTCGTTCTTTGATTACAGAGGAATATACGTACCTATTTTTTCTTTTATGTGTGAAGAGTGCGCTATGAGGAGAGAAAGATTGGTTTCTTGACTAAAGAAACCTATTTATAAGAGGATTCAGTATAGTTCAATGATAGTGAGACTGAACTTTGTGTATCCTAAAACAACCACTAAGTCATGTTTGATGACAATGTAGAAGAGCTTCAATTTTAGCAATTAATGGCGTGTGTTTCGTACTTTCAAAAATCAATACAACTGAAGCATAATTGGATGGAAGTCCTTCAAAAATAGCATCAACAGGTTCTTCATGATGCACAAAAGCACCAAAACCGACAAGTTCATCAATGTAACTTTTATTCTTAAGAAGATAATCTTCCATTGTTTTGGAATAAAGTAAAATAGCACGCATCGCAAAACGCAATTGTCGTGCATGAGATTTAGTTTGAAGACTAAAGTATCCATGAATTTTCTCCAAAACCTCATGAATTATTAGAGCCAAGAACATGAGAAAATGGATTTCAAAAGAGTAAATCGAAGCCAAACAAAGTAATGTTTGGTCTTGAACTTTCCAATCTTCGTATTCAGAATTAACATTGTCAATAGTACAACCATGTCCAGTAAGATATTGAGGTGGAACCATTGGATTTACAACAAATCGTTATAACTGAAGCGGTTTGATTATTTGTTCAACATGTCACCTATAAAGATAATTTGAGTCACCAAAATTTTAAGCAATTGAGGTTGGTAAAGACTGCGATGTGGAAGCCACAAGAAGAAAAATGTCTCAAAGTATAATCCAACAAATTGAAACCAAGGAGAACAATTCGCAATTGCAAACCAAAAAAAGCGAAAGGATGAAAAATAATACACAAAAACAAAGACGACAAAGATGCTAGCAGAATCACAAAGAAAGTAACTGCTAGAGATGAAGAAGATGGATCATGGAGAAAATTGTTCTAGATACCATCTTAGAGAAACTGAATTGAATTGAAGAATGAATTGAATTTTATTATCATGTCTCACAATAATAGGTATACACAATTGTATTTATTGGCCCCAATTACAACAAAAGCTATTTAGAAATAGCTAACAGCGGTAAAGGACTGCCAGTTGTACAAACCAACTACTAACAACTGTACAAACTAACTTATACTAATAAAGGTCAAGACACTTTATATACACCTTATTTTTTAACGACATGTGATGGAAGCGTCTCCAATCTTCAAGAATGGAATGGCTCCTTAGACAGAATGACGCAGCAGAGATGACAGAATGGTTGATGGAAGCAATGCACTAATTGTTTGGTGCAGTTTTGGAAGTGTTTAGGTAGAATCTTTAACTCAGACGACCTTCCAAGGGGGAAGGAAGCTAGAGGATAAGTGTGTTAATAAGGCACAAGGTTGAACTTGAGATGGCAACCCCCAAAGGGACTTCCCATCCAAAAAAATATCAACTACATTAAGACTATGAAAGGGAAGTTGATTAAGAACTTAATCTTTTCTTTCTAAGTCTTGACAATTTTGTTTGTCTTAGTATAGTTTATATTCTTTGGATGGAAAGTCCTTTAGGGGTTGCCATCTCAAGTTCAACCTTGTGCCTTATTAGAACACTTATCCTCTAGCTTCCTTCTCCTTGGAAGGTCGTCTGAGTTAGAGATGCTACCTAAACACTTCCAAAATTGCACCAAACAATTCATCAAACACCTTCAGTGCACTGCTTCCATCAATCATTCTGTCATCTCCGCTGCGTCATTTTGTCCAAGGAGCCACTCCATTCTTGAAGATTGGAGACTCTTCCATCAACATGTCTATAATAGAGTCATCAAACTTCAAAATACACAATTTCTTAATTTCTTAAATGAAGTAATTGACCTTTTGATGCTATCTTAATGAAACTTGAAGTGAGATCAGAAAAAAAGTTGTTAACAATAATATACAATTTTGTACAAATGGAAGTACATAACGGTTATACTAGATGTGGTATGCTGTACATCTTATTGTTTTACACTTCATAAGGCACAAAAAAATGTTTTCTACATGTTTACAAATTACATGGCTTGTACAATTTTACAACACCCTTGCAACACGAGGGTTTATATCTAATCTTCATATTTCATTTCATGAATATACAATTGAGTCTTTGTATCTATCCACCTTCCATTTGAATATGTCAATTTTCTTCGGTCAGGTTTGAGTGCATAAAAGGATGTACAAACGGCAATTGAAACACAACCCAAGGGAACCTACTCGGGTAGCAGGGGCAATCTATCCAGGGTGCCGAATGAGCCATTCACTTGGCCATTGGAGGCAAGTTCATTTAATTCACTATCGAACTCAAAAGTTTCACTACTTTTTACATCATCAGTTTCATAATGGGATGGAAGTATCCGTAGATGTACGCCTGACTCTCCACTGATTCTCCTTATTTCTAGTTGGTATTTACGAATAAATTCCAGCTGCTGAGATATTATGTGGGATGATCTTGGTAGTAGATCCACAGGTTCTCCCTTCAGAATAACTGTATGCTCTATAGCCATTCGTGCCTCCTGAAATATGCAGAAAGAGATTGTGCCAACCATTATTGAGTAACTTTAACTGACGTATATATATTGAATTTCAGTTGCAAAATATAGCACACTGTTTCATACCAGCTCAAGAATACAGCAAACATTTTGACTATGGAATTTATCCATTTCTATTTCATTCACTTCATAATATCAGTAATCAATCATCAAATATTGAATTGACAGTAGATAGATTCAGGATCTCTTTGGATAAAGTTAGCACTCACAAGTAAATAAAATATTAGAATTTTACCTAAAACCTAGCACAATCCCATAAAATTGAGTCAAAGTAAGAACTACCTAATCTAACCAACTTTTATCTTTATCTTAGTCATATATGTCTTGCTACTGCGCGACCATTTCACCACCCTAGAGGCTGCAATACAAGCAGCGCACAAAGAAACCACAATATAGACGAGTTATAAGTAACTCTAAGACAACTTTCCAACACTTTCCTGTCCAAGGGCTTGGCCTGGAACATGGGAATGCAGATAAGCAGATAATAGATCCGAGATAAGCATTGATACCACAGAAATTGATGTTAGGAATTAACTAAACTCCACCAAATCAAATTAAAAAGTGAAATTTAACTAAACTTTATTTGTCATATCTAAACTTTCGAAGAGAATAAAAAGGAAAATGAAATAAATTTAGAATAAGCTGAAATTAATTATGCATAAGTTGAAATTAATCTTGTGCACAAGTAAAAAAGTAGAACTGTTAAAATGAGTTACAACCAGCGGGCCAACCCAGCCCACCACGGGTTCAGGTTAGGTTGGGAAAGAATGCATTTTTTTTATACAGGCCAATTTTAAACCCAGTTCATTTAAACCTGGCTCATTCGGGTTAAACGCGTGATGAGCCGACTTGGCCCACCAACCCACCTAATTTTATTTTTATTAATTTATTATCTTATAAAATCCTAAAAAATACCACCCGGATCATTATACGTGGATTGTATTATATTTTTTTTTTTTTATTGTTTTGAATTGTCTAGTTAACATTATTTTGTGAGTGAAATTTATTTAGATTTCAATTACAAAAGATTTGTAATTTTTTTTATTTTAAAAAAATTGTAATTAAGTGAGTAGCCAACCCGTTTAACCCACCAACCCGTGGTGGGTCCGGGTTCGAATTTTTCTGACTCGCTAATAAATGAACCAGGTTGAATTGGCTCACTAAATGACCAACCCGTGGTGGGCCGGACCGGATCGGGCAGGGTGACCCGTTTTGAGAGTAGTATAAAAAAGTAAGTTTTTGCTGAAGTCAAACAAGCTTTTAAGAAGTTAATCTGGAAATGTTCTACAGATTAGCTTATGCATATATTAATTTTAAATTATAAAGAAATTGATTTCATTTTTCCTTTTATTTTCTTCTAGTGTTTCTGGAGAAGTTTATTAGAACAACTCTAGTAAGATTTTTCTCCTCACCTTGTCAATCAACAAAACTAAGCAAAGCACCACCACCATCCAGCAAGGTTAGTTCTACATTTACCATCACTCTAGCTCTCCTCTGTAAAGAAGGTTGGCTCAAATCCAATAGTGGATAAAAAATATTATTTGCAATGGATAGAGGTGTTTTTCTCAATCAAATGATTATGGGTCTCGTATAGATAACGAGCTGCAAGACTTTATGGAAAAAAATGTGAATTCTTTAGTATCCAACCACCTCATATCTCTACACAACTCTAACCAAATCCATACAACTATATAACTACATATTTGTTATAACCTGTAACTAGAATTTGAAAGATCTTTATATAGTTTTTTTTAGTTGAATAAGATAATATTAAATTTTTAATAATTTTAATAATAAAATGATATTTTTGTTGTACTAATTGCTAAAGAAATGGAACATCAAATTATTTAACTAAAATGATGAAAGTACCCGTACTACCTATGTAGGAATGCTTGGGTACGGGTCTTTTCTAAACCTGGGGTATGCTAAAGAAAACTCTGCTATCCTACCTAAATCTTAGTCATTGTCATCCACTCATTCCCACTCCTTCACCACAATTACATTGATTACGCTGCATATGTTGTTTCAACCTCCATCAATTTTCTTAATTCTGTTTCCAAATTAAAGTCACCTAAATTGCAACCCAGGACATGAAGGGCATCCTCATCATTTTAGGAATACATTTCACTGCTAATTTTAAACAATTAATACTTAATTTGGATATCCCCTGCATTTCTTGTAAGAAACACCACAAATTTAGGAATGAAGCTACAAATAAACAAGCAAAGATACCACAGAAAAGCAGTAATGAAAATATAATATTCTGAGACCAGAATCGAAACAGCTAAATGACTATTTCTGAATTCATTTCTATATGTCTATCTTGTTAGAGTTATGAATCACATATCAATAATTAATGAACAATAAACCCTTACAAAATAGAACAGTTCCCAATTTTCTTTAAAATAGAAAACTGAACATACTTGAAGAATTGACCATTGGGAACAATTAATGAACCACGTTAAATTGGTCTCTGATCTTCTCTCTGTAGAACACTTTAGATTTCCTCTTGATTTTCTCTTCTGATGAGGATGAAGAGAAAAAAACAAGAATGATGTACGTGTTCACAAATAGGGACCATGACCCCTTTATGTAACCTCTGTAGTTACTTTTTTTAAGTTTCAATATTTCTCAATTTGGTCCCTCAACAAATTAAAATATTGAATATGGTCTCTACACAATAATCCTTTTATGACATATATGTCCTTAGTCACATTTACTTAATTAGATCATTTTATAATTGGCTTATAAAATACAATGGCCCTGACACATTTGATAACTTGTTATATATATATATATATGAATGACCCAAAATTGCTAACATATCTATATCTTTCACAACTTGTGATTTTAACCATGAATTGATAGCTTCAAATAAAAAGAAAAGGGAAAAGGAAAGATGTTAAAACTACAACCTTTAAATTACCTCCAAAGCATCGATCATCTCTAATGATTTTATCTTGTCTGTTACTTCAAAATCCTTTATACCATCTTCATAATCACTTAATAATGCCCGTACAGCTTTTGTTACATGCTCCAAAGAACTTGTCTAGAAGGAAAAAATAATACTCTTTTAGAAAAAGTGTATGACAGAGTATAGCTGTAAAAGTAATGTTAGAAATCATTACCTTTGTTACATAAATGGGAATATCATGAGATTTAGCAGCAGCCTGGATCCCTGGATTCTTTTTAAGCTTTGATTGCAAGGCAAGTAAAGCATTTGCTTCACTAATATTATCAGTCAATTGAATGGCCGCATCATTGATTTTCAACTGCTTAATCCCTTGAATAACAGTTGCGTCTAAAATCTAGAATTACTGACTAGTCTGTAAGTTAAACAGATGATAAAATATAAAAACAAAAAGAGCTTATGTTATTCATTACTCTGCTAGACCAACAACGCCATGAACTCCATACTCCCTTCTTTGCAGGAGTTACTCTTGACTTACAATAAACAGGGTTTATCTAATTGTCAACTTCAAATCAGAAGCGAAAGGCACCAGAATACACTAAATGGGAGAAAGAAATTTAAGGATGCAGAAAAATTCAATCTCATTATTTTATTCAAATAAAAAAAACTGCAAACCTGTCAGAGTAGTTAGTTTTAGAGTCAGTTAACTAACTCTATAAATAATTTTAGTTGGGGCTGATAGGGTGGTTATGAATTCAGTTGTAAAATTCTCTTTGTATCTCATTATCTATGAATAAAGATTGTTACTTTGGATTCAGGAGAAAACATTTTTGACCAGCTACAATAGGATGTTGTAATTAATTACAAGTGTGTTGTTCGGAGATTTTAGAGATCTTTGTGTAATCATTATTCTAAAGTTAGAGTTCTGTATATGTAGAGGCTGATGTATTGTTTTAGTGAATCAATTCAATAAAATATTCTCTCAGTTTAATCTTTTTCAAGTTGGTATCAAAGTCTTCGATCTCGAGGGCTCTACTTTTGCATTTCTTCATAGTTGTCTTAGTTGTGGTTCTTACTTTTATGGTTCCTTGAAGTACACTGTTAGACCATTAAAGGTTTACGTAAGGAAGAATAAAAAGGGAGTAAGTTAGAAATGTGTAAGGAGGGTAGTTTGTTATAGTTTGTTAGAAGAGAGAGAAAGTATAAATAATAAACCGAATAGGGGGAGAGGGGTATGAGAGAACTTTCTTGCCTTTTGGGTAGAGACTGGATCGTTTCCAGTGGAGGAAGGAAGGCTTCCTTGGGGAAATACTTGCTTGTTATTCTGTTCTTTCATACTTAACAGAATTAATAAAGTTCATATTCATACATTTGCTTCTTTTTGTTGAGTATGTGTGAGAGGATTCTCATCTGTTACCGCCCTTGAGTAAAGGAACCTAACAGATTTGGTCCGACCTGCCGGATTCTGTTCGGAGGGAGCTGTAGCAAAGAAGAAAGGAGGGGCGTCATGGGGAAGACATTCCGCGAGTTCCAGGATAGTTGTGAGAACGGAAACTTATCGAGGCCCGTCAGAAGGGTCTGTGAACGGCGGCGAAGGGCAAGGCATGAAGAAGGATGTTGGTGCGAATACGGTGAATTCAAAGGCGGGTAGTAGCGGAGGAGGAAACGCATGAAGGGGAGTTAGAACTCTGCCGTACCCAGAGTATATTATGCAGCGCGAAGAAGGCCACTGTTTCCACTACGGTGGGCCTTACATGCATGTCATGATATTGGCTGAGGAGTGTTGAATATAGTGAAAAGGTATATTTGGGATTAATCTCCCTTGTGTGTCTTTGCATACACATAGGGTAATGTATTTATAATAATAAGAATGTGAGCTAAGCCCAAATACAAATGAATATGTAAAAATAACATAATAAACATAGGACTATGTTTCTCTAATAAACACACAACTAATATCTAACACTCTTCCTCAAGCTAGAGCATATAAATCATATGTTCCAAGCTTGTTACAAAGATAGTCAATTCTAGGTCCTCGTAAGGACTTGGTGAATATGTCTTCCAACTGGTTGCTTGAGTCAACAAACTCAGTCTTAATATCTCCGGATATAATTTTTTCTCTAATAAAATGACAATCAACTTCAATATGCTTGGTTCTCTCATGGAAGACAGGGTTAGAGCTAATATGAAGAGCAGCTTGATTATCACATATAAATGTCATGTGAGTGACATCTCCAAATTTCAATTCACTAAGTAATTGTTTAAGCCACACAAGTTCGCAAGTAGTAGATGCCATAGCTCTATATTCTGCTTCTGCGCTGGACCTTGCCACAACACTTTACTTCTTACTTTTCCAAGATACCAGGTTGCCACCAATAGAGACACAATATCCAGAAGTAGACCTCCTATCAGAAGGGGAACCAGCCCAATCAGCATCTGAATAGCAAACGATTTTTGTATCGTTGTTCGGACCATATAGCAAACATTTTCCAGGTGATCCTTTAATATACTTCAATATGCGAACAACTGCATCCCAATGGTCTTCACGTGGGGAGTTTAGAAATTGACTCACCACACTAACTGCGAAGGAAATGTCAGGATGCGTAACAGTAAGATAGTCTAATTTACCAACTAATCTTCTGTAACATTCAGGATATGAGAAAGGCTCCCCTGATTTGGTAGGAGTTTGATGTTAGGATTCACAGGTGTCTCAACAGACTTACAGTTCATTAACCCTGTTTCCTCCAAGATGTCTAACGCATACTTCCTCTGAGATATGACAATACCATCATTGGATTGTGCTACTTCAATACCCAAAAAGTACCGGAGTTTGCCAAGATCTTTGGTTTAAAAATGGTGACAAAGGTGTTGTTTCATCTGAGAGATGCCAAGGTAGTCGCTTCCTGTGAGAACAATGTCATCGACATACACTATTAAGTAGATACATCCAGCACTTGAGTGGCGATAGAACACTGAATGATCCGCTTCACTGCGAGACATACCAAATTGTTGAACAACACAGCTGAATTTACCAAACCAGGCCTGAGGAGACTGTTTTAGGCCATATAGGAATTTGCGAAGACGACATACTAATCCAGATGACTCCCCCTGAGCAACAAAGTCAGGCGGTTGCTCCATATTGAAGTATATTAAAGCCTGAGCTTAAAGTCCACTTCTAACATGGTATCTAGAGCTTAGGTTTTGTTCCAGCCAATTCCGCAGTCTCCGGTACCTACCGCCGCCGCCGCTGTCTGACCATGCCGCTGTCGCCGTCGCCGGTTAGGGTCGTTCATAGGGCAGAAAGGTGCGCCCAACTCCGACGACCACAACATCGAAAGTCGCTCCGTGAGAGGAGCCGCCACATGCCGCCACACGCCTCCACCGTCGCCGGCGCTTGTAGCCCACGCGCCCACCTCCGACGAGACCCACTCGCCGCCGTCGGCACAGAAAGGGTCGTCGGAGACTCCTGAGTCCGTTCATAGGGTCGGTGACAACCCGTTTGGCCTATATTCGAGTAGATCTGAGTTTTTAAGTGTGACCCACTCGCCGCTGCTACCACAGGCGCGTCGCCGGAGCTTTCTGCCGCTGACCAGCACCGCCGTGATCGCCTCCTCGCCCTCTTTCTGGATTTTTGGTCGTTGCTTCAATCGAAGCACATTGAATTTTTAGGGTTTCTCCCTCTCCATGGCTGTCCAACGTGATGATCGGAGTCTGTCTCGCCAGCCAGGTAAAGGACGTCCAAAATGTGACCACTGTGGCAAACTAGGCCATGAAATTGATAGATGTTATGCGCTTCATGGACCTCCTCCTCGACCTATAGCAATGGCTAATTCTGATCCACCTCCCCGATCACCGTCTGCAGACCATCCTACTTCATCAAATAGCATAGACAACCCTGCTCTCTTTCAGGAATTTCTCAGATGGTATGAGGACCGTCAGCACTCTAGTTCCACTACATTTTCTTCTGTTACACTCACAGGTACTCCTTTTGTTGGTCTGACTCACTCTCTCGGATCTTGGATCCTTGACTCAGGCGCCACCGATCATATCACTGGTAACAAGTCCTTGTTTTCTTCCTCGTCATATCCGGATAATTTACCCTCGGTAACAATGGCTGATGGGTCTAGAGTCTCATCTCATGGTATTGGTACTATTCATATTTTTCCGTCCATATCCATTGATCATGTACTTTATGTCCCTGGGTCTCCTTTTAACTTATTGTCCGTAAGTCATCTAACTCGTTCACTTGATTGTGTTATTTCATTTACCAAAGACTCTGTTTGGTTGCAGGACCGGAGTTCGAAACACATGATTGGCACAAGATGTGAGTCTCATGGCCTATATCATCTCCGCCCTTCTCCACATGCTGGCGTAATCATGGAGTCACCATCCCTTCTTCATGCTCAATTAGGTCATCCCAGTCTTGCCAAATTGCAGCAACTTGTTCCTAGTTTGTCAAAATTATCAAGTTTGCCGTGTGAGTCTTGTCAGTTAGGTAAACATACTCGTAGTTCCTTTCCTCGTAGTGTTTTACAACGAGCGTCATCCCCCTTTTCATTGGTTCATTCTGATATTTGGGGACCTAGTCGTGTTAAGTCAACTTTAGGGTTTTAGTATTTTGTTACCTTTATTGATGACTATTCCAGGTATACTTGGTTGTTTCTAATGAAGAATCGTTCTGAGTTGTTTTCTATTTTCCAAACTTTTTTCAATGAAATAAAAACTCAGTTTGGGATTTCTATTCGCACTTTACGCAGTGATAATGGTCGTGAATACCTTTCTTAACCATTTAAACATTTTATGGCTTCTCATGGCATTCTTCACCAAACCTTATTCTATCTTATTTCCTCAAGACCCTTTACATCCATTACCTCTTAGAGTTTCTGGGTTTACATGTTTTGTTCATGATTTTAGTCCTGGTCTTGATAAGTTATCTCCTCGATCTCACAAATGTGTCTTCTTAGGATTTCCACGATCACAAAAAGGTTATAAGTGTTTTTCTCCTTCCCTCGGCTGATGTCACTTTTGATGAATCTTCGTTTTACTTTTCACATTTATCTCCTCGATCTGTACCTCCACCTGCTACTGTTGATATTCCTTTTTTTTGTGATCCTTCTCCTTCTTTAGACTCTTATTCCCCACAGGATCGTCCTTCAACTCCACCCCTTCAGGTTTATAGTCGCCGCAATCCTGTGCCGCCTCATGACTCACTTCCAATGCCGCCTCCTGTGTCTCCTCCGGCTACAGGAAATGAGTCTGACCTGCCCATTGCACTCCGTAAAGGTATACGCTCCACTCGTAACCCTTCCCCCATTATACTGTTCTTAGTTACCACAGATTATCTCCATCTTTTTACACATGTCTCATCCATTTCTTCTGTGTCAATTCCCAAATCTGTTGGTGATGCCTTAACTCGTCCTGGCTGGTGTCAAGCCATGCTAGACGAATTAAGTGCTTTACAGAAACGTGGAACTTGGGAGCTTGTCCAATTACCATCTGGAAAGTTTGTTGTTGGTTGCAGGTGGGTGTATGCTATCAAAGTTGGCTCTGATACCATGTTAGAAGTGAACTTTAAGCCTAACTCAACCCCACAAAACCGACTTGTAAGGTGAGGTTTGCACCCACTTATATACACTGAATTGGCCTTATCTCTAGCCGATGTGGGACTTCCAACACACACCCCTCACGCCGAGGTATATACATCTCGAGTGTGGGATTAGACATTTAATGGGTGGTCCGATAGCGGCCCGATAGCGGGTGGAACAACATGCCCAACAACAACAGATATCGCTAGGATAGGCTCTAATCATAGCTCTGATACCATGTTGAATATAGTGAAAAGGTATATTTGGGATTAATCTCCCTTGTGTGTCTTTGCATACACATAGGGTAATGTATTTATATGTAAAAATAACATAATAAGCATAGGGATTATGTTTCCCTAATAAACACACAACTAATATCTAACAAGAAGGATGGAGAGGAAGAAGCAGAGGAGAATGTTGAGATTGAACAAACGACAATGGAATTGTCGGAGTTGTCCGTCGGAGGACTCACGCAATCGAATACAATGAAGTTGCAAAGCTGGGTGCAGGGAAAGAGGGTTCTGGTGCTAATTGACAATGGAGCTAGTCAAAGTTTTATATCCACGAGTTTAGTGGAGGAATTGGGATTACAACGGGTTGACACACCTCCATATAGAGTGTGCTTAGGCAATTAACATAAGAAGTTGGCCAGGGGATGTTGTGTTGGAGTACCCATGAATTTGGAGAGCCTGGAAACTAAAGATAAATTGTATTTGTTTGAGCTGAGAGGTGTGGATGTGATATTTGGGGTTACATGGTTAGCTTCCTGGGAGAAATTAAGGTGAACTGGAGAAAGTTTATTATGAAGGTGGAGCAAGAGGGGAAAAAGGTGGTGATCAAAGGGGATCCCTCCCTGATGCGGAGAGTGGTGACACCGGAAGCACTTTTAAAGGAGACCGGGATTGAAATCATGACATTAGTCTGGAATCTAAGCCAAGCGGAATTGAGAGAAGGGGAGATGGAAGATAGTGACTTAACTCATGATGAGGAGGCCGAATTGGAAACGATTATAAGTGATTTTGAAGGAGTTTTTAAAGAACCCCAGGGACTGCCACCGAAGAGAAGAGTTGATCACTAAATTCCTTTCAAAGAAGGGAGTGAGCCTATGAACGTAAGGCCATACCACTACCCCCATCGAATGAGGACGAAAATAGAGACAGGTGGAGGAGATGCTGAACCTGGGAATTATTAGGCCCAGTAACAGCCCTTATTCTAGTCCATTTATATTGGTGAAAAAGAAGGATGGAAGCTGGAGATTTTGTGTGGATTATAGGGCATTAAATGGGGTGACTGTGGCAGATAAATATCCTATTCCAGTTATTGAGGAGTTGTTGGATGAGCTTCATGGGGCATCCTACTTTTCAAAAGTGGATCTAAAGGATGGGTATCATCAAATAAGGATGAAGAGTGAAGACATTCATAAGACTATTTTTAGAACTCATCAGGGGCATTATGAATTTCTGTTATGCCATTTGGGCTAATAAATGCCCCAGCCACTTTCCAAGATATGATGAACTCAGTTTTAAGACCATTTCTAAGGAAATTTTTATTGGTATTTGATAACGGTTGAAATACCGTTATTTTTATACCTAAATTTGATACTAAGAACACCCTTTATTACTTAGAAACTAGCTTGAAATCATGTTTTTTGCTTAAGTTAGAGAATAAGCGAGTTGAAGGTGGTATTATTGGTTTTATGCTTGGTTTTCCTTGTTTTGGCAGGAATTAATATGAATTGGATGAAAGAAATTGAAGTAGAAAGGAGTGAGACTCAAGAGAAGTAGGAAAAGTGCACAAAAGAATAATCGCAGCTAGCGTTGACCGCTATTTTGATGCTGAGCGCCAACTTCGCTGTGGAGTTCTCTGGCTGACGCTTAAGCGCCAACGCTGAGGGGAAATTCAAGTGCCACAGCCACCGCTGAGTGCCAGCCTCTTAAGTGAGTTCACTGCCAAACGCCTGGACATCAACGCTGAGCGTTATTTCTAAGTATTGCACCTACCGCTGAGCGGCAATTCCAGCGCTAAGCGCTGTCAGCGTGGGCCTGGGCCAATTTTCTGATATTTTTGAGCTATATAAGGATTTAGTCGACCTAGAGGGTCTATCTTTTGACAGAAAAAGACGCATAAACACTTTCTTCACCCTCGGAGGCGGATTTTGGATGCGGAAGCTCCAATCTACAATTTCTAGGGTTCCATCTTTCATTCTTTTCATTATTTTCATCAAGTTTCACCATGTCTATGGTGAACTAAACCTCCATTGTTGTTAGAGAAACGATGTAATCCTTTAAAACTCTAATGTATTGAATTGATCTTTATTATATATGCTTTACTTCATTAATTGTTAGGGTTTTTCCTCTTTACTCTATGCATGTTTTGTTTAACTCATTCAATTGCATGATGATTGATTTTGTCGATATGGACACATACGGGAAAATCTAGACTTGGGGAAATTCTCTCGGGAGCAATATTACCTAGACATAGTGTTGGGATATAGGGTATTTGGAATATAATGGGAAAGGGATTAGGATAGAAGGATAGGAATGGTATAAATAGATGTTCGAGGGGGTGACCTTTGGTGAGTTGATTGTAAAACAGGTTTTGACCTGTGGAGATGGTTAAGCCTCTGCTTCCATACTATACAGAAACTATTCTTGTCAATAATATACAGATTCATTCTTTTCTTTTGTCTTTTCCGATGAGATAGAGAGTTCTTGATTAGGTTCCCAAATCAGGAACCTATCAATTGGTCCGACCTGCCGGATACCAATTGGAGAGGAGACGTTAGTGCGTGATGGAGGGAAGAGTGGTGGTAGTCGAAGGGCACTTGGAGGCTATCGAGATTGCAATAGCCGAGATGAAAGCAAACACGGGGGCTCTGCAACAGGAGATGGCAACGATACGACAGGACATTCAAGCGATCTTGAAAGCGTTTGGAGAACGTAACCACAATCACAAGGGCCAGCATCAGGATGAGAGCCAATCGTCGGTGAATGATAATGGGGGTGGACCCAGCGTGTTTGAAGGGGGCGAGCCATGGATTTGGATAGGCAGAGCGGAGAAGTTTTTCGAGGTCCAGAGGGTGGCTGAAGAGGATAAGCTACAATAGGCTTTTATTAGTATGAAGGGTTATGCCGGAAGTTGGTTCTGATTCTGGCGAGAGAAAACCAAGAACCATTCTTGGGATGGATTGAAGAGGGCTTTGGGAATACGATTCGGGGGAGGAACACGGGGGACGGTTTACGAGAGGCTGTCGACCATAAAACAGGCGGGGCCGGTGGAGGAGTATATTCGTGATTTCGAAGTACTGGTTGAGCAAACAACCCAGATACCTGAGGAGCAGATCATGGGTTATTTCATGGCGGTACGGGAAGAGGTGGGCGATCATGTCCGGCCGCATGACCCACCTGATCTAATGACTGCCATGCGAGTGGCGAGAGACGTGGAGAAGTTGGGTACAACTTCGAAGGCGGGAGGAGGATGGGCGTCCAAGAATCAGAGTTCGTGGGGAGGGGCGATAGGATCGGTTGAGTGGGTGGAATCAAATTGCGATGCGCAGACGCGAGGAGGGATAGCGGAGAGCGTCTGGTCTGTAAAGAAAGATGCGACCCAAGGGGGAGGCGCCGCAAGAACCACCAGCGACGGGCGAGAAAGGAATATTCACAACCTGCCATACTCGGAGTTCGAAAAAAGGAGAGAGGAGGGTAGATGCTTCCGGTGCGATGGCCTTTCAGCCCCGGCCATCGCTACCCAGAAAAGGGATTAAGAATGTTGATACTGGCTGAAGAAGAAAAGGAAAAAGAGAGCGAGGTTGAACCAGAACCCAAGCCTCCTGACTTGAATTGGAGGACATAGCCAGTAAGTTCCCTCCATATGGTGACCCGATGAGGAAGAGGAGCAATTATGAGACCAGCTTCCCAATTCCAACCTTAAGGACAAGGTTGTTCAGCAGAGGGGTGTCATGTTAGGATATAGGGTATTTGGAATATAATGGGAAAGGGATTAGGATAGAAGGAGAGGAATGGTAAAAATAGATGTTCGAGGGGGTGACTTTTGGTGAGTTGATTGTAAAACAAGTTTTGACCTGTGGAGAGGGTTAAGCCTATGTTTCCATACTATACAGACACTATTCTTGTCAATAATATACAGATTCATTCTTTTCTTTTGTCTTTTTCGGTAAGATAGAGAGTTCTTGATTAGGTTCCCAAATCAGGAACCTATCACATAGGAATAG
>CM050925.1:27986891-28154323 GCA_027742785.1 Vigna reflexopilosa | reverse complement strand
TTTTCATGTTGTAATTATTGTATATAGATTACATATCAAAGTTAAATAATTGTTTTTCTTGCAGTGCCAAGTTGTAGAAGACTCAAAAAGAGAAAGATGCATCGTAAAGTTTGGACATTGAATGACTACGTCAACTTCTTCCAACCCAATATCATTGGGTTTGATGACATTGTTAATGCTGAATTTGTTAGTTTTCTTAAATGTCATACAATGAAGTTGCACTTATGAGTGATTATCTGTTGAACAAGTTTTGACGTAATTGTTTGTTTTTATTTGTTTGTCCCTATAATCCATGACGGCCATTGGTGGTGCTACGCCGTGAAGATTCCGACGATGGAAATGTTTGCATTGGACTCAGTTGGCCACAATAGGAAAGAGCGAAAAAGGATTGACACTGTTATGGTAACTGTTGTAATTGATTTGTACTATTTATTCCTAAAACGTTTATTTGTTTTTCAATTTAAAGTTAAGTTTGTTGTTTTGCAGGCCCATAATCTTGAAATATTTTTTGGACATTTGTTCAATCGTTATGAAGGAAACAAACCGTCCTTATTTGTCCAACACGTGCATACTCCAATACAACCAAACTCGTAAGTATTAAATGTTCTTGACTTTAATTATAATATTTGTTACTTTCAAAGAACTACAATTTGATGTTTTTAATACTGGACTTTGTTTACTATAGATATGATTGTGGAGTATATGTTTTGAAATTCATGGAGTTGTGGGACGGTGTGGAGAGATTTGAAGGCAACACAATGCCCAATTACACTAGTGTAAGTTACGTAAATTATTAGTTCTTTATAATTTATATTCAATTATTATTTAAAGGAAAATGATTTACATTTTTGTATTTGCAAGAGGAACTGCAAGAGATTAGGGAGAAGTACGTTTCTGATTGGATATTGGATCCTGACAATGTGCGGCGAAATGAAGTCCTGCGATTTTTACGGTTAATTTATTAGACTTGATGAAAGAGATGTATCGTTAACATTTAGTAGTAATGTAATTTCAACATAACAATGATTACTGTCTTAAATGTCGTAAGCATTTTGACATGGTTGAATTCAACTTTGAGCATTATTTGTGTACTATCTTTGTCGCGCAATATCCAGGATTTGTATTTCATATTATTTGTTTAACGGGGTAATTACAGGGTATTATTTTATCACGGCAAATATGCATTTCAAAATGAAGTGCCACATTCAAACATGACATCTTTGTGCAGAAACTTATGTTAAACTACCCACTTATAACGCCCTTGCTACCACTTTATTTCCAGCAAAATAATTTAAAAAAAAAACGTTGCCTATGCATACAATTGGATATAAATGTGTTATTGAATGATACTTTGTGAATTTTAATCATTATATTTCGTTTACAAGGAAGTTAAGATTTGAAAACAAATGAAAGATTGGTAGTTTCCCTCTTCGTGCAGAAACTTATACTAAACTACCCACTTATAACGCCCTTGCTACCACTTTCGTTCCAGCAAAATAATTTTTCAAAAAAACGTTGCCTCTGCATACAATTGGATATAAATGTTTTATTCAATGATACTTTGTGAATTTTAATCATTATATTTCGTTTACAAGGAAGTTAGGATTTCAAAACAAATGAAAGATTGGTAGTTGCCCTCTTCGTGCAGAAACTTATGTTAAACTACCCACTTATAACGCCCTTGCTACCACTTTATTTCCAGCAAAATAATTTTTCAAAAAAACGTTGTCTCTGCATACAATTGGATATAAATGTGTTATTCAATGATACTTTGTGAATTTTAATCATTATATTTCGTTTACAAGGAAGTTTGGATTTCAAAACAAATGAAAGATTGGTAGTTGCCCTCTTCGTGCAGAAACTTATGTTAAACTACCCACTTATAACGCCCTTGCTACCACTTTCGTTCCAGCAAAAAATTTTTCAAAACAACGTTGCCTCTGCA
Organism: Vigna reflexopilosa; assembly: GCA_027742785.1. Taxonomy (NCBI): domain Eukaryota; kingdom Viridiplantae; phylum Streptophyta; class Magnoliopsida; order Fabales; family Fabaceae; genus Vigna; species Vigna reflexopilosa. Next base: position 28,152,378 of record CM050925.1, on the reverse strand, counting down.
TACAATTGCATATAAATGTGTTATTCAATGATACTTTGTGAATTTTAATCATTATATTTTGTTTACAAGGAAGTTTGGATTTCAAAACAAATGAAAGATTGGTAGTTGCCCTCTTCGTGCAGCAACTTATGTTAAACTACCCACTTATAACGCCCTTGCTACCACTTTCGTTCCAGCAAAATAATTTTTCAAAAAAACATTGCCTCTGCATACAATTGGATATAAATTTGTTATTGAATGATACTTTGTGAATTTTAATCATTATATTTTGTTTACAAGGAAGTTTGGATTTCAAAACAAATGAAAGATTGGTAGTTGCCCTTTTCGTGCAGAAACTTATGTTAAACTACCCACTTATAACGCCCTTGCTACCACTTTATTTCCAGCAAAATAATTTTTCAAAAAAACGTTGTCTCTGCATACAATTGGATATAAATGTGTTATTCAATGATACTTTGTGAATTTTAATCATTATATTTCGTTTACAAGGAAGTTTGGATTTCAAAACAAATGAAAGATTGGTAGTTGCCCTCTTCGTGCAGAAACTTATCCTAAACTACCCACTTATAACGCCCTTGCTACCACTTTCGTTCCAACAAAATAATTTTTCAAAAAAACGTTGTCTCTTCATACAATTGGATATAAATGTGTTATTCAATGATACTTTGTGAATTTTAATCATTATATTTCGTTTACAAGGAAGTTTGGATTTCAAAACAAATGAAAGACTGGTAGTTGCCCTCTTCGTGCAGAAACTTATCCTAAACTACCCACTTATAACGCCCTTGCTACCACTTTCGTTCCAGCAAAATAATTTTTCAAAAAAACGTTGCCTCTGCATACAATTGGATACAAATGTGTTATTCAATGATACTTTGTGAATTCTAATCATTATATTTCGTTTACAAGGAAGTTTGGATTTCAAAACAAATGAAAGATTGGTAGTTGCCCTCTTCGTGCAGAAACATATCCTAAACTACCCACTTATAACGCCCTTGCTACCACTTTCGTTCCAGCAAAATAATTTTTCAAAAAAACGTTGCCTCTGCATACAATTGGATATAAATTTGTTATTGAATGATACTTTGTGAATTTTAATCATTATATTTCGATTACAAGGAAGTTAGGATTTCAAAACAAATGAAAGATTGGTAGTTGCCCTCTTCGTGCAGAAACTTATGTTAAACTACCCACTTATAACGCCCTTGCTACCACTTTATTTCCAGCAAAATACTTTTTCAAAAAAATGTTGCCTCTGCATACAATTGGATATAAATGTGTTATTCAATGATACTCTGTGAATTTTAATCATTATATTTTGTTTACAAGGAAGTTTGGATTTCAAAACAAATGAAAGATTGGTAGTTGCCCTTTTCGTGCAGAAACTTATGTTAAACTACCCATTTATAACGCCCTTGCTACCACTTTATTTCCAGCAAAATAATTTTTCAAAAAAACATTGCCTCTGCATACAATTGGATATAAATTTGTTATTAAATGATACTTTGTGAATTTTAATCATTATATTTCGATTACAAGGAAGTTAGGATTTCAAAACGAATGAAAGATTGGTAGTTGCCCTCTTCGTGCAGAAACTTATGTTAAACTACCCACTTATAACGTCCTTGCTACCACTTTATTTCCAGCAAAATAATTTTTCAAAAAAACGTTGCTTGTGCATACAATTGGATATAAATTTGTTATTGAATGATACTCTGTGAATTTTAATCATTATATTTCGATTACAAGGAAGTTAGGATTTCAAAACAAATGAAAGATTGGTAGTTGTCCTCTTCGTGCAGAAACTTATGTTAAACTACCCACTTATAACGCCCTTGCTACCACTTTCGTTCCTGCAAAATAATTTTGCAAAAAAACGTTGCCTCTGCATACAATTGGATATAAATGTGTTATTCAATGATACTTTGTGAATTTTAATCATTATATTTTGTTTACAAGGAAGTTTGGATTTCAAAACAAATGAAAGATTGGTAGTTGCCCTCTTCGTGCAGAAACTTATGTTAAACTACCCACTTATAACGCCCTTGCTACCACTTTCGTTCCAGCAAAATAATTTTTCAAAAAAACATTGCCTCTGCATACAATTGGATATAAATTAGTTATTGAATGATACTTTGTGAATTTTAATCATTATAATTTGTTTACAAGGAAGTTTGGATTTCAAAAAAAATGAAAGATTGGTAGTTGCCCTTTTCGTGCAGAAACTTATGTTAAACTACCCACTTATAACGCCCTTGCTACCACTTTATTTCCAGCAAAATAATTTTTCAAAAAAACGTTGTCTCTGCATACAATTGGATATAAATGTGTTTTTCAATGATACTTTGTGAATTTTAATCATTATATTTCGTTTACAAGGAAGTTTGGATTTCAAAACAAATGAAAGATTGGTAGTTGTCCTCTTCGTGCAGAAACTTATGTTAAACTACCCACTTATAACGCCCTTGCTACCACTTTTGTTCCTGCAAAATAATTTTGCAAAAAAACGTTGCCTCTGCATACAATTGGATATAAATGTGTTATTCAATGATACTTTGTGAATTTTAATCATTATATTTTGTTTACAAGGAAGTTTGGATTTCAAAACAAATGAAAGATTGGTAGTTGCCCTCTTCGTGCAGAAACTTATGTTAAACTACCCACTTATAACGCCCTTGCTACCACTTTCGTTCCAGCAAAATAATTTTTCAAAAAAACATTGCCTCTGCATACAATTGGATATAAATTAGTTATTGAATGATACTTTGTGAATTTTAATCATTATATTTTGTTTACAAGGAAGTTTGGATTTCAAAAAAATGAAAGATTGGTAGTTGCCCTTTTCGTGCAGAAACTTATGTTAAACTACCCACTTATAACGCCCTTGCTACCACTTTATTTCCAGCAAAATAATTTTTCAAAAAAACGTTGTCTCTGCATACAATTGGATATAAATGTGTTATTCAATGATACTTTGTGAATTTTAATCATTATATTTCGTTTACAAGGAAGTTTGGATTTCAAAACAAATGAAAGATTGGTAGTTGCCCTCTTCGTGCAGAAACTTATCCTAAACTACCCACTTATAACGCCCTTGCTACCACTTTCGTTCCAGCAAAATAATTTTTCAAAAAAACGTTGCCTCTTCATACAATTGGATATAAATGTGTTATTCAATGATACTTTGTGAATTTTAATCATTATATTTCGTTTACAAGGAAGTTTGGATTTCAAAACAAATGAAAGATTGGTAGTTGCCCTCTTAGTGCAGAAACTTATCCTAAACTACCCACTTATAACGCCCTTGCTACCACTTTCGTTCCAGCTAAATAATTTTTAACAAATATTTTTCCTTGTATAGAATAAGAAAGTAAAATATAGGATAACAAATTACATAAATATATTAATGGACTAAAGAAAAGAAAATTGTAATAGGAGGTGTTGCACAATACTAGATGAACAAAAAAAAAACATTACTTCGTCTCGTTGTCTTTTGAAAATTCTTTGACGTCAATATCCTTCAAAGCAACTTTGTTCGAAGGGCGAACAAGTTTGTGAAGTATTTCCTGGATTTTTTTGTTGTCTACCACTGGCTTTGCTGTAACGAAGATTTTGGTGGAGCACGTATTTTGTTCCTCTATTTTTTCCATTGCATTCCATCGATCTAAACATGCTTTTACTTCAGTGTCGTTGAGAAAAAGTTGCTCCAATGGATCCATTCGTCGATGTTTAAAACCAATGACTATAACTTTGTACTGTGTATTACACAAACAACTATTTTATAGTGAAGAATGGCACTAGATGGACTTAAATTTTATGGTTGTGGTCCACCAATAAAGTATATAACTTTATTGTGTAATTAATGTTGTTTGGTTGGCAGTATCATCCACCCAAAATTATAAAGTAAGTCACCACCATTAATTCATTGTTTTTGGTGCAACAATTTAGTGCAATACCATGAGAGACGTAATGAAGCTATATGGAATGGTTTGCTCAATAAAGAAACATAGCACTGATATTCAAAATACGAATTTAAATACATGATTAAATATTAATACTAATAATGGTAACTAATGAAGCTAATAAATAAGTAAATAAGCATTTTGTTCAACCCGTCATTAATCTTCCTTTGGGGTTGTGGTTGCATTGTTGAAGGCAGAAGTAGTTGGCTTTTCGGATGGACCAACATCTTTGTTGTCCTTGTTGGAATGGTCACATGGATCGCATGCAACGTGAGGTTTGGAGAAAGCCCTCACTAGGTGGTCAGTTGGAGGTCCAATGTCTGCTTTGAAGACCTGCATATTGGTGTACACTGATTTCCTGTTAACGTCGGACGTAAGTTAAACACGATAAGATGAAGTTGGTGATTGCTTTGAAACCTATTACCTTTACCATATTGCGGACAGTTATGTTCAAATAGTAAGTTCTTCGAAAAGGACTGAATGTAACAACCTATGGAGACAAACATGAATAACATATTAATGAAGGTATACATTAAGGTCATCCAGTGTGGGTAACATTTTTATAATTAAAATTAAATTTTTTTTACACTTTGCAATAACAACACAGCACCAACTCCTATATCCGGACCAAACTCGGGATGCAAAAGGACTTTTTTGTGCAAAGAAGCAGACACTGTCGCACTAGGGTCCTGGCCATATTGAAAATGGAAAAGTTTAGAGGTGAAAATGTTATGGATTATATGATGGAGTAAACTTGTACCTTAACAGATATTTTCATGTCACCCAATCCATTTGGGTTACACTCTTTAACAATGCATGCCACAAATGGGAGTCGAACCATTGACTTTCCGCATTCGAGCTTTGTCACGTTCTCCATGTTGCCATGTTCTACAAGTCCTGCATACAATAAACGTGGTGTTATTATTCACGACCTTTATTAATTGGAGTTTAAACATTTCAAAAGCAAACTGAAAACCAACCATGGTGCTTAATGAACATTTCTGCCCAAATCCAGGGATTTGATTTAAAATCCCGATCATATGTTGCCTTTGCTATTTGGTTAACAAACTCCTGCGTACTTTGGGGTTCATCCGTCTGCCTGTTAAGCATTGCGGCTTGAACATTTCCAGCAGGTCCTGGAATCAACGTTTCATCAGAGTTGCATCTTTGTAAGAAAGCTTCAAGATCAATGTGGTCTACATCAAGTCCCTGCCATGCGTCCATGTTTCCAAACTTCGTCATTTGCAGAAAATTGAAATAAAAAAACAAATTAGTTGAAACTGCGGACAATAACAAACGTGGAAAAAATTCAGTATAAAGTCAAAGAAGTCAACACCAAGTTATTGTAGTTGACGTTTAATTCAATTTCAATGTGAATGGTTCAGTGACCGTGAGTTAGAAGACGTTAATTTATAGAGCAATTTATTAATAAAAATTTCTTTTAAATAAGTAAATGGTCATAAAAAGGTGATACCTTGTCTTTATGACACTGTAACGTGTAAAAGACTCAAAGAAATAATTGAATATTATATTACAATATAATATTGTTGTCTAATCAAACTGAATCACTTTATTGCCTTTGCCATGCATTGAATGCTATTCCATGTCTAATGAACCGCCTAACCCAATGACAATCATTTACTCCCATTTAATGCGGGCAAATGCAAAACCAAAAGCAGGGCTAGGTATTTCATCCGAGTAATGAAGTACCTTCCACCTCTCATTCTAGAGAAAGAAAGGAAGTTGGAGGTTCGTCGTTGGGAAGTTAATGAAGTGCATTGAATAGGCAACAAGTTGGCAGTTCGAACTTCCTACCATGTGATACAACATTTATTTCAGGTACGCTTAAAACTCCTTTCTTCTTGGTAAGGTATTTGTACATTCATTTATTAGTTTTTATTTTTTAATTTTTGTGGGATAAAAAAATTTTTGTAATCCACATATTAAGATGATTATCTACTGAGGAACATTTGCATAAAGAGTCAGGAGAAACTCTTGCAATAATATGTTAATTTGAGATTTCTGATTTTCCATAAAGATTATATATTGTAAAATAGTTTTAGAAATGTTGTAATTATTTGTCATTTTATTTTAATTCTTTCATTGTTCAAGTAAGATGTTTTATGATTTTTATTAATCTTGTCGATTAAACAATTGTGTTCATATATGACAATATTAAATTAAAACGTTCACATTTTTGTTGTATGTAGAGATGAAAAATTCAGTAACTTACATATACATGACATTATGCAGTAGGATATTACGATTTTCATGTCCATGTTACAAAATATGGAAGCAGTGGACTTGGAAGCAGTTCCTTCTTCTGAGGTCAACAGTGATTACATGGATAATATTGACAATAATGTTCCGAAATTGCAGATGTCTTTCGATACAATAGAACAGGTGAAAAGTTTTTATAGAAACTATGCCGTCAGTTGTGGTTTTGCTGTTCGGATAAGGAGCTCAAAAAAAAATAACAACAATGAATTGACGTTTATGAAATTAGTGTGTTCTCGGCAAGGGAAGTACATTTCTTCCATTTCTCCAGAGTTGAAAACCCAGCCCAGCCAAAGAAACGAATGCCCTGCTGGAATAACAGTTTCTCTTAAAGAAGGAATATGGTATGTAGGGACAGTTGTAACCGAACACAACCATGACATGTGTCCAAAGAACTCAAACCTTATCCGTGGTAATCGAAAACTTAATATGCATGCGAAGCACACTCTTAGCATGAATGATGATGCTGGTGTGCGCATTAACAAAAGTTTCATATCTTTGGTTAATGATGCTGGTGGATATGAAAACATACAGTTCATGCAACGTGATGCAAGAAATTATATTGGGCACCAACGAAGGAGTTTTTGTAAGGATGGAGATGGGCAGACACTTTTAAAATACTTTTCAACAATGAGAGAATTAAACAACGAATTCTTCTTTGAAATGGAAATGGATGACCAAAACCGCATTTGTAGTGTGTTTTGGGCTGATGCACGCAGTCGTGCAGCTTGTGTAGATTTTGGTGATGTCGTCTCATTCGACACAACCTACCTAACAAACAAATATGACATGCCGTTTGCACCATTCGTTGGGGTTAATCATCATGGTCATTCGATATTACTTGGTTGTGCTTTGATTTCCGCTGAGGACACATCAACATTCACATGGCTGTTTACATGTTGGCTAAGATGTATGTCTAACAACCCTCCAATTGGTATCGTCACAGACCAATGTAAGGCAATGTCCAATGCCATAAAAGTTGTGTTTCCAAACACAAGTCATCGTTGGTGTTTGTGGCACATAATGAAGAAAATACCAGAAAAATTGCAATCGTACAAAAATTATGGAGTCATAAAAAATCAACTAAAGACTCTTGTGTATGAGTCAGTAACTCCGGACGACTTTGAGTTAGGATGGGGAAATTTAATCACATGCCACGGGTTAGAGAAGAACGAATGGCTAAGTTCATTGTTTGAAGAAAGAGAGAGATGGGTTCCGTGTTATATGAAACATCAATTTTGGGCAGGAATGTCAACAACCCAAAGAAGTGAGGGCATGAATGCCTTCTTCGATGGATTTATAAATTCAACCACAACACTTCAACAATTTGTCCTTCAGTACGAAAATGCCCTACGACAAAAGGCCCAAAAAGAAACTGAAGCTGATTTTGCCTCATTGAATTCCACACTACCATGTGGATCTCAATCTCTTATTGAAAGACAATATCAAATGGAGTACACACACGCCAAATTTATGGAAGTTCAAAAGGAATTCCGCTCAAGGATGAATTGTTTTATTAAGAATATGTCTAAACAGGGTTGTACGACTACGTTTTTATGTTGTCGATTATGATCCTCTCACAACCAACATTCATTGCAGTTGTCAACTTTTTGAGTTTAGAGGAATCTTGTGTCGACATTGCTTATTGGTCCTAGGTCAGGAGGATGTGCGTAATGTACCAACAAAATATGTTTTACGACGGTGGAGCAGAAATGTACGTAGAAGACACACTTTGATTAAAGCATCTTACAACAACCACACTCAAGAACCTAAGATGCAAAGGTACCAAACTTTGTGTAAGTGTTTCTATGACATCGCGGAAGAGGCATGTCATTCTGAGACTGCTTCCAAGAAGTTGCTTTGTGATTTGAACTCAATAGGGAGAAGTTTAGGGGTTAGAACATCGGCCACATTGACGTTGTCCAACGATGATGGATCTGACATGCATGCACATCCCCCTTCTAGTCAAGAAGGTCGACCAGCTTGTGAAGTTGATGGCTTAATTGTTCGCAGTCCTGTCTCTGTGAAACGCAAAGGGCGACCACGAACAAAAAGATTGCAATCAACGGTTGAAAAAATAACAAAAAAGAAAAACTCCCAACGTGCTAAAAATAAACATACAACGAATCATAGTGTGAGTGGTACACATAGCTGTCATTTAATGTCTTTTACTATTACTATATGGTTATGAAATCCTTCACTAATACTTTTATTACAGGAAAGAACTAATTGTCATGATACAGACATCCATAATGTTGACGACCTTGGAAGTCAGCAGATAGTTGAATCTCAAGTTTCACAATCGGGATTCATGTCCTTATTGACATCTGAACACTACAATAATGATAATGAGGACTTGTCACAATGCACTTATACACACCTTTAGGTGATGGACTTTTGGAAATTAACCAAAATTAGGGTATGTCCCTTCAAGTCGTCATTGTTTCATTAAAATCAAGTTTGATTTTTAATTATTTTTGTATAGCCATGAATGATACGGAAGGTAATATCATGTTTGATTTAAGATGTAATTTTGTATAACAAGGGAAATCAATACAAAGGGAAATCAATGCTCAATTACAATAGTCTATGCAATAGAAATATTTACTTATTTATATCTTGTATTGAACTTGGTCATATGATTAATTTTGTGTGCATTTTTTTGTTTTTAGGAGGAACTGCAACAAATTACGGAGAAATATGTTTCTGATCCTGATAATGTGGTGCGCAAATCAGTCTTGCAATATATATAGTTCAAGTATTACATTGTTTTGAAAGAAACATATTGTTAACATTTCTTACTAAAGCAATTTGAAAATTACAATGATGATTGTCTTACATTCGTGTACGAAATTTTTTGCACAATTTACAGGATTATTTGTGTACGATCTTTGTTGCATAATGTCTAGGAATTTTATTTCATAATATCTCTTTAAGGTGCTATTTACAAGGGATTATTTTTCACTTAAAATATGCATTTCGAAATAAGTGCCACAATCAAAGATGCCCTCTGCGTCCCAAAAGTCTCACTAAACTACCCACTTACTTAGCCATTGCTCCCACTGTTTTTCCAGCACCATCAATTTAAACCACAATGTTTTCTTGGACATGGACTTCGATATAAATGTCTTTTTAAATGATAATTAATGAATTTCATTCCATATAATTCGTTAACAATTAGGTGGGGAGTTCAAAACAAGTGCTTCATTGCAAGTTGCCCTCTGCGTCCCAAAAGTCTAACTAAACTACCCACTTACTAGGCCATTGCTCCTACTGTTTCTCCAGCACCATCAATTTAAACCACAATGTTTTCTTGGACATGGACTTCGATATAAATGTCTTTTTAAATGATAATTAATGAATTTCATTCCATATAATTCGTTAACAATTAGGTGGGGAGTTCAAAACAAGTGCTCCATTGCAAGTTGCCCTCTGCGTCCCAAAAGTCTCACTAAACTACCCACTTACTGAGCCATTGCTCCCACTGTTTTTCCAGCACCATCAATTTAAACCACAATGTTTTCTTGGACATGGACTTCGATATAAATGTCTTTTTAAATGATAATTAATGAATTTCATTCCATATAATTCGTTAACAATTAGGTGGGGAGTTCAAAACAAGTGCTCCATTGCAAGTTGCCCTCTGCGTCCCAAAAGTCTAACTAAACTACCCACTTACACTGAGCCATTGCTCCCACTGTTTTTCTAGCACCCTGAAGTTTAAAAAAAACAACTTGCGGAATGAAAAATGCCCTCTACGTCTAATAACTCAGCCTAATTCCTGCCCACTGTTTTTCCAAGGTCTGATACTACACATTGAGTGCTAACAATAAATCTCCCTTAGGCATGTACATCCATATACTAGGCAAATTTGAAGGTCATTTCCAAACTTATCCATTAAGTTCAATAAATTAAAGAGAAATTATAACATAATAGGCAAATTTGAAGATCATTGCCAAACAAAATTCACAAACCTGCCTAACACTTTTTTATGCAGAAATCAATGTAAATAAAGCACTTGCATACAACATAATGAAGTTTGTACATCAACATCTTAGCATACAACATAATGAAGTTTGTACATCAACACCATGTAGTTCTGCAACATATTTCTAAGGTTGTTAACATAAAAGTTTAACTACAACATAATGAACTACTCATTTTTTTCTTCTACCCTCTGCTGTAAATGGAGTTTTATTCGCCCTACTCTTCATCCTTCTTCGGGGTGCCGCCTTCAATCTATCGTACATTGTGCTTGGCTTTACTTCATCCTGACCTTCACACCCCGGTGTTTGTTCGTGATGTTGAAACGGTGTGCTTTGAATTGGATCTTCACTTGCAGTAAACGGCTTATCATCAAAGTCTTCAACGTTATCATCATTTTTGTCTTCCACTAAAATACTCTTGAAATGAGCAATACTACTTTGCATGTCACCAATAACACGCGTTTGTTCTTCTATAATGCGAGTTAATTTTTCCTTATCTACTCTATTTTGGTGGTTGACTGGCACATGATATTTTTCAACAGCTTCTTTGACTATAGCATAAGAAAGCTCTTCTTTCGAAATCCCAACATCAATAACAACCTGAATAAGTTAACAATTTTCTTTATATGAATCACAAAATATAATAAACATTAAACCAACAGATTGCTTAAATCACAAAGTACTCACCGATTCCTTATTCAAAGCATTTTTTATGAACTTGTCACCGATATTGATATCAATCCAATTCAACAACCTTGGAAACTTTGATATCCTTGTACTGTACATTGACTTGGATGTCACAAAATGATGACAAAACCAAACCTGGAAAGGGTAAATAGAACAACATTGACATAATAAGTCATCACAAACCTTAACATATCAGTCTATTTCATTAATGATTACACACATAACATATACCTGCAAAAGGTATGCACATCCAGAAACATGAAAATGGCTTCTGCTTCTTTCGTTCTTCATTGTTGTAGAAGCATTAGACAAACTTTCTATAAAGTACTCATAAACTACACTACCCCACTTGTATTTACCCACACAGCCCAAATCAGAAACAAGGTCAAAAATAATTGGAAAGACTACTCTACTACGATTGGGAAACAAAAACTCACTTATCCCAACCAATAAATATAAGCTACAAAAGTGTTCTAATGGAAAATTATGATTTTCCTCTAACAAAAAGTCATACACCATCTTAACATCTACATTCCCATTAGGAAAGTACTCCCTACAAACACTTTGATGACCAACTTTTTTTAAATCAATAGCTTCACCTACAATAGGCAACCCTAAAGACAAACAAACATCAAGTTCAGAAAATTCTATAATTTTGTGGCCAAAATAAAACCCTCCCATGTTATCAACCCACCTATCACATAAATCACCCAACACATTCCTACCTATCTTAATAGAATTGGGCAACAACAAAAACCAGGAAAAAATAGTCTTCTCAATAAAAGCCTTTTGTTCAGGATTCGGTCTTTCGTTCAAAGCACCAACCAATTGTGTCTTGCATGAGTGTTTAAAAACTAACTGCAAACAAAAACATGGGATTTATTCAAATACATAACAACGACAGATGTATGCAAATGTAATACAACCACACATACCTTCTTCCTGGTATCAGAACATTCAGTCTTTTCACCAACTTCCTCCATTACACTACACCAAAAAAGGTGAACAAATATATTATGAACAATATGCCATAAATTTAATTCCAGCCAAGTTTAAACATATATATGTTACATGCATCATATAATGTTATCTCTCAGCCTGCATCACACCGGTTATCTCAGCAGGTTTGTCATCCATACATTTCAATGGCTTTTAAAATACCACTAATGTGCTCTTGAGCTAATAACTATCATCGGTGTATCCTTTGCAGGGTGGCATAACAAAGAGAATGACTGCCATTGAAGACATGGGTGGAATGGATGTCTTATGCAGTGACAAGACAGCCACATTAACTCTTTACAAGCTTTCAGTGGACAAGAATATTATTTAGGTCTTAAGTTTTTTCTTCTGAGTTCATACAATGAAACTGCACATAGCTAATGGTTTGATAAAATTTCATATGGGCAAAATGTCATTGACAAACGTGAATTGGAGATGACATGGTAGATTCCTTCAAGCAATGCTAATAATTACACCAATCAATTTTGAAATTAGACAACTCAACTACTTAAAGAAACATATTATGGGAAAGTGATGACCAATGCTAACAATTGACTTCAACTTACAATTTATGATAAAGCACTGAAAAAATCCTTTTCATACAATCAACCCCTTTACATTTTCCATACATGAATACATATTAATGAATCTGAGTGATGGTGTTATGCTAACTTTCTTTTTCGAAACAACTATCAATATCTGGTAGGTTTTTGTTAAAAACGAAAACAGTAATATGGTTATACTTATGGCCGGAAGAGCATCAAGGCTAAAGAACCAGGATGCAATTGATGGTGCTATAGTTTTAATTGATGGTGCTATATGTACTTCTTCAATGTGCCGACACCAACATCAACATTGCTTTCAAATTTGATACATGGAGATTCTAGATTGGAAACAAAAAATTTATAATAATACAAGCCATTACAAAAAATCGAAATTATACCTACCTCGCGAAAGGCACGGTAAGACGGCGGAATGAGAACCAACCCAAGCCGGCGGGAAGGAGAAGGCACGGTATGACACTGGAACTGTGCCTGAACGTGCTCCGGTGGTGGTCTTCCGGTGGCAGTTGAACGGTGAGTGACGGCGGCGGCGGTCTTCCGGTGGTTGTTGAACGGTGAGTGACGGCGGCGGCAATCTTCCGGTGGCTGTTGAACGGTGAGTAACGGCGGTGTTCCGGTGGTCCTCGGATTGCGGTTCAACGGCGACTGACGGTGGTCTTCCGGTGGCCGTTCAACGGCGAGAGAACGGTGGAAACGACACGACTGGGACGGCGGGAAGAGAAAGCGACGGTCACGGTGCCAGCGAAGTTGATCGGTGGGAAGAGACGCGAGCGACGAGTGGAAGATGATCGGCGGTGGACCTCCGGTGGTCGTCGAACGGGGAAACACGGTTGAGTCGGGAAGTGGGCTTTCGCTCGTTGGGAGGTTTCGTTCTCCTTCTCTCTCTACGTTTCTGAAAATGAAATTCAAATGGAAAACCCTTTCCTTCTCCTTGCTTCCAATTTCCACGTCAGTAAATTTTTTTTTTTTTTTTTAAATTGCTCAACCAACGAAAAACTGACACGTCATGGGTGTAAAAAATTTGTCACTCATACGATGTCAAACTATCATTTCCCATTCTAAAATAGGACAAATGGTAAGTGAAATCCATGTATAAATAAGTTATAAATTTACGTACCAAATATATGCTATCAAATAGTAACCATTTACATTCTAAATTAGATGTTTACATGAAGGCTTTTAGTTCCTGCACACCCACAATTTCTTTGGGCACACCCACAGTTCCTGCACACCCACAATTTCTTTGGGCACACCCACAGTTCCTGCACACCCACAAAATGTTGATAACAACCTTTGTATTGGTTAAAAATAATATATATAAAAATGGTTTGTCATCTCGCCATCTGCTTGATTAATTTCTCTTTTTCATTAGCAAACGCAAGTTCTTTGTGCAGTCCCAACCCCAAAAGAAAGGTGAGTTCTCTCACTCCAACACAACAGAACTGAACACAACAAACACAGCAGCAGAATCCAACTCTCTCTCTCTCTCTGGGCAGGTTTTCATTTCCATTACATCTCATTAACATTCTTACTGTACCATTCATTGGATCTGACTCAAACCGAACTGGTTCCCCGGCATTGGATCCGTTCCACGATCCGACGCATTTGCCCTTCGGGTTGGTTGATCCAAATGGGAATGCCCCACAAGCCATGACCCCAGCCGTGGAGGAGGACCACCACGACCCTTCCCTTTTCCACGACTCCAACGACCGTTTGCTCTCTTCATGCTCCTGCTCAACGTCCGCCTCCGACGACGACGCTCCTACTCCCCAAAACGACACCAAACCTATTAAAAACGACACTCATGCCCTCCCCCAATTCCCCTTCCCCACCATGTGCAAGTACGATGCCTGGATCTCCGAACCCTCCTCCCTCTCCGAGCGCCGCTCCCGCCTCCTCCGACAGTTCGGTCTCCCCACCCCGCCTCCCCCCGCCGCTATCATCCCCCGATCAGCCTCCTCTCACCAATGCACCGACACTTCCACCGCCGCCGCCACTATTCCCCGATCGAAATCCGACAACACCGCGGATCGCGGCACCAAGCATTGCAAGTCATCCGTTGTTCCCATTCGCGACAATGACAACGGTTTTCTCATGAATAATAATAATATTAATATTAATAGTAGTGTTAGTGGTAGTCATTCTGTGAATAATAGGATTTGTGTGAGTGTATCTGAGGAGGGTGGAAATGGGGAGGGGAATGTGGTCGATGAAGTGGAGCAAGCTTGTACGATTAGGGATTTGGACAATGGGAAGGAGTTTGTGGTGAAGCGGGATGGGGTGTGGAATGAGGTTAAGGAGGTGGGGACTGGAAGGCGTTTGACTGTGGAGGAGTTTGAGATGACGGTGGGGCATTCTCCGATTGTTCAGGAGCTAATGAGGAGGCAGAGTGCGGAGGAAGGTGGCGATGGGGACGGCGTGGATGGAGAAGGTGATTGTGGGAATGCTGGTGGTGTTGATGATGAAGGGGATGGTGGCAAAGTGAGGAGAAAAGGTGGGTGGTTTAAGTTCATGAGTTTGAAGAGTGTTGTGGTGGGTCAGAAGGAGAGGAGAAGTGGTGATGAAAGGGATACGTCTTCCTCAGAGAAGGCGGGTGGCCGGAGGTCAAGCTCTGCCACCGACGATAGCCAGGATGGTGGTAGTGGTTTGGTTCAGGGGGGTGAGAGAGTGAGGGTTAGACATTATGGGAAGTCTTATAAGGAGGTTACAGGGCTTTATAAGAGCCAGAAGATTCAGGCTCATGTTGGATCCATTTGGAGCATTAAGTTTAGTTTGGATGGGAAGTACCTTGCTAGTGCCGGTGAAGATTGTGTGATTCATGTTTGGCGTGTTCTGGAGTCCGAGAGGAAGGGCGAGTTACTCGTGGAGAAACCGGACGATGGGAATTTAAACATGTTGTTTGTTGTTAATGGGTCGCCGGAGCCTTCTTCTCCTGGCATGGAGAATAATTTGGAAAAGAAGAGAAGGGGGAGGTTGTCTGTCAGCAGAAAATCGTTGAGCGTGGACCAGTTAGTAGTGCCGGAAACTGTGTTTGCTCTCACTGAAAAACCGGTTTGCACCTTTAAGGGTCATCTCCATGACGTGCTTGACCTTTCTTGGTCCAAGTCTCAGGTTAGCTTCTATAAAAGGAGTAGATGTTATTCTTTAATTCTACTTTTTTCTTGTATGCCTGAATGTACGTGTAAAGTTCATTTTATTTACATTCTTTCGTACACCCATATACATTAAAATTGTTTTTAGTTTTTCTGCTTTGTCCTGTTAACAGAAAAAATCACTTTAGAGGAACAGCTAGACTTTTCTACCGCCACGTAATATTTTTGAGCTTGGATTGAGAAATTGATTGAGTGCTTACCAAACAAGCACCGGGTGAGGCTCTTGGGAGAGAAAGTGGATATAATGAAACAGTTTGACTAAATGGGTAGAAAACCAAAACATCAGAAAGCATTAAGAAGATACTCTAAACAGTTATATTGAAAATTTGATTATTATGGAGCCCATTAGTGTCTATTGATTTATTTTAGCTGGCCTTGCCTAGTGGGATAAGACTTGGTTCATATTTTATTGTCCATTTTTTATTAGCAGAATAGGCATCAAATGTGAATTCTGAATTGTATCAGAGTATAATATTTATTAGTTTATGTATTGAAATGGTTCTTTTTTGTGGAATATGCTGTTAAGGGAACAAAAATTGTTGCTATAAGTTTGAAGACTATTTTTGTTTATTTATTTTTCTGGTTAGAACATAATGGAATTATTTGTGCACTACAACAGCTTTTGTTTTAAAAGTTCGTCTTTGTTATGAGGTTACTTACTGTAGTTGTAAACATAAACTCAATATTCAAATATGAAATCTAGGAACAAGTAGATAAATTTATGTTTCTGAGAGAAGATTTCCGGAGCTATTTCCTTACTTCCTGGTAAATTGATTACAATTTATTTGAATTTAAGGTAGTAGATCAACTGTTATTTATTTTCTGAAGTTGCATTGTCATTCTAGGCCTTCCTTGGAAATGCATTTTCTGATTAATAGTTTAAAGTGTGGTGACTTGTAATGGAATGGCTAATCACACGTGTTATGTATGATTTCTTTATAATTGTAGCACTTGAGATTGAAACTGGAAAATAATTTTTGAGGGCTTGATTGATGCCTCTCATAATCTTCCATTTATAAGAATAAATTGATACAAGAGTACATGATAATTAGGGTAACCTTAGACACATTTTAATAATGATAAATAGGGTAACCCTTGACATAATATAATGATGATAAATAGGATAAATATCCTAATACTCCCCCTCAAGATGGAGCATACAAATTGTATGTACCAAGCTTGGAACAAATAAACTCAATCCGAAGACCCCTTAATGACTTTGTTACGTACTCGAGTATGGAACGTAACTAGAAAGCTTCCTCACACACTCACACAATGGAAAATAGCTAAATAAACATCTTTTATTGAATGGAAATAACTGAATCAAAGAAAGCAAACAATAATTGAGAGCAGGATCTCCGTCAGTTACCTGAGAGCATAGCCTCTCTTACAAAACTCACAAATCAAAGCATACCCTTAACCCTAGACTCTACCTTTATTTATAGTAATTATTTCCCACCCATCTCTTACTAAATATTTCCCTAGAATATATCTGCATTTAATATAAATATCCCTATATTTAATATAAATATCCCCTGTATATTATCCTAGCATATATCTTTAATTATAAATATCTTATACTGAATATTCTCCTCAAATATAGCTCCCTCTACTGTAATTAGTTCCCGCCCATCCTACCCGTTGTAACAGTTAGGATGGTAGCTCTTCAACCGTTCGGCTCAGGTCCTTTGCTGCTTCCCACCGTTCGGCCTGGTCGCTCTCCCTTGTCCACCGTTCGGCCTGCTCGTTCCCTGCCTTCCACCGTTTGGCCTGCTCGCTATCTATCTTCCACCGTTCGGCCTGCTTGCTCCCTGCCTTTCACCGTTCGGCCTGGTCGCTCCTCGCCTTCCACCGTTCAGCCTGGTCGCTCCTCGCCTTCCTCCGTTCGGCTTGCTTCCCCCTGCCTCCTACTGTTCGGCTCCAGCTCTAACTGATTGCCATAACATGGCACACAACTGGAAATTTGCTTGTTTCCACTGATCAGCTATTTCAACAGGCACATGGCTTCCATCTCGCTCAAGGTGGTCATAATGCCCTTGGCCAAGGAACTACATTTCAGAGGCAGCAGACCATGATAGATAAGTTTTTTCATTTAGCTTCTTGGAGGTAATTGATGGACTTCCAGAGAAGGAAAGAGTACTGCTAAAGAAGACGAATCGCATCAGCGAAGAACAAGAAAACCTTAAGGGTTTAGACCACTTTCTTCAAGGGAGGCTATAGGACCCTTTCGAAGAGGAGTTTTGAGGGTTAGAACAAGGAGAGGAAGGACCTGCGACCACTATGGAGGTGCCACGACGTCGATCCAACTAGCAGAGGGCGGCACATGAACACTACGCGCCACACAAAGATGGAGTGTGTGGCGACGTGTGGAGGAGAACGAGACCTCGGCATCGGTGAGGGTTGTCGTCGCTCGGAGAGACGAACCAGATCTGGTGGTTGCCGGACGGAACTGTGACACCGGACGGTGGCGGACACCGGCGACACAATGGCTGACAACATTGAAGAGGACAATCGCGGACAATAGCACCGACACTGGGCATATGCTACGAGACAGAAACCAGAGCGGGATCGAGCCGTTTTGATACCAACTTGAGATTGAAATGGTAAAATGATTCTGAAGACTTGATTGATCCTTCTCATAATCTTCTATTTATAAGAATAAATTGATACAAGAGTATATGATAATTAGGGTAATCCTAAACACAATATAATCATGATAAATAGGGTAACCCTTGACACAATATAAGGATGATAAATAGGGTAAATATCCTAACCGTTGCTATTGGTGATATTTTTGGGTTGTTTCTATGCCCAATTTTTCTAGAAATTACTTTAATGGAATAAATCAAGAGAGATTGTGGCTGTAAGGTAAAGGGAATTTAACTTTACTGCCTATTGAACAGAGATAATATGTTCAGGTCAATAACTTTTTTAAGGTGCTTATATGTTGGGAGGTAACCTAGTTGTGCTTAAAAAGTTATTTCAGAATTAAAAAAAAAAATATTTTCCCTCAAGATCCTTGCATAATAATCCCTAGAATTTAAAAGTTCCTATGAGCATTTATGGATATATAATGTTGTTCCGAACTCAAGTCCACTAAGATGATATTATTAGAGTCATTCATTATGTTGAAGGTATTATTTGCTTTGGACATATGAATTTAAAAGACCTTTTATTTTTACCTTGACATCTTTGCATAAATTCCCCATAATTTAAAAATGCCTATAAGCATTTATGGATAATTGAAGTTGTTTCGAACTCAAGTCCACTAAGATATAGTATCACTAAGATCCATTACCGCATCTAAGGATGTCCATTTTGGAGTTTGGTAGCTTTGTCATGGTTTTGTCCTTAGAAGACATCTTGGTGGATTTAGGGAGGAAGGTGTACATAAATAGCCTTTGGTCTCAACTCCTAAGAGATATGAGACTTTTGAGTTTACCAAAACACAGGTCCCCCAACCGAGGGTTAAGGAGTAGGAGTGTTAACGTTTCAACTTTTTTGTTCCCATAGATGATGCCAATGTGCTGATCTGAGAAGTAATCCTTTCTAAAAGATTTCAAATTATTGATTTATAAACAGTTCTAAATATATTAGGCAAATTAAAAAGGTTAAACCTTTTCTAATTTTATGTAAATATTTAAACTATTTTTATTATGAAGATTTTTTTTAATCAGTTTCTTATTTGCTAAATTCTACCCCATGTTGTAGTAATGAGATTTTGGTTTGAGAGCACCATACAGGGTGAAAATATGAAAAATGAGTTTTAGTCAGATATTATTATAAGCTAGGAAGATGTTTACTTAGTAAGAGAGTTTCTTGATTGTCATCTTATAATTGATCCTTACAATTCAAATATTCGTCATGACAATGTGCAGTTTATACGTTTCCTTATGTTTTTTCTGTTTGATCAGCACTTGCTCTCATCTTCAATGGACAAAACTGTGCGCCTGTGGCATTTGTCTAGCAAGTCTTGTCTGAAAGTTTTTGCACACAGTGACTATGGTGAGCACACATATCTATTATATCGGCTCTGGTTACTTTTTTGTATTCTGAATAGATTTTAAGGATTGCAATGCTTCGGAATATGCATTTGTGATATAAGCTTCTTCTATTTCTTTTCCTACTAAAAATTGAAGCGAAGTTCGGGCAATACACTGAGACATGCATTTTTCAACAGGTGGATTATTGGTTGAAATTTATCGTGACTTGTGAAATAATAGTGAAGTCATCAAATAAGAGATGAGACCTTTCATTGTATGATTTTTAATAAATGCCAGTTATTACTGAAAAATGAGACCAGTCAATTTGTGAATTTTAATAACAGCATAAAGTGTGATGGAAATAATGTATTTCAGAGTGTGCTGTTAGTGTTTCTCTCATTTTTTAATTGGATTCACTGTATAATCCAATTGTACACTTAGTCATCCGTTGGTCATGAATTTAGTAACCACTTTAATGGACAGTAGCATGATTTTATCAAATTTTACTGTTTCTGCATATAGAACTGATTGTACAGAATTTTATTCCTTTCACATATCAGTTGCCACTTAAATTTAGCAATGATAAAACATTCTTGTACTCCTCCCACCCTTCCCAAACCGTTTCTCCTCCTTGCTAATTATTCCTCTGCTTCAATTTGTTATCTGTCTGGCACAGTAACTTGCATCCAGTTTAATCCCGCGGATGATAGATACTTCATTAGTGGATCTTTGGATGCCAAGGTTCGTATTTGGAGCATACCTGATAGACAAGTTGTTGATTGGACTGATCTACATGAGATGGTCACTGCTGCTTGCTATACGCCAGATGGTCAGGTTAGTTCTACATTTATATGCATTATTTTATCTACATGAAAAAATTTGATATTTTAATCGGAATTCAATATTTTCTTCTCAAAGCAGGGTGCACTA
This sequence comes from Vigna reflexopilosa, assembly GCA_027742785.1. Classification (NCBI taxonomy): domain Eukaryota; kingdom Viridiplantae; phylum Streptophyta; class Magnoliopsida; order Fabales; family Fabaceae; genus Vigna; species Vigna reflexopilosa. The sequence continues at coordinate 28,131,839 of CM050925.1, read as the reverse complement.
GTGGGTACTTACAAGGGTAGCTGTCATTCATATAATACATCTGGTATCATCGGTGTTCTCTTTAACTACATATAAATATATAATCTATTCTGATTATTCCAGGCCACTGATTATTGCTATCATTGTCATTTTTTTTTTCCATTTCATTCAGAAAATAAGTTGCAACAGAAAAGTCAGATAAATTTGCAGAACAGGAGAAAGAGATCAAACCACAAGAAAATTACTGGCTTCCAGGTATAACGGCTACTGGTCTGTATTAATTTTTCCCAAAACTGAAGGGTTAAAATGGAAAAAAGAATAAAGGCAAATAATTGAAGGCTTAACAACAATTATAAATTTTCTTTGGTTGGTAATAATACTCGCCCTTGTTTTCGTACTGATTTTTATGAACAGTTTCTGCCAGGAAGTTCATCAGAAGTCCTCATCACTTCTTCTGATTCTCGGATTCGACTTGTTGATGGCATTGATCTAGTTCACAAGTTTAAAGGTAGGTGAAATGAATTTAATTCCAAATGACTTTTATTGAAGCTCCTCGGTAATTATATTTTAGCTTCATGCTATACTTAAAGAGTTGAGAGAAACTAAATTTTATTACTCACTTCTCTAAACCCTAATACACCATACTACCCTATTTATAATGGATTAGTAGTTCAGCATACAAGGAATATAAGGAAGCTCCTAAAAAACCTTCTAGAAATGCATTACATTTGAACACTCCCCCTCAAACTGAAGCATATAGATCACTTGCACCAAGTTTGGAACATATAAATTGAATTCTAGCCTCCTTTAGAGATTTGGTCGAAATGTCTCCAAGGTGTTCATTAGAGTTGACAAATTTAGTAACAAAGTTCCTTGGACAACAATTTCTCTCTAATAAAATGACAGTCAATCTCTATGTGTTTTGTTCTCTTATGAAACACAGGATTTTAGGCAATGTGAAGGGCTGCTTGGTTGTCATAGCTGTTCATTTTCACAAAATTTCAATTCTTGAAGAAGTTTTCTAATCCACACAAGTTCGCATGTAGTTAGAGCCATAGATCGATATTCAGCTTCAACACTAGATCAAGCAACAACACTTTGTTTTTTTCTTTTCCAAGATACAAGGTTCCCTCCTAGTAAAACACAATATCCTGTAGTAAATCTTCAATCAATTGGACAACAAGCCCAATCTGCATCACAATATCCTTTGATTCGAGTGCTTCCCTTGTAACAATCCCTGTCCTGGGTTTCCTTTTACATATCTGAGAATGCGAATCACTGCATTCCAATAATCAACATGTGGATTTTCCATAAATTGACTTACAACTCCCACCGGATAAGAAAGATCCGGTCTTGTTATGGTAAGATAGACGGGTTCTCTTTGTGTTTGAGAAAAGTTGTCCTTGATCTCTCATTAACTTTTGATTTGAGTCCATAGGACTATTAATGGGCTTGCAATTTGTTAGGCCTGTTTCCTCCAAAATATCAAGAGCATATTTTCTTTGTGAAATGATGATACCTTTTGACTGTACCACTTCAATACCAAGAAAATATTTTAGACCACCTAGATCTTTGGTTTGAAAGTGGTTGAATAAATGATTCTTTAATTGAGTAGTTCTAGTGACGTCATTCCCTATAATAACAATATCATCAATATACACCATAAGATAAACACATTTGTCAGGAGAAGAGTGACCATAAAATATTGAATGATCCGTCTCACATTTCAATCCAAAATTCTGTACCACCCAACTAAATTTACCAAACCAAGCTCGAGGTGATTGCTTCATGCCATAGATAGAACGGTGTAATTTGCAAACTAACTAGAGTCTCCCTAAGCAACAAACCCAAGAGGTTGCTCCATGTATATCTCTTCTTCTAGATCACCATGAAGAAAGACATTTTTAATGTCCAACTGGTAAAGGGGTCATTGACGAATGACAACAATAGTAAGCAAAATACGAACTGTACTGGTTTTAGCCATAGGAGAAAAAATATCATAATAGTCGAGGCCATAAACTTGAGTATATCCCTTAGCTATTAGACGAGCATGGAGACGATCAATTCCACTAGTAGGATCAACTTTAATAGTATAGAGCCATCTACAACCAACATGCTTCTTACTAGGAGGAAGAGGGACAAGGTCCTAAGTGGCATTGTGTTCAAGTGCCTACATTTCATCAACCATGGCTTGTCGTCATCCAGGATGACCAAGTGCCTCATGAGCATTATTAGGAACCTTAATGGAAGATAAGGAGGAAACAAAAGAGAAATATGATGGAGACAAATGGTGATAACTCAATTATAAACAGGATATGGATTACGAGTAGAGCGAATACCTTTCCGAAGGACAATGGGCCAATTATCATCTAAGTCAAGAGAAGGTGAGGAGGATGAAGGATCCTTGGTTTGGGAATCTGATGGAGGAGGATCTGAGTCTCGAGGATCTTTAGTGGTTTGAGTTTGAGAATGTGTCCAACGTTGATATGTGAGAAGAGGTGGAGGAACAATGTCATTTGCATTTTGAGTTTGAGGAAAGAAGCAGGAATAACCAAGGGATCACATGATGGTAGGGGAAACATTGGTTGAACAAATGAACGATCCTCTATAGAGGACAAGAAAAAAGATGTATCCTCAAAGAATGTGACATCAACAGACATATAATAACTCTTCGTGGAGGGAGAATAATATATATACCCTTTCTGAAGACGAGAATATCCCAAGAAAACACTTAATAGCTTTTGCAGAGCGTTTATCAAGACCTAGTTACTTCAAGATGATGACGATTCTTTCTTTCTCCAACCCCATTTTGTTGAGGGGTGTTTACACAAGTTAGTTCATAAACAATACCATTGAGACAAAAAATTGAAAAATTCATTATTCACATATTCCGTGCCATCATCAAACCTGATTCTTTTGATATTTTTTCCAAATTGATTTTGGACAAGACGGAAAAACTTAACAAAGATTTGGAAAACTTATTTATTTTTCATAAGCTATGTCCACGTCACACAGGTACAATCATCAATAAAGGTAACGAATCATTTGGCTCCAAAAATAGATTCTACGATAGGTCCCCAAACATCAAAGTGAATTAAATCAAATGGAGAACTACTCTTTTTATTACTAATAGAATAAGATGCATGATAGTGTTTTGACAACTAACAAATATCACAATTAAAAGACTCAACAAACTCCTTGGTAAACAAATGGGGAAATAAGGACTTGATAAGATTGAATGAAGGATGCCCAAGCCTTTTATGATGTAACCATATTTGGGAATTTGCCCACATCTCAGATGTACCTTGTTGACTCATGATTTTTGTTTTGCTTTGGACATCATACTCCAACAGACACAACCCACTTTGCTCCTTAGCAGTTAAATTCGTCTTCCCCGTGACAAGGTCCTGAAAAACATAATAAATTAAGAAAAATGTTACTGAACAATTTAGATCCTTTGTGAGTTTTTTCACAGAGATAAGACTGTTGACTAATTGTGGAACATGTAAAACATCATTTAATACAATAGATGAGTCCAAAATTATGTTCCCAGATCTGGATATAGGTATACCTTGACCATTCGCAACTGTAATAAGTTGTTTTCAATTTGTTTTACCATGAGCCGAAGGACACACGAAAAAGGTGTCACATGATCAGCTGCTCCTGAATCAAGAATCTAAATACTTTGAGACACATGACCAACCGTATTGAGACAAATCTTACCTTTTATGGACATAGCATATGATGCAAATGGCTTACTCATTGATTCAACCATTGCTTTGAAGCGCTCGAGTTCCTTTTTATAAGCTTTCATATCAAGAGTCATAAATTATAGGATATTGGTCAACGGCAGCAGTGGATACTGTTGCAGCAGAAACGGAGCTCCCAAGATCGGGAGCTCTGACACCAACTTGAAAAAAAGAGTGACTTTATTATTTTCATTCATATCAATTACATTCTCCTTACCTCTATTTGTAGCAATCTAATTTTCTAAAAAAGAGAAATAGAGAAACAATATATTGAAAAGTAATCTACAAGATCCTACATTTATTTTCTCTAATTAGGAAGATTCTATAGATATTTTCTCTAATTAAGATGATTCTATAGATATTTCCTCTAATTACAACATGAACTATGCATTTCCTTGATTTGTCTAATTTGTAGTGTCAGACGAAGTAGACTATTCTTCCAATGTTGACAATGTTTAGTTCAAGGAATTGTTGAAGAAAAGCAACTTCATCTCTTTGTTCAAGAGATCCTCTTATGTGACTTATCCTTTTCCTAACCTCTTAACAACATAGAATAAACATTTATACATTTTTCTTTTTGTACGAGGTTGGCTCACTTCTATTTGCTTATCATTTGAATACGTATGTGCCATGTTAGATGTAAAAAAAGGATTGCACATTATTGTATTGTCTGTTAAACAAAACAATTACGTCTTACATGATTTCTTGTTGGGATTAATCATTGTCTTTTAGATTAAGCATGATCTGTTTTTTATACTTAGTTGTTGCTTAGCTCTTTATCAAAATCTCAAGGTGTTGGACTTTTTCTCCAACACCCTCCCTCACTATTAAAGGGGTTCATGATTCATTGAAGCTAGAGAACGTTAACAAGCTGACAGAGAAGAGGGATGGACTTTCATTAGAATTTTCTGAAATCTTAAGATCAAATACGTTGTGATGTTGATGTGTATAGGAGAGAGGTCAGTTTCAAAGGTAATTGGGTATTGCTAAAGCTTCCAACATACAAAATAAGGTCTTTAGCTAAGCATCCTAATGAAAAGCGGAGACCTAGATTTTGTGTCCCTTTAGCTGATAGGAAAGTGCATCTTTTCTCTCATGTCTCATTAAAAAGAGCAGTAAACCCATAACCTCCCCACAACCTCTGCTTGCTGCTTTGACTGAAGTATAGAAGCTTTAAGTATTTCTGGAAGGTGTCCTAACTAAAGAGACTGAACGCTCGTGGGGATGTACAGGTGTTTCTCAAGGAGCCGCAGCTCCTAACTTTTGAGAGTAGTTGGGAGTTAGCATTTGAGATTCAGTAAGCATTTTCTTGATTCCACCTTGAGGACAAGTCTCAGTTGAAGGGTGGGGTTTTTAATTGAAGAATACGATTACCTCCTATTATACATGTATCAGAGAAAGAATAAGAAAAATAAAATTGTCTAATTGATTGTTTTCATTAGTTAGAGCTGAGACTATTTATAGAGAAATTTGTTAGTAGAGAGGAAGAAAAGGAAATTAGTTTTAAATTTGGGAGGGTCAAGGTTCCTTGACATGCCTGGAGTGATTTGGTTGAGAACTATTTTTGAATGTGCGGTGTACATTTTAATATCAATAAAGGAGTTCTGGGTTTTTATTCCTTTTTGATTCGATCCCAGTTTTTTCAGTACATGTGTAGGTCTGCAATAAGTGAGTTCAATGTCAGGCTAACTCAAAATAATACACAAATAAACACTCTTGTTTTGGAGTGAAATCTTTTGTTAGTTTAATAGGATTCTTATTTGAATAATGAGAAATAATTGTTAGTTTTAATTCTTTGATAGAATGTAAGATCTTCCAAATATTTCTTACCATCTCACAGGAAAATGATACGTCTTTTCTTCCAGGATTTCGCAATGCAAATAGCCAAATTTCTGCCTTCCTCACAGCAAATGGTAAATATGTTGTCTCAGCAAGTGAGGATTCTCATGTATACATATGGAGAAACGAAGCTGATTGTAGACCTAGCAGGGGTAAGTGTGTTACCATGACAAGCACATATGAACATTTTCACTGTAAAGATGTGTCAGTGGCCATTCCTTGGCCAGGTATGGATGACTCATGGGAGATGCATGATCCATACTTTGGAGAAGAACCTGAGCTTGATGATAATAGGGATGAGGAGGTCTCATCAGCCAATCATCCTCCTACCCCTGTAGAGGAAACTTTTGGTTCCGAGGGTTCACAATTTGCTTCGGGTTGCAATAGTAGTCCACTTCATGGAACCATTGCAAGTGCAACAGATAGTTATTTTCTTGATAGAATTTCTGCGACGTTGCCTGAGGAAAAACTTTTGACTACAAGGGATCCTAGCGCTCAGGCAAGTGCGGATTTATCTTATGGAGTAAATCATAATATGTCAGCATGGGGTATGGTGATTGTAACTGCTGGCCTTCAGGGGGAAATTAAAATTTTCCAAAATTTTGGATTGCCTCTTGGTATATAAGAGATTATCCAAAATTCATGCCTATGATCATGGGAGAGTTGAAGTTTTTAACTCAAGAAAAAGAGAAGGGGTGGGGTTGTTGTAGTGTTGTGATGTCGAATTTCACATTCTCCTTTAGTTAGAACTGTACAGAAGAGGTGTTGGGTGAGATAGCATAAGATAAGTTCCATTTGTTTCTTGTTCTATTGAATATTGGATGAGATATGTTGTCATTTCAATCAAGCATTTGGGGGGACATAAAAGAGCAAAAAATGGGGTAAAAGTCATTGAACAAAAGTGAAAAGAAAAAGAAGGTTCACTGGAATTTGGAAACCGGTGGATTTATTGTAATGGGAAAATGTAGAGATTAACGACCTTGGGAAAAGCTTGTTGAATTACATATGATGATTCTTTTACATTTGTTAATATTAATCTTGTTATGTAATTTTTGTTCAGTGGAATCAATTTCAATAAAACAACATAGCTCCAACTGCTAGGGCGACTAGGGCATATGTTTGGAAAACTTGTGGCTTTTTATTTTTAATAGATGCAATCTCGAAACTCGTCTAAATTATAACAAATGAACCTTTAATTCCATCTCGAATGGTCTTTAAAGTAAAATATTCATATAATATAATTGTTATATTTAAAAAAAATATCCACCAGTCTTTTAAATATTGAAGAACAGTTAAAATTGCTCCTTCAATACTAGTAAAATATAACTTTGAAATTAACCACTATATACTTGCAAACACTCATGCTTGTGATCATTTCAGGATTATAGAACAGGACAATATTTTAAGGATCTGTTTCGCCTTTTATTCTTGTAATTTACACACACAAACGCATGTATATATATATATATATATATATATATATATATATATATATATATATTACACGTTCTTTTTAACACAATGCTTTGACCGAGAGGTTGCTTCAGCAATGAGACATCACAAGCATAATGGATTTTGGTTCCATGTGGTAACTCCAATTTATATGCTACTTTACCAATAGTACTTCTCCCTACATCACCACACCCTTCTCTCCAATATTTTTTATTCCAAAAGTAACCTTAGTAATTTTTTTTACTTTTTACTTTACCAATAGTACTTCTCCTTTTTGTGAATTCTGTTTCGTCTCCCTCCATTATTTTTCCTTATGTATGTGCCTTTGCGTCGTTGCTTCCATTGTGACTGAAGTGGTGGGTTTATCAAGAGGAGTGTGGTTCGTGTTTGGTTTCCTATCTTCAGATCTAGGTTAGTTTCATATTGCTTTTTATTTTTTGGTTTGAACCTTTTGTGCATTTTATTTGGTTTGTTATGTGCTGTGATTTTGATATGTTATGTGTTGTGGTTGTTGTATGTTCTTTACTATCTATGTGTTATGTATCAATGAGACCGGAAGGCCAAAATGGAAATGGAAATTTCGTTTGTCCTTCAACGGATGTGAACATCCATTGATGAATGTTGACATCTGTTGAAAGTAAAACGAATTTTCCATTTTTATTTTTGCCTTCGGGTCCTTAATTTTTTTTTTTTAGGTTAATTTTTTTAGCTTTTTTTATATAATGTATTTATGTATTTTAATATTTTTATATAATTTATTTATTTTGTTAGATTTATTTATTTATGTATTTTAATATTTTTATATAATTTATTTATTATTTTGTTAGATTTATTTATTTATGTATTTTAATATTTTTAAAATAATTATTTTTGTTAATAAAAGTAAAAAAAATGGACGATCCGTTAAACTTTCAACGAATATTCATGATGAACATCTGTTGAAGGCCTAACGGATCGTCCATTTCCGTTGAGACCTTCAATCTTTTTCTTTATTTCACAAGTTTTTAGTTTATTAATTTTTTCTGTTATAAATTTATTTAGTTATAGTTTTTAATTGAATATTTTTAATTATAATTAATTACGTAATTATTTTATATAATTAATTAATTTATATTTATTTAATTAAATATCAATAATTTTGTTTATATTTAATAATTATAGTTTTTAATTAATTAAATATTATAAATTTAATTATAGTTAATGTTAACTGTTAATAAATTTTTATTTGTAATAAATTACGTTATTTTATTTTATTTTATTTATTTGAAGTTAATAAATTAATTAAAATTAATTTTATAATAATTAAGTGAAATTGTTTTTATTTTTTTACAATTAACTAGCGTAATTTTTTATTTTATATAATCTTTCTTTAGTTAATAAATTTATTATTATTATTTTAATTATTTTTAATTGAGTTTTTTTATAGTTTATTAATTATATTTCAAACAATATTTCATTTAATTTTGCTTTATGTAATAATTTATTTTTTGTCAGAAATGGCAAGAATATGCAATGCATCATTTAGTTCTTGAGGTGAGAGTTTTCGAGGAGAGAGTTATGCGTAGGCGAAGGTAGGAGAAGACCTATTGCTTCTACTCGGAGAAGGCGTGCAACTCCTATTGAGGATGACCATATAGTTGAGGAACGAGACTTTGAGGAACAAACATATAAGGCCTATGAGGCTCATGTTCAAGAGGAGGCATTTGAGGCCCTTGATGACGATGTTGAGGAGGAGGAGCATGCAGATGTTCCTTAAATAGAGAAGGATGTCGGTGGATTTGTTGGAGGTCCACGTGATGCTTCATTGTTGACGCACTATGTTCAGCATGTCACTTATGCTATTTCGTAGGGCTGGTTGAGTGGAAAAGTTAAATTTAATTTTTGTTTTTTTTTTGGAATAGAATTTATTAAATATTGTTGTGTAGGATCCATGAGAGATGCAGAAGTTGATCTCCCACAGTAAAAAAGTAAAAAAGTTAGGACCCTACCACGAGGGAATTCAACACATTGTGTTGAATTCCACTTCTTTCAAATGATGCCTTAATCTTGTTGTGTTGTAGGATAACTACGTTATGAATATCATCCCAACAAGAACACAAATCGCATTCCCAACAAGAACACAAATCACATTCCCAACAAGAACACATATCACCCATACTATTGCCCAAAACTTTCTTCAGGCTCCAATGAGCAGACTCAACCTTGAAAGAAAAGAAAAGCATCAACAAGTGCAAAAAATATTTATCTACAAAACAACTAAGTAAACTAACATTATATAATACCTATTTGTGGTTGTGTTCCCTAAATGCATTACTTTGTCCGTCCAAGCCTTTACAAAATATGGACTGCATGGAATAATCCAAGTCTGATTCACATATTGAAATAATAGAGGCTATGAACTGAAGGCGTATTGAAGACAATTAACATAGTTAGGAAACAAACTCTGATCAGCACAATCCATCACGTTTTCCTATGCCTCCATTAAAAAATCCCAAGCCTCAGTAGAATCAATAACATTTTGCATTTAGCTTTAACATTTGTAAGGATGTGAAACCGACATAACATCTGATATGACTCAGGGAAAACATTTGCATTGAATTTATCAAAGCCAAGTCTCGATCACTGACAATGACTTTAGGTCTGTCCTCAGATGTAAAAAATAAACCATTAAGCTTTTCCAAAGCCCAAGTGAAATTGTTTTGCCTTTCACTTGACAAAAATGCAAATGCGGCTGAGAAGGTTAACCCCGCGGATGTCATGCTGACAATCTCAAGCAACGAAAGTCTATATTTGTTTGTTTTATAGGTCGAATCCATCAACAATAAAATATTAAATGCGTTTAGAAATTTCACCGCATTTGGATGTGTCCGAAATAGGTCACTAACAACATCTGATACGTCGACACACCTGCTCCAATGAATGTACTTATCCCGATCTATCAACATCATAAGGTGTTGTAGTTCAATTCTGGGCCCTCTCAATGATCGTTTATATGCATGCCTTGCGTTGTAGATTTGCTTAATCATTGTGACATTACGATCATTATTTTCTTTCAGGGTTAATAAAATATCTGCAAGTGTCACTTGACTCTTTGTCATATCAACAAGTAATGACTGCTCAAACGTATTTAACCTGCCAGAATAAGGGTGACCAACTAAAGTTTCAGCCAACTCATGGTTATGATGTCCACACATCACCTTCAACACCCATCCTCGCCATCTGAACATGATTTTCCCTTTAACCTAAACAGACACTCACATTTACAAGTGTCATATACACTACCCACCGCATCGGCTTTGTATTTCCGATATTTCCCACCTTTTTCACATCCAAGTATGACAAACGTTTTCCTTCCCCGTATACTAGTGGCTATGTCAGATCTTACTATAACCACAAGAAATCCTAAATCATAAGCGATCCCTCTTACCCATTCCATTAAGTTCTCCTGAGAAAGAAAGATTTCATTTGTGGTAAATTTATTTGTCAAATCTCCCTCTACAACTTCATTGATGAAAGAAGAGAAATCGGATATAAAACTAGAATCAATATGAGAACCCATATGACGATATTCATCCATTTTAAACAACAATCACCTATAAAATTCTAATGACTCTCATTAACATAGTTAATAATTAATCAAACAAATATAAAAATATTAATACAATTAAAATATATATTTCATATAATTAAACTAATATTAAACTATCACCATAAATAACATTAAACTAATATATACTAACATTATAAAAGCATATTAAATTAATAAACTAATTATATATAATAAATAGTTAACCACATGCTCGACCCTTAAACGAATGTGCAAATCCGTGAACGGATATCAACATCTGTTGAAGGGGAAACGAATGTCCATATCCGTTTTTTCCTTAAACGACTGCTGACATTCGTTCACGAATTTCCACATCCGTTGAAGAGTATATTTATATACATATAAATTATTAAAAATGACTTTATTTTTTTATTTAATTATGAAATTATTAAACAAGTAAAAAAATAGAAAAACATAAATATATACCTACATAATAATTAAATTATTAAAATAACTTAAAATATAATCTAAAAATAATAACAATAAAGTTGAAAATAAGACTTATTTTATTATTCTCAAATCATAAAAATTACATTCTCATACCCTTTATTTGTAATAATCTAGTTCTCCTAAAAAGGGAAATAGGGAAACTAGGAAAAATAAAATAGAATAAAAGATTATGTATCTATTTCCTCTAATTAGGAAGATTCTAAAGATATTATCTCAAATTACAACACTCCCCCTCAAGTTTGTAGATAAATATCAATCATTCCCAACTTGCCGACAAGATCTTGAAATCTATCCGGAGGAAGCCCTTTTGTAAAAATATCTGCTATTTGAAGTTTTGTAGGAACATGAGTTGTAATCACAAAGCCTCTGTCAAGATTATCTTTGATGAAATGTTTGTCAATTTCAATGTGTTTGGTTCTGTCATGCTGTACTAGATTATGGGCTATGCTCATATCAGACTTATTGCCACAGTGTAGTTGCACCGGGTTCTTCACTTTGACTTAAGATCATCCAAAATGATTTTCATTCAGAGTCCTTCACACATTCCTTGAGCAAGGGCTCGAAATTCAGCTTCTACACTAGAACAAGATACTCTATCTTGCTTTTTTCTTCTCCATGTTACCATAATATCTCCAAGAAATGCACAATACCCAAAAGTAGATTTTTTGTCAGTAATAGAACCTGCATAGTCAGCATCAGTATATATCTTCATAGTCAATGTGTCTTCCCTTTTGAATAATAGCCCCTTTCCTAGACTTGACTTCAAGTATTGGAGAATTTTGTCAACTGCTTTTATGTGTCTCTCTCTTGGATCATGCATAAATTGGCTCACTACACTAACTGCATAAGCAATGTCTGGTCTTATGTGTGATAGATATATAAATTTTCCTACCAATCTCTGAAATTAGGCCTTCTCTACAGGAGCACTTTCCCATCTGCCTTATGTTTCACTGTGAATGTCCATCTACAGCCTACTGCCTTCTTATCTCTTGGCTTATCAACAATCTCCCATGTTGAATTTCTTTCTAATGCATTCATCTCTTCTTTCATGGCTTGATTCCAATGTTCAAGTTTCATGGCCTCCTGGATTGAGGTAGGAATTTTTGTGGCATCAATGGCAGTAATAAAACTTTTGTGCTTATTAGAGAGATCATCCACTTCAAGTGCTTTCTCCCCCTGAAGTGGTGGACTGACATAAAAGGATTTTGTTTCATGAAATGTGACATCCATGGTGATAAAGACGCGACGACTCTGAGAATGATAACATTTGTACCCTTTTTTATTAGAAGGATACCCAATAAAGACACATTTAAGAGCTTTGGGATCTAATTTACCACGGTTAGGATGATGAGAGTGAACAAAAACAACACATCCAAAGATTCGACTAGGTAGACTCGTTATTAGGGAAGAAGAAGGAACGAAATACAATAAAGACTTTATAGGACTAATGCCATTTAAGATACGAGTGGGTAACCTGTTGATGAGATATGTGGCAGTTAACACAACTTCTCTCTAGTAATATTTTGGAACAAACATTTGAAAAAGAAGAGTTCTAGTTACTTCAAGAAGATGACGATTCTTTCTTTCAGCAACCCCATTTTGTTGAGAGGTGTTAACACAAGTTAGTTCATGAACAATACCATTATGAGACAAAAAATTGAGAAATTCATGATTCAAATAATCAATACCATTATCAGACCTAATTCTTTTGATATTTTTTCCAAATTGATTTTGGACAAGACGAAAAAAATTAACAAAAAATTGAAAAACTTCGGATTTATTTTTTATAAGGTATGTCCACATGACACTGGTACAATCATCAATAAAGGTTACGAACCATTTGGCTCCGGAAATAAAATCTATGACAGGACCCCGAACATTAGAGTGAATTAAATCAAATGGAGAAATACTTTTTTTATTACTAATAGGATAAGATGCACGATGATGTTTTGACAATTGACAAATATCACAATTAAAAGCCTTAACAGACTCCTTGGTAAACATATTTGGGATTTTGCCTGTTGGGATAAACTTAAATCTTAGGATTTTATTAATAATTTTGTTTAAATATTATTTTATTAGTTTTGGGTCTAGTAATATTTGATTTGATTTGATAGAGATAAAATAGGGATGGGTAGTTATGATTTTCTGTTTATATAGGTAGAATATTATTTTATGATAGGTTAAGGAGATTTGGTTTTAAATTAGTTGATATTTTATTTTTAGATTTTATTTTTATTTCCATAATACTGTAAGTATCATGGTTATTTAAAGCCCTTCTATTATCAATGAAAAATAAGACTCAACCACAACACAGAGGGTCATCTTCCTGTATTGTGTTCTCAGAGGTTTAAACATTAATGTGGGGCAAGTAATAACATATGAGATCAAGCATTGCGCTTATGCTGCAAGCAACAAGTCGCCTCTGGGACACCCATCACTCATCATGCACCTTTGCGAGTTAACAGGGGTGAACACCTTCACACCTCCGTTTGAGCATCTAAGAAAGGAGATTGACGCCTCCTATTACACCCAATACTGCATGATGGATGAGGAGGGATTACCAGTGCCAACACCACAGCCTCCTAGGGCCCATAGGAGAGAACCATAGCAGGCCCCGCATCACTAGGCTCATGATGCTGCTCCTTTTCAGATGCGGGACATGTATATGTCTTTGATGGAGGCTAGGATGGAGGCATTGTACCGAGTTGAGCAGGAGTTACTGATGACCCTGACATCTGCATTCCTTGAGCGTCAGTTTATATCTCCTTTCAAAGCCCGTGTTGTTTGGCCTACTGATCAAACACAGTTTGCTAGTGGGGTTGGAGCATCTGGAACTATAGCCATGGAGGAGGACGATGATGAGGAGGAAGATGTCAAAGATTAGAGTTGTCAAAATGGGTCACAACCCACGGGCCAACCTGGCCCACCACGGGTTTGGGCCAGGTTGGGTTTGAAAAAATTGTATTTTTTTATGCGGGTCAGATTTCAACCCGGCTCATTTAAACTCGGCTCATGCGGGTTAAACCCGTGGTGGGCCGGGTTGGGCCACCAACCTACCTACCTAATTTTATTTTATTAAAATTTAATTTTAATTTTATAAAAAGATATTTATTATTGTTTTTTGCTTGAAAAAATTATTTAAGTTTCCTATTTTCAAAATTAATTAAACACCCATGTTCGGAGTGTAATTTGGGAGTGAAATTTGTTTAGATTTGAATTATAGAAAGTTTGTAATTTTTTTATTTTAAAAAAATTGTAATTAAATGAGTCAGTGAGCTAACTCATTTACTCACCAACCCGTGGTGGGTTGGGCCGGGTTCAAATGTTTTTGGCTCGCTAATAAATGAGCCGGATTGGGTTGACTCATTAAGTGACCAACCCGTGGTGGGCCGTCCCAGGTTACCCGTTTTGACAACCCTATCAAAGATGAAGAGGAAGAGGAGGACGAAGAAGATGAAAATGATGAGGAGGACTCGAATGACAGTAGAGGCTGATGAGTAAGAGGATGGCATCTATTAATGGATGCTAGGATGTCATTAGAACAAGATTTTTCTTTGTCTTTACTTTTATGCATTATTGAACTTTATTTTGTTTTAGTTTTAGCTTTGTGATGTACTTAGCTTAAATGAACTGTGATGCAATGGTTTGACTATAATATGTTGTTGTGATGAGTAATATGTCTTGTGATGCTTTATTGTATTAATTGATGTTGAGATGATGCATGATTAGCCTTATAAACTGGTGGTTGCTCATAATTGTTTGAAACAGATGCATGAGGTTAAATTGTGATTGATATGCTGGGCAGAATGTTTATCTGATTTTGGAACTTGATTAGCTTGTGAGAGAATTGGACTCCATAGTTTTTGATTGATTGAATGTTATTGCTTTGAAATCATGATTGATTGTGCCTAAGTTTTTATGATTGAACCACTTATTTGCTTGTTACAAATGATCAAGGCCATTTGCCCTTCTCCCATATAAGCCAATGCAGTATTCGAACCCAATAAAAGCACAATTTTGTTCTATCCTTTGAACCTTAAGCCTAAATATGTGAAAACCCCTTTTGAAATCTTTACCTTGAGTTGAGTTGAGCATATTTGTATGGTATGGAGAAAAGCTGAAGTTTGGGGTTGTTGAAATTTGAAAAAATTGTGAAAATAGAAGAAAGAGCATTGAGCTAAACAAAATTGAAAAGAAAAAGAAAAAGGAAGAAGAAAAAGAAGGAAAAGCTCAATGAATGAAATGTTGGGATTAAGTGAAAATGGGTTCTCAAATAAAAGAGAAAAAGATATTGTTTCTAAATGTTAAATTATGAATTGTTCACTCTCTTAACTCAAGGATTTTGTTGTCTAGAAAAACCAATTTTCTTCTTAGCCTAGCCACATTACAAGCCTAGATAAGATCTTGTGATGATAACTTGCTTGTGAGTATGTTTGATGGTGTTTAAATAAAAGGCAAAGTTGATTTATGTGACATTGTGATAGTAGAGTGAATGATTCACCTCACTATACACCTTTGAGCTTGAGTGAAACACTTTCCTTGGTGAGGAATAGCTCCATGCACTTTATGATTACATTCTTACTTGGTTGTTGATCATTCATGAGGTTTGCATCTGTTGTATAATCTTTGAGTATGTGAGCACCATTGTTGAGCTTGATTGGATTAAGAAATTAGTAAATCTTGACTGACATTTTTATGATGAGCAGATATGAGTGATTACTTATCTTAGAAGAAAGTGTTTTGTGATATGTTGAACCATTGTAGTGTTTTTAAGGCTAAGTTAAATTTTGTTTTGCTTGAGGACAAACAAAGTTCTAAGTTTGGGGTTGTGATAACGGGTGATTTCACCGTTATCCGTAACTAAATTTTGATACTAAATAAACCCTTTTTGACTTAGAAACTTGCTTAATCTCTTGTTTTGAGTTTATTTTGTGAATAAAGAGAGTTGAGGTTAGAACTTATGATTTTATCACTAAATTCCCTTGATTTTGTAGGAAATTGGAATGATTTGGAAGAAGAGTTAAAGTACCAAAGAGTTGGAACCTAGAAAGGACAGAGAAAGCATCAGAAGATAAGGCTACAGAAATCGTAGGACGCCTGATTGTCCTTGTTACATCAAATTGTGAGAACATTGGTTAGTTTGATAGCAAATTGTGAGAACATTAGTTAGTTTGATAGCAAATTGTGAGAACAATGGTTAGTTTGAGACAACACAATGACATGATCCATTTAGGAAATTCTATTTTTGTTGTCATAATTTTGAGAGTTATAAGACTAATTTGGATGGAAAAGTGTGAAAGATTGTTGATTCAACATCTATCATTGACGCAATACTAATAATTAATGTTGATAGGAAGTTCGATCACAAAGACACACTAACATGATCCATAGCTTAGTAATTATAGATAAAAGACAAGCTACTTTTTGCCAAAAGAGATTTGTGAGAGTAACACGGTTGTTTCTCCTAATTTGGCCAATTATTCTGAGCCACATGCTAAGATAATATGAACAGACTGGTATACATATTGTCATAAAAGGACAACTTTGTGCCCATAACATGTCTGCCATTAATGACTTTTGTCAAAACCAGTATAATTTCTTTAATCTTCATGCTACAGATAGTGGTATAATTGGAAAGTTTTGTGCTATCTGCCTGTACTTGCTGGCATTGATTTATAATTTCTTCAACTCATATTGCTAGAGAAGATATCGCTCTGAGAACAACTTCTCCTCCAATACTTACAATTATCATCACATTCTATACCAAACCAAAATAATCATTAAAAATTTTCAAATTTTCTAAGGTTTTCCCTGTTCAATCTTTTCAGTGGCAATGGAAGGGCAACGACCAAATGCAGAAGATGAACTAATTCTCTCATCCCTCCCCAGAGAGAGGGGTTGGGCAATCCCTGATCTCTTTCTATTCCAAGAATTTTGGTGCCCTTCAATTCTTATAAAAGAGGTAAACATTTTTCAAAAGCAGTTTCAAGCAAAAGAAAGTGATATTTTTGTTGCTAGTTTTCCAAAATCAGGCACTACTTGGTTGAAAGCCATTACATTTTCCATTGTGAATCGCCAACGCTTCTCTTCCATTGATAACCATCCATTGCTTACTTCAAATCCTCATCAACTTGTTCCTGCTGTTGAATTTATGTATCGCGGTGATGTCCTTTGCCCAACTACTGAACCAAGAGTTTTTGGAACTCACACTCCATTCCCTTCCTTGCCCAACTCCATCATTGATCAATCTAACTGTAAGATAATTTATATTTGCAGAAACCCTTTTGACATTTTTGTTTCAGCATGGATTTACTTTGACAAAATTAAGCTAGAGCCTTTGTCCACATTGAAAATTGAAGAAGCTTTTGAAATGTACTGCAATGGAATAATTGAGTTTGGTCCATGGTGGAGTCATATGCTAGGTTATTGGAAGGAGAGCATAGCCAAACCAAATAAGGTTTTGTTCTTGAAGTATGAACATCTTAAAGAGGATGTCAATTTTGAGGTGAAAAATATTGCAGATTTTTTGGGATTTCCTTTCACTCAAGAGGAAGAAAACAAGGAAGTGATCGAAAGCATAATCAAACTATGCAGCTTTAAGAAGATGAAGGACTCGGAAGTGAATAAATCTGGAATAATTTACCAATTTCTGGAGAAAAAGTACTTTTTTCGGAAAGGAGAAACCAGAGATTGGGTAAACTATTTTTCTCCTTCTATGATAGAAAAACTGTCTAAAATTATCGAAGAAAAATTTGGCGGATCAGGTCTGTCATTTATGATTTAGATTAATGCATTGTTGTAAGATTCCTAAGTAAATAAGTTGCTGCAGAAAAAATAAGTATGCACTGTTTGAGTAACATAAATATATTGTCACTTTTTTTTTCTTTGTAAGAGGTTTGATATGTCGTAAACCCTTGTGACTACCATTGTTGTTACCTTTTATGTGTTTCGGATGTTCAGCTCAAGCTTTAGTCACTTACCGTGATTTATCATTATTTGAAAAAAAAAATAGCTTTGAAATTTCATTGTGGGTTAAATTGTGTTATCAGAATAAGGAAAAAAGATTATTATTTTAAAAAAAATTAAAAAATGTAAAACCATTTTTAATAAATGAATAATATTTTTACTGTTATATTAGTGTCGCTTAACCAATGTTAAATTATTTTTCTTTAAAAAAATATTAAAAAAATATAAAATTACTTTAATATTATCGAATGAAATATTAACCTTACAAACATAAATTTCTACTAAAAATTTGATCCGATAGAAAAGAGCAAGATAGGTTCACATGATGACGTATTTATACATTCATTTAATATGATTGATGTGTTTATTTTAATATTATTTTAAAATACATGGTTCTCAAAGCATGAATTGAAAGGAAAGTAATTATGTCATTTTGGAGATAAAGGAAGTCGGCCCAAAATAGCCAATCAAGGGTGATCATCTTAGAATGGTTGGCCAATGGTCAGTCAAGGATGGTTCACTCAAATAGGTCGATCAAAGTGGTCGGTCAAGAGTGGTCGATTAATGGTGATTGGTACATTATGTTTTTAAATTGAGAAATATGTGAGAATATTTCTAAATTATTGTAAAATATTTTGTTAGACTGAGATTTATATTTGAAATGTGACGCCTTAATGTTGTGTTTGTTTTGGATGAAAATACTACTCACAATGGCTTGGAATTGATTCCCGATTGGTGGAATCAATTCCAAGTGTACTTCATTGACTTTTTTTTTTCTTTTTGTATTGTAGGAGATCAGTGTTGGAAGGGTCAAGTTGGAACTGGAGATTCATGTTAGAAGGATCGAGTTAGAGCTACAAATCCATGGTGGAAGGGCTAAGTTGAAGCTGCAAATATATAGTGGAAGGGTTGAGCTAGAATTGGAGATCCATAGAGGAAGGATCGAGCTCAAGCTGCAAATATGTAGTGGAAGGGTCGAGCTAGTAGTCATGCACATTGTGAAGCTTTGTTCGTGTGGTGGTGCTAACATCATAATGGATCATGCCCTCTCCCATTCCACTACAATCTTTGTTTTAGAACATTCTTCCCGTCCTCTTACCTCACTATATGACTGGGATCCACATATGTCACCTGACATGTCATTTGAATGTTAATCTATCTAGGCGTGTCAAAGTAACAGTTCTCAATAGAAAATGCATAAAAGATAAGAGATGTAGTAACTTCAATCTACATTGATCAACATAATTGAAAACAATTACAAGGCAAAAGCAAGTTACAGCAACTCAGCCTCCTTGGTAGTCCTATATGGAGGTTTAGTCTATGACATTATCCTTTAAGCTTAAAAGCAATTGACTTTAAATGAAGTTGTCTAATAGATATACAAGTTGCACTCCAAATCTTGAGGTAAGTGATGTGAGACTTTTCAACACTCTCTTAATAGAAATCAATCTTGATGAAACTATTAGATATCTGAGGCCGATGATATGTTATAATATATTATAATTATTGTAAAAGAATCAAAGGTTTGTAACGTTTCTTGCAACGTTCAGAAATGTTTTATGGTTGCAACGTTCAAAATTTTTTGTCAAGCAACAATTAAAAAAAAGTTTTAATGCTCCAACGGTATAAATTTAATGGTTTTTATTTTCTTTTATTATTTTTATTCTTTCCTAGCTCTATAAATAGAGATCTCCTCCTCCATTCCAAGACACACCAAAATTTATCTTCTCTTCTAAGTTTCATCCTTTGTTTCTTTTCCTCTTCTAAAAAATATTTTGGGTTTGTTTCTATATTTTTTTAAGAGATCCTTGCTAGTTTTGAGATCCTCAGAAATATTTTGAGAAGTTCCTGTTGTATCTTGGGGGACTTGCGCAACACACCGCGGATAAGTCCTTAAGGACAGTGACTTTACACGCCTCAGGAAAATTTTGTTCATGATTCTGTCAGCTTTTTACAACATTCTTAAGGACTTATGGCTGACGTCAACAACATGCCTTCGGAGAGTCAAACCATTGTTTCCGGAACCCTGACGGTCTTCGCAAAATCACTTCCAGACGTGTCAAAAATCAAGGTTCTATCTGGACAGAACTTTCAATGCTGGCAAGAACGTGTTTCCATCCTTTTAGACATGGTTGCTACTACTCCCAAAAGGTACGCACACAAACCTGATCACAAAAGGAAAAATGATTTTCTTAAATCATGTCCTAATGAATCTAAACCCACATGGCGTAGAGTAAGAAACGACAATCCTCCTATGGCATATATAGCTGAAAGAGATGACATTATTGTTGCGGTCGTTTCTCAAGCAAATCTGATGACCAATGTGAGCAAATAGGTGGTAGACTCTGGTGCTACCAGGCATATCTGTGCAAACATAAGTGCCTTTACCTCTTACAATAGTGTAGGGGATGGAGAAGAACATGTCTACCTCGGTGATTCCAGTACCACTCTTGTTCTAGGAAAAGGAAAAGTTCTTCTCAAACTCACATTTGGAAAGACTCTGGCCTTGAGTGATGTGCTACATGTGCCATCAATAAGAGTTAATTTAATCTCTGTAGCACTGTTGGGAAAGGTGGGGGTTAAAGTGTCATTTGAGTCTGACAAGATCATTATGACAAAAAATAATGTTTTTGTGGGGAAGGGATATTGTGATCAAGGTCTCTTTGTACTTAACATTTCTGAAATTATGAATAAATCTAGTTCTTATGCTTATATTGTTGACTCATATGATATATGACATGCTAGATTAGGTCATGTGAATTCCTCGTATGTTTCGAAATTACAAAGACTAGGATTGATTAATATGCATGATAAACAGAGTAGTAAATGTGATATATGTGTAGAAACTAAATTAACAAAGAGAACATGTTTTTCTGTAGAACGCCAAACTGAGCTATTATGGTTAATTCATACTGATCTAGCTTATATGAAACAAACTTTGTCTAGAGGAGGTAAAAATTATTTTGTGACCTTTATAGATGATTATTCTAGATACACCAAAGTTTACTTAATCAAACATAAAGACGAAGCCTTTGATGTGTTTTTAACCTATAAAGCAGAAGTAGAAAATCAATTGAATAAGAAAATTAAGAGGATTAGATCAGATAGAGGTGGTGACTATGTTTTGTTTAATGACTATTGTGTTAAAGAAGGGATTATCCATGAAGTGACCCCACCATATTCACCCGAGTCTAATGGAGTAGCTGAGAGAAAAAATAGAACCCTTAAGGAAATGATGAATGCTATGCTTGTTAGTTCTAGTGCACCTGATAACCTTTGGGGAGAAGCCTTGCTTACTGCATGTTTTTTACAAAATAGAATACCCCATAAGAAAACCGGAAAACTCCTTATGAGTTGTGGAAAGGTTACCAACCTAACCTTAAATGTCTAAGAGTGTGGGAGTGCCTAGCTAAGGTAGTGTTACCTGATCCTAAGAAAAGGAAAATAGGCTCTAAAACCGCTAATTGCATGTTTTTAGGTTATGCTGAACATAGTGCTGCCTACAGGTTTCTAGTTGTTAAAAGTAACATACTTGAGAGAAGTTCTATAATGGAGACGAAAAATGCTGAGTTTTTTGAACATGTTTTTCCGTTAAAGGTTAGTGAGATGTCTCAACCTATTGATGATAATGATAATAATAATAATAATAGTGATACCATGAATGAGGATTTGAGAAGAAGTAAAAGACAGAGAAAAGAAACTTCCTTTGGAGATGACTTTTATACTTATATTGTTGATAGTGATCCAACTAGCTTTGTAAAAGTTACTAGTTCTCCTGATGCAAAACATTGGGATAAGGCCATTAGGACTGAAATTGAATCAATTCGGAAAAACAATACTTGGACTTTAGTAGATTTGCCTAAAGGAGCAAAACCCATAGGTTGTACATGGATCTTTAAGAAAAAGTATCATCCTGATGGATCCATAGAGAAATATAAGGCAAGATTAGTAGCAAAAGGTTTTACTCAAAAACCCAACATAGATTACTTTTATATTTTTTCTCCTATGACTAGGATTTCCTCTATTCGAGTGTTATTAGCTTTAGCAGCTATCCATAAACTAGTTATACATAAAATGGATGTTAAAACAGCCTTTTTGAATGGTGATTTAGAGGAAGAAATTTATATGACTCAACCTGAAGGGTGTGTTGTACCTGGTCAAGAGGATAAAGTTTGCAAACTCTTAAAATCCTTGTATGGGTTGAAACAAGCACCAAAACAATGGCATGAAAAACTTGTTAATATTTGGTACATGCAATGAGATTGTCGCTAGAATTAAATTGTTTCTAGGATCAAAATTTGAAATGAAAGACATGGGTGAAGCCAATGTGATTTTAGGTATTAGAATCATAAGGAAGGGAGATAATATATTACTATCTCAAGAACAATACGTTCACAAATTTCTTAAGAAGTTTAGGTTTTATGACTTAAAACCAGTGAGTACCCCTTACGATGCTAATTCTAATTTAATGAAAAATAGAGGAGAATCATTATCTCAGCCTTAGTATGCCCA
Source organism: Vigna reflexopilosa (assembly GCA_027742785.1). Lineage (NCBI taxonomy): Eukaryota > Viridiplantae > Streptophyta > Magnoliopsida > Fabales > Fabaceae > Vigna > Vigna reflexopilosa. The sequence goes on along the minus strand of CM050925.1, from coordinate 28,109,282 downwards.
GATAATTGGGAGCTTACTGCACTTAATGAGCTTTTCTAGACCTGATATTGCTTATGCAGTAGGTAGACTGAGTAGGTACACTTAATGTCCAAATCAGGAACATTGGGATGCACTTGCTAGGCTTATGAGATACTTAAGAGGTTCAATGGATTATGCCATTGAATATAGTGGATTTCCCGCTATACTAGAAGGGTACAATGATGCTAACTAGATCTCGGATTCAGATGAGAAAAAATCCACTAGTGGAGATCAGCCAGACAAACAATTATTACAAGATCAACAATGGAATATGAGTTTGTTGCTCTCAAGATGGTTGGTAATGAGGCTGAGTGGTTGAAAAACTTCTTAGCAAACATTCCACTAGGAATGAAACCAATCCCATCGGTATCAATACACTGTGATTGCCAATCGGCAATAGCTATAGCTAAAAACAAGAATTACAATGGAAAGAATAGACATATACAATTGAGACACAATTTGGTGAAGCAGCTGCTAAAGAGTGGAACTATTTCCATTGATTATGTGAAGTCAGAACGGAATCTAGCAGATCCTCTGACAAAACCCCTGGGAAGACAAATGATATTAGAAACATCGAGGAGAATGGGACTTAAGCCACTTGCAAACAAACAAGGGATGGTAACCCAACCTTTGTGATTGGAGATCCCATGAATAAGGTTCATATGGGTAAAAACAAGTCACTTGTTAGTTCTGATAGCACTAAATTGATTTTAATCAATTATGTCCCTTCCTATGGTGTGTGAAAGTGCTAGAGACTGCATTATTGAGAGACTAAACTTTGTCGTTAAAATTTTATATGGTGAAAGAATTTTAGCTTAAACAAAGTTTTTAATGATTTTCATATCCCTTATGGGTGGTGTATGATTTGCAGCATACACTTGATGAAATCACCTATATGAGTGTCGAGTGAGGTCGCTTGCATGAGATCTTGGCATGATCTTTAGAGCACTCATGAATATCGGGCACGCGCATAGCCTAGTAAGTGCAACACAGCGATAACAGCAAGGATTGTTGGGGTGTATTGTGATTGATAAATCTCTAACACACGTCAAGTGTCTTTGGTTCATATAGCTTGCTATATCAACTACATTGTGTGTTAAGTATCTCAATCTAAGACTGGTTCATATAGCTTACTATACCAGCTCTAATGCATTACATCCTATGAAACCCAGAATAAAAGTTTCATATATTTCTTTTAAGTTTGAACTATTTGAGTCAAAGTTTTAACTTCTTTTGCAATATGTGGAGGATTGTTATAATATATTATAATTATTGCAAAAGAATCAAAGGTCTGTAACGTTTCTTGCAACGTTCAGAAATGTTTTATGGTTGCAACGTTCAAAATTTTTTGTCAAGCAACAATTAAAAAAAGTTATAATGCTCCAACGGTATAAATTTAATGGTTTTTATTTTCTTTTATTATTTTTATTCTTTCCTAACTTTATAAGTAGAGAGCTCCTCCTCCATTCCAAGACACAAATTTATCTTCTCTCATTCTCTTCTCTTCTAAGTTTCATCCTTTGTTTTTTTTCCTCTTCTAAAAAATATTTTGGGTTTGTTTCTATATTCTTTTAAGAGATCCTTGCTAGTTCTGAGATCCTCAGAAATATTCTGAGAAGTTCCTATTGTATCTTGGGAGATTTACGCAACACACCACAGATAAGTCCTTAAGGACAATGACTTTACACGTCTCAGAAAATTTTTGTTCGTGATTCTGTCAGCTTTTTACAACATGATACTGGCCTCTGCAAATGTTTGTCGAACCAGGTAAGCTAAACCTATTAGTAGGTGATTACCAAACGAGTTATACGTCTTGGTACCATCTTATATAATTAAGCGTAGAATACAACTAAAAAATAGTCCCATTAACATTGATAAAAAGAGTATTAGTTGACATGAAAGAAAACTAATCCTACTAATGCTGGTTGAGAAAATTTTGAATAATATTGATGGAGAAAATAATTTGACTACATTCTAATCTGCATTTTTGTAAAATATAATCTTGAAGGACATCAACCGAAAGTAACATATATGTTAAATGAAGAAATCTTGACACAAGTTAAAAAATATTGTTGAAGTTGTCAAAAACTTATATATGTATATATATATATATATATATATATATATATATGGGTGTAAATTCACTTTTTATATATATGGGTTTAAGAATTTTTATTTTTTAGATAAAATTGGAAAAATTTTAATATCAAATAATCAAATCACTTTTATAAATTTTAAAAATTTCATTTTTTATCAAATAGAATATTTTATTATAGTAGTTAAATTTGTTTTACTAAAATAAATTATCTTTTACAAACTTTTTAAAAACCAAAGTATAGTTTCATCATTTGATGGGTTTTGTACTGTAAATATAATTGAGATATTAAAATTCATATAAATGTCTACCATGATCTTATTTAAAAAGTATAATTTTAACATTGTTATTCCTATGAAAGATCCTAAGGCATTGTTGAAAACGAAAAGATTTATGGTACCTTGACTTTTCTTAGACAATTTAGAAACTGTTAAGCTTACAAAACCATTTACAATATAACATTAAATTTTGCATGTACTTGCAATACTAATTAAGCAGAGATAATTAGGTTATATATGTGAGCATCAATTATTAATTGTCATTCAGTGAATTCAAAATTATATCAATAATTCTCTTACATAGTCCAACGTGTATTTTGTAAAAACTTCCAAAACTTTTTAAACACTTTCACTATTCAATCTTCAAAATACATGTCTTTTTCTTCAATACTTGTTCTTTCTAAGATAAATACCTATAAAAAATACTCTGTTCGAGTTAGTCTAATACATCAACAATTAATTAATGCGATAATTAAACATAATTGATATGTTATTTATATTTACACATTCATTAAACCAAATACTTGTTGACTTTTACCAATGAACCATGATATTAAGTGTTTTGTGTGATGTCCTACTGACCAAATAAAAATAAATTAAATACGTGTGGTCTTAATAATTCGATATATATTCAACTAAGCTGAAAATTACTTAGTAATATATAATATAATAAAATATTAGAGTTTTAATATAATAATTTAATATTGTAATTAAACGTTATAATTTATTTATATATCTATAACTTTTAAATACAGATGACAGTTTTTCAATGAAAAATATATTTTTAATTCTCGATATAGTACCTGGAACAATATTATTAAATATTACAATATAAATTAATTTTCATAAATCTTCAATTTTGGCATAGTTTATTATTTATTCTTGCTCCATTTACTTTTTTTCTTGTATAATATTTTATAAAAAGTTTATTTTAAAATTAAATTATCTAATTTTATGATAAGAGTTAAATATAAATTAAATTATATAGTACCCTTAGTTTCTGAAAATGAAGACTAAATTTTTCCTATAAAACCAAGGACTAAATAAACTTATAATTATATATATATATATATATATATATATATATATATATATATATATATATATATATTCTCTTGTGAGCCATCCGATGTTTCATCTTCAAACCTGTCAGGAAATGAAAAATAGGTTTTTTAAAAAGAAAAAATTATTTTCTTCGCACCAAAACTAAAGATTTAGCTGCCGATTTTAACCATAACTAAATAATATATAAGAAGCTAAATCCGTCTACTTTTAAAAATTAGAGAATTAAAGTCAACAATTAAAAATATAAAGATAAAAAAAATATAACTTTTTTTCTATTATAAAATTAACGTATATTTGTGTAACATGCCAGCCACTCCATTCAACTTCGATATGCAACTAAATGGATAGTGCCTTGCACGTAAACCGCGTTTTGCTCAACCCAACTTCAACTCGTATATATATATATTTTTATATACATATACATATAATATTAATAGTATATATATATATATATATATATATATATATATATATATATAAAAGCTATTTATATATTACGCAAGTGATATACTGTTCCAATAAAATACATATATATTACAATTTACAGCAAACTTCAACTCATGCATATGTATATATATACATACACTTTCACAAACCTGTTATTATTATCATCATAACTCAAATCAGCATAAACAAGCTATAGCAATAACCATGTCTTCCTTCAAATCTTATGGCAAAGTTGATGAATCAGAGCAAGCCATGCTCGAAGTTCGGCGCAAAACCCGAAAGAGAATGACAATCATAGCCTTGTCCACAATAGTCCTCATTGGAGTTTTGTGTGCTGCAGTGTTTGGAACAGTTGCTCATAACAACAACTCAAATGATGCTGAAAACAATGCTGCTTCTGTTTCGAACTCAGTGAAGGCTGTTTGTGATGTGACACTCTACAAGGACGCCTGCTACAGCAGTCTTGGTTCTCTTGCACACTCGGGTCAGGTTGCACCTGAGGACTTGTTCTTGTTGTCTATTAAGGTGGCCTTAGCTGAGGCTTCTAAGGCTGCTCAGTATTTCTCTGAGAAGGGAGGGTTCAGTGGCTTGAATGTTGATGACAGGATCATGGAAGATTTTAAGAACTGCAAGGATCTTCTGGGTCTTGCAGTTGATCATTTGAATAGCTCTCTGGCTTCTGGGGGGAAGTTTTCCTTGGTTGATGTGTTAGAGGATCTCAGAACTTGGTTGAGTGCTGCAGGTATATATAAGCGTTGATGCTTCTTTAAATTTGCATCATGACTACAACTTCTATTTTGACTCACTAGAATTTGTCTATTTGTCTATGATGGTCATTTATTTGAGAAAATGTTTCATTTATTTGAGAAAATGTTTTTTTTTTTTTTCTGTAGATTTAAAATCAGTAATAAGTCTCTTAAAACTTATAGGTTATCTACCTAGTCATATTATACTAAACATTAACCATATTTATCTCATTGAATGATCTAAAACAGGTACGTACCAGCAAACTTGCATTGATGGCATTGGAGAGGCAGAAGAAGCATTTAAGAGCAGTGTATTCAATAATCTGAAAAACTCAACAGAGTTCACCAGTAACAGTCTTGCCATCGTTACATGGCTTGACAAGGCTGCAAGCACTGTGAAACTGAGGCGCTTGTTGAGTACTTTGCCACACAAAGATGAAGAGCCAAAGTGGCTTCATTCTAAAGATCGAAAGATGCTAGAAGCTGATGATTTGAAGAAGAAAGCTAATATTGTTGTAGCCAAAGATAGCAGCGGAAATTTTAAAACAATCACTTCTGCACTTAAACATGTCCCTGAAAAAAGTGACACAAGAACTGTGATCTATGTGAAGAAGGGGATTTACAATGAAAATGTGAGAGTGGAGAAGACCAAATGGAATGTCATGATCATTGGTGATGGTATGAACGCCACCATTGTATCTGGAAGCCTTAACTTTGTGGATGGCACCCCAACATTTTCATCAGCAACATTTGGTATGTAACACTTTCTATTATTAGAGTACCTTATACATTATTTTAGATACTAGAAGGACGTTTTTCTAAACTAGTACCAAATTAAATTCTATTCATTTTTATTTTTGACAAGTTTTATGTTTGGTGGAGAGTGCCTAACACAATTCTTTTTTTAAATTGAGTTAAATTACGTTATTCAATGTATACATATTGATGGAGATCCTACGTAAGAAAAATTTACAATATATAAATAAATCTTAGTTTGAAAGGTGATATTTTAAGGTTTAGTTAAACTTAGGGTGTGTTTACATTCAAGTGAGAGTGAATGGAGTGATTTAAAAGGATGGAGAGGAGATTGAGCTATTTATTGAGTTAAGAGATAGATGAAGAGATTTGAAAAAAAAAAATAGTTTGAGACTTTGTGAATAATTTGATGGATGTGAGAGTTAAAAAAATTATATTAATAAATTTAAATAAAAAATTATTCTTTTGTCCCAATATTAAAAGTAAAGTGAAAGAAAATTAAATTTAGTTTAAATTAATTTGAAGTTAATAGAAAATATAATGTATTCATTTTAGGAGGTCTTGCATAGCCCTACATCTGTCATAGGCTATTGTGGGACATCATGGTATTGAGGTAGTGATACTTCATCAAGCAAAAGATTATAAAACAATTTAATTTCACTCCTAAACAAAAAAACAAGATGTACAAACACTAAGTTAGTGTACACATTTTACGATAGTATCAAATCAATCTAAAATCAATTCTAGTAAATTTTTTTATTTGTTGGACCTATACCATTAATATAATATTTAGTCTGACACTAAACATTAATTATATGCCTAATTATAAGAGAGTTATGTTGAATGTCACTTATCAACTAAAAATTAATCTGATTTATGATATATAAGGAAACACAAACTTCATCTTAAAAACTAGTTCTATAAAGTTGAATTATTTTAATGTTCACTTCTTTGAGAAAAATGATCTCATTTATTAATATAAGGTTTTTGTTTTATCTTTTAAGATTATAAATGCATCATGTACTCTTATTTTCTTACTAAAAACTGTTTAAAATTGAATGAAAGTTAAAGATAGACAAAAAAAAATTGACATTTTTGGGAAAGAGAGGTATATATAAGCCTTCTGATTGTAGTCTATATTGGTTTTAACACTTTTTGTATGTGGTAACATACTTTATTTCTTTTCTTTGGTGCAATTTAGCTGTGTTTGGGAAGAATTTCATTGCTAGGGACATGGGATTTCGCAACACAGCTGGTCCACAGAAGCACCAGGCAGTGGCACTGATGAACACTGCTGATCAAGCAGTTTACTATAGGTGTCAAATTGATGCATTTCAGGACAGTCTCTATGCTCATTCCAACCGCCAATTCTACAGGGAATGCAACATTTATGGCACAGTTGATTTCATTTTCGGTAATTCAGCAGTTGTCCTCCAAAACTGCAACATTTTTCCAAGGGTGCCTATGCAGGGTCAGCAGAACACTATAACAGCACAGGGCAAAACTGACCCCAACATGAACACAGGAATTTCAATTCAAAATTGCAGCATTTCACCCTTTGGGGACTTAAGTTCTGTGCAGACATACCTTGGAAGACCCTGGAAGAACTACTCAACCACAGTGTTTATGCAGTCCTCATTGGGGAGTTTCATCAACCCAAATGGATGGTTACCATGGGTAGGAAACTCAGCACCAGATACAATATTTTATGCAGAATTTCAGAACGTTGGACCTGGAGCTTCAACTAAAAATAGGGTCAACTGGAAGGGTTTGAAAACCATTACATCTAAACAAGCTAGCAAGTTTAGTGTCAAAACTTTTATTTCAGGGGAGAAATGGATTCCAGCTTCTGGTGCCACCTTTAAATCTTCTCTGTGATCACTTTGATACACATAATACAACATATGATGCAAATTCTGTCTGTAATATCTTCAAATTTCCCATTTTTTTCTTTTTATTATTGATTTGATTCTATATACAGATTAACTCAATTTGAGGCTTCTTTTGAAGATCTTGGGACCTACTAGAGGCATTACATCTCTTATGAGTACTCATTTGATATTATGTTTACAACAATCTCTTTATTTCTCTTTGTTTTAGCCCTCTTTTCCTTGAACGTGCTTGCAACTACTTGCCCATACTGTGTCATACATTCAAGTATATCAACTTTACAAACATTTTTATATGATATTTGTTTGATTTGGACAAAAAATCTGACTTGAAGGTTTATAAAAAATAAAATGAAGCAAAAGGGTCTATCACTTTGCTGTCCCATGTTAATGGTATTCATGTCACATTATTAACTAACCTAACATGACAAAAACCAAAAATTCAAACTCCTCTGAATAATAAACAATTGTAACTTCATCTCAAGATAAAAAAATTTCAATTCGATCCAAACATTCAACAAATGACCCTCACTCCTTTTGTAAGCTCTTTCAAGACATAAATGATGATTCTGTTACATCACATTCTAATTAACCAATGGTGAATCAAATTTATTGTTACTCCATACAATTGAATTCAGTTACCTAATCTAAAGCCCTTCAGAGTAGGGTATATCAGTATCTGGAAGCCATGTATTTCCCAAGGTAAAATTGTACACCGTAAAGTTCCAAGCTTGTGTGGGGCTCAGTATATTGTAACCATTCCATTGTACCCTCTTGCTTGTATCAGAACCAGGTCCAAAGTTATTGAACTCACCATAAAAGAGGGTGTCTAATCCATTTGTTCCATTCCATTCTAACCATCCAACGGATTGAATTAGTTCTCCAATATATGACTGCAGGTATACTGTCCTTGAGTACAGTTTCCATGGCCTGCCCAAGTAATTTTGAATTGAGTTCAAGTCTGCAGCCAAGTCAGGTGCAGCCTCAATCCTGCAATTCTGGATTGAAATTCCTGTGTTTTGATTGGGGTCAGTTCTCCCTTGTGCTGTGACAGCATTCTTCTGCTTTGGCAATGGTTTTCTGGCATAGATGTTGCAGCTCTGGAACACCACAGCAGCATTTCCAAAAATGAAATCCACAGTGCCATAAATGTCACATTCCCTGTAGAATTGCCTGAGAGAGTGGACATAGAGAGTGTCTTGATATCCTTCAAAACTGCAACGGTAGAATGTGGAGAGGTCTGCATTGTTCCTCACAGCCACTGCTTGGTTCTTCTCAGGGCCAGCAGTGTTTCTGAATGTAACATCCACAGCAACGAATCTTTCTCCAGAAACAGCTGCATTGAACATACAAAAAGTTGAATCTCATCAGATTCATTGAAGGAATATTGAATTCGGATTCTCAATTTTTTTTTTAAATACTAAAATTAGTGTATTTAACCCAGAGAATCTAGACTTCGAAATATCACTGATCATGTATCATTTAACCATTAAAAATGAGTTCTCTATGACCCTTAGAAGAGAACACCATGAGCTTCCAAAATATTATAATTTACTTACCAAAGGTTGAAGAATTGAAAGTGGTCCAACCATCTACAACACTATGGTTGCCTGTGATGCAAGTCTTGTTGATGCCATCACCAATAAGCAAGATATTCTTCTTCTGAAAGGGAACAGTGACATATTCCTCATAGGATCCTTCTTTTGCATAGATAAGGAAATAGCCATCTTCTGGCCTTAAGTTATCTGGTGCTGCAGCAATAGCCTCTCCAATGGAGGTGAAGTTGTCTTTGCCATTAAGGTTCACAATCACAAACTCTTTAAGCAGAATTCCCTTGCTCTCACTTTCTTTAAGAATCCTTTCACTTCTAGTGCTGCAATTTGATGATGCTTCGCAACTGTACTTTGTGTGAAGAAGCTGGGCAAAGTAATGTTTCAATTTTAGCCTTTCAGTTAACAATTTAGCTTTTCGTATATTCAATAGAAAGACTTATTTATTCAGAGATTTAAAATCATACAATATCAAAGCTAAAGAAACAAAAAATACAATTATATCAAACACTTTCCACCACAAAGACTTCAACTCTACACAATTAATACTACAAAGGTATATAAAATGGCATTTGGTGCATGGAAAGATGCTAGTTTGGTGGTACTTACACGGGCATGGTTTTATTTTTTATTCGTATAACATGCAAAGAACCGACGTGGCAAAATCATCAGGTTATTACTCATAGTTTAAACTTTAAAACCAACCTGAGTTGACCTGAACTCACCAATCCTTGGATCTCATTGACTTTATTTGTTTTTATTGTGAATTGTGAAAAAATTATTTATTTTCCATCATAGCTTCATCTTATTTTGTATTTAATCTTGTTCTAAAAATATTGTGAAAATATGATGTTGAAATATTGTTAAAATGGGACGGATCGGATTATAATTTTTAATCTTTTAGTTTGTTTTGGTTTGCCTTGTGTATCAAATTAAAATTAAAATTATAATAAAAATAATTAAAAAAGGTTAAATTTGTTATATTATATTTTTGTAAAAATGTAAATAAGTGTAACATTTTCAAATTAAATTCTAAATTAATAAATATAATAAACTAATTTAACTAATAATTATTTTAAATTATCTAATTAAAGATATCAATTAATTAATTAAAGGTTTAGAAAATATTTATCTAAAGTATATATAAAAAAATTAAAAATAAAAATTTAAAAAGTATTTTAAAAAATTAAAACAATTAAAAAAAGTAAGTCAAGTTAAAATTTTTGTCTATTTTTTTTTTCGGGTTTGACCTATTTTTTGTGAACCAAGAAGGAGTCGGACATACCGTTTTGGCATCCTTACTTACAAGTTTATAATTTTATTGTGTGACCAGCCTTCGACACAGCCATGAGGCCACAAAGAATGTTGATTTTAATGTTTTAGTTTATTAAAATCTATGTACTTGAGCAAATGTATGTAAGAAATTATGGGATAGAATTTTATGCAAATGATCCAAATTCAAATGAATTTCAATATATGTTATATTTATATTAAAAATGTTTACCTAAAAGTTATATAGTTAATATAAAAAAAATTATAAAAGTATAGGTGACTGAAAGAGCTCTATTTTAATTTTTGTGATGCATTTTTTTAACTACTAATTGTTTCCTAATCAATTTTATAAACAAATTCTCTTATCATAATCTTTTTATAAAGTAAGTGTTTAATTAAATTATTTATCCAAACTGAACCGTACAAATGTAATTTTTAGGCACAACCAACCTAAACCACAAGTAAAATTAAAATGAAAAAGGAAAGTGGTTTTATTTGCATGCGTTTAAAAGTTGAAAGACTGATTCTCAATTTAAAATCACAGAATTAAAAAATTAAGTTTGGAAAAAATAAAATGCCTTCATCAATGACTGAAAATTCGTAAGAAGCATAGAAACCAATAAAAACTGAAATTAAGGATCCAGATAGAAAATAGTTACCTTAATGAGCTTTTTCAGTGGCTGTCTGACCTTGTTATTCTGGGTGGGAAGACCATGTTTGCGAGTCTTATGCTTCTTCAGATTCTTCTTCAGAGCCTGCGTGACCAACCCAAGAGAGACACTATAGAGTTGTGTGACATTGTTGAGAGGCACAGCAAGAGTGTTGACAATGTTGCTCTTGATCACCACCAACCCATCATAGCAAGTGTAATGGTTAGTGGCCACAGCACTGAGATATGTTTCGATCTTTTCAACTAACTCTGTGTTGGAGGAGTCTGCAGATTTCAGCTCTTCTGAAACTGACTCCAGGTAGCCAACACTCAGCTGGCTCAGCTCACTGCAGTCTTCTAGGGCTGCAATCTCTGCGCTGCTGAGAGAAGAAGATTGGTGCTTTTTGAGGAAATCCGCGAAGACTTTGGCCAGTTTTTTGGCTTGCTTGAGGCTTTGTTTGATGGAGAATTTTCCTAAGTTGTAAGGATCAGAAGGTGAGGATCGAATGGATGCGAAAAGGGAACGGCACAGTTTTGGATATAATGTGGCCTTGCATGCTGAAGAGGGTGAAGTTGGTGGAAGAGGTGGTGGTGGTGGAGCACTTGTTAGAGAGGGTGATGGAGAAGGAGAAGTAGACGGAGCATGTGTTGATGATGATGGAGAAGGAGAAGGAGAAGGGGCATGAGTTGGAGATGGTGATAGAGAAGGTGATGGAGAAGAATGATGCGTTGGAGATGGTGATGGAGAAGGAGCATGAGTAGCATGTGTTGGAGATGGTGAAGGAGTTTGAGCTAAGAGTAATGGAAGAAAGAGGGAGAGGAAAAAGAGGAAGAGAAGGGACATTGGTGGGGAAAACATGTTGAAGGATTAAGGTTTTGGTTCTTTGAGGATACGATGTGGTAATTGGATGGTGTGTTGGTGTTGGAACAATGAGGATTTTTATAGGGTGATGCAGATGAAGTTACTAGGAAGCAAAAAGGGGTGTGAAGAACAATAATTAAGGAAGAGAATGAGAAGAGGATGAGAGCGTGGAGGTGTCGGTTTGAGCATGCAAAAGGAGCGAAAATTAATGCATGGTAGACGGTCGGAACGTGGCTATGAATAAAATTGTAATATGCATTCCAGTGGAGGAGCTTGTGATGATTGGTGTTTTTGAATAGATTATGATAAGTGCTTTTATTCATAGTGTATGACTTTGAATTGTCAAAGTTGCTTATACTAAGTGAGGTCAAATTTTCCTCTCTTGGGATTATTTAGAGAAAGAACATGTGCAGAGTAAAATAATATTTAATGTGATAAAGAGATACAGAAAAAAAAATTAAAAAATAATAATAATAATAATGTTCTTCAAATTAACTTAGTTATGTATTTTTTTTATTTTATTGTACCAGATTTTCTTGTGGTCAGAGTCTAATTGATCCCTAAGTTTTTGTAAAGAAAAAGATAACAAAGGAATTTGGTAAGTACAGAAGGAGCAAATAATTGGGAAAAAGAAGGGAGTCTTCAACAAGAAAGAACATGAGAGAGCTCAATTTTTCCACCATTCTTAAGGTTGCGAGGGAAACGCTTCGGATTCTTGTATTTTTCTACGATTATCACGATGTTGGAATTTTTTTAGGAAGATAAACATATTTACTAAGATATCATGTTGTTAATTAATAAAAGAGACTATATAAAATATCACTTTCAAAACAAAATCTTTAGTTATCTATATTCTTATATTCTTATATGTAATTCAACTATTTAATTTTTACTTAACAAAACTTTTAAATGACATCTAACACCATTAATTATTATTTTTTAATTAAATGAAACCATATATAATTCATCCTTTATATATATTAGTTCTTAGAAGGTAAATATACCTCGTAAAGATCTCCGATAACAACTATTTAAGAATATACTTCAATCCAATTTTACACTTTCAAGTGCCTTCAAGTGGAGATATCCTAATATGAAGTGTGTTTGTAGAAGATGTTAACACTTTATATAAACCAAATGAGTCCTATGGTAATAAATACTCACTAGTAAAAAAACACCGTAAAACGTCGAATATTTTAGACATTTCACGTCGAATTCAAGAACAACGTTGCGTTAAATTGATGTCGAATATTTAAAAAATTCGACGACGTCGAATTTTGTCAATATATGACATTAATCAATTTTTTTTTTATTTTTTTAATTAATTGTTATCATTTTTTACAACTCTACGAGACCTGAAAAACATAAAAACAATAAATTTCAGTTTTTTGTATTTTATAAAACATGAATATGAACGTGTAATATAGTATCAACAACAAACAACAATAAAAAAAACAAGTTCAATCAAACAACAAATAAGTTCAATCAAATAACAAACAAGTTCAATCAAACAACAAACAAGTTCAATCAAACAATAATAACAAACAAGTTCAACCAAACAACATCAACAAACAAGTTCAAGAAAAAAAAAAAACAAGTTCAACAAATAAGTTCTTCAAAACGAAAACGAAAACTAACCTTCAAAAGGTAGGTTCATCGGAATAAAGTGTTGCCACCAGTGAGAGAGAAAGCAGAATGCGCCTATGAAGGACAAGAACACAAAAATAATCGGTCAAAATAAACGAAAATCATACCTAAAATAGTTAATTAACATGTATTTGTATCAAATGAATGAAAGATTACATGTAATGGTCGTCAAACTTCGTTCGAGAAAAGTTTGAGTAGAGAAGAGAGTCTCCCGCGCTAAGATAAATTGAATGAATTTTTAATCCCCCACTCAAATTTTTATTGAATTCACTGACCTTTTTACGTCTAACGCTGGAGCATTCGACGTTTTATATCCTTTTACGTCGAATTACAATTCTAAATGACGTCTAATGATTGCATTTATTTACAAAAATGTCATCGATCATTTTTAATGTTGGCTATTGAGTGGTTGAACATTGAATGAGTGACGTTATACGCTGTTTTTGCACTAGTGAATATAATAATTGAATGTAATTAATTTACTTCATACACTATATTATTAATACTATATTTATAGAATTTTATATGGATGGGCCTAATCCAAATAGTTAATCACCTTAAACAATTTGTTTAATATTATTCTAATATGTTTTAACCATTACCTTAATTTAATCATAGGTACTCTTGTAGCCATGTCGAAGTCGACATGATGTCATACTTTCCAAGTAGATGTAGGCCAACATCATATCGAGTTGGGTGATCAAGACAATGTCGAGCACCCTAAATTTGATATAACATCCTTAATTTAGTCATAAGTACTCTTGTTGCCATGTCGAAATCAACATGATGCCATATTTTCAAAGTAGATGTAGGCCAACATCATATCGAGTTGGGTGATCAAGACGATGTCTAACACCAAAATTTGATATAATATATTTGAGTCTTGTTATTGTCGCTATGATGTCGATATTAATGTGTTTGTGTGTGTGGGTGGTGGATAAAGTGTTGTAATAATGTTATATTATTGCAAAAGAAACGTTGTTCAACGGTAATATGACAACAGTCAAATTTTCAATGAAAATTAATTTTGCAATGTTAAAATCATTGATTGGTTTTAATTTCTTTTATTTATTTTTATTCTTTCCTAGCTCTATAACTAGAAAGTTCTTCCCCATTCCAAAATACACCAAAGTTCATTCTTTCTCATTCTCCTCTTTTCTGAGTTTCATTCTTTCTTCCTCCCTTCTAAAAATTATCCTGGGTATAAACTTTATAAGAGTTTTTTGCTAGTTCTGTGATCCTCGAATACTTTCGAGAAGTTCCTGTTGTATCTTGGGGGACTTGCGGAACACACCGCGGACAAGTCCTTAAGGACAATGAATTTACACGCCTCAGGAAATTGCGGTTCGAGATTTTGTAAACATTTTTACTACGTAAAGAAGATTATTGTGAAAAGATTTATTAATATATGATCAAAGAAGATAAGGGTGATAAGATTTAAAGATGAAAAATCTCTTCAATCACAATTTTCTTCTCTCACACTTTATGGAAATATCATTACACTCGTTTTCTTCATTCAAATTTATAAGTTTTATTTATACTTGTCTGTTTTATCAACATTCATCTTCTTCATCATAATCATCTTTTTCTTCCACATATCTCCTTCTTATCTTCTTATCTTGTAATGTAGTATGATATACTGTTCCTTCTCAAAATAATACTTCTTTCTTTGTAACCAACAAGTCTTTTCACACATTTTTTTTTCAAAAAGAATTAAGATAAATATGTAGTTGTTTCAAAGTTATATATATATATATATATATATATATATATATATATATATATATATATATATACACGAACCAAAGTTACTGAGAACCAAAATGTTAAACGATGTCTGCATAATAAAACCAGAATGTTGGAACTAAAGCTTCTTCTTCTATATATATAACACTAACCACCAACAAAGATTCATCTGATAGAGTGAACAGAAAGAAACTACTTAGCAAGAATTACCTTTGCATTTTAGAATAATTAAATTGAGTTGGAGAAAGATAGTGCTTGCAATGTTAGAAGGTGAAAGATTATATTATTAAAGAAAAGATTAAAAAAGGAGTTAAGAAGTGATTCAATGAGGAAATACTTAATCTTAAAGTTTATTAATGACATGTCTGTCACAAGATCAAATTATAAAATAAGTAAGAAAAAAAAGTCAAAGAATGTTTAAATTTTACTTTTTATAATTTAAAAATAAGATAAGAAGTTGACATTGCAACATATATAACATTATGTCATGAGAGTCTTTATCTTTATACATTTTTCTAACATGCATGTAGTTATTTGGTAAACTACTTTACCTTTTATAATCAGTTTGCTAAGCAATTTGATAAATTGTAGAAAGTTGATTTTCTAATATTTAGAAACTTCGAACAACAAGATTATATTATATATTACAAGCTGATAACGTAAAGCAGATGCTAAGATTTAAACTATGTTATAATAATCTGGATTCCATCACAACAATTTAGCAAAAGAGTGGGTCAAAAGTCAGCTAGATTTTAAGTTCCCAATATACATTATGTTTAGGGGTAAAAGATATTTGTTTATATTTTTGCCTTATTAATTTTTTAAAAAAAGGTATTGCTAATAATTTATAAAAATGAATTTGATTTTTAAAAACAAATTGTGAAAACTTGAAGGACTAGGCTAAAACGAATAAGGCAACCAAAATAAAAATACATTCCATCATTATTAATCACTCTCCACTTAAAAACACATCTCTTACCAATTTTGATTTGAATTTTTTTAGTAGGAAATATAACATTGAGTCAAAAACGCAATTTTCAGAAACTGATATAAACAAAAATCAAACACCCAACTCTAAGCTTTAATACCTCCCTTGTTCTGCATTATATCTACCAATGTATCCCCATTTACTCACACCATTATAGTGTGATAATTGCAAATAAGAAAAAATAAACAGATAAAAATAAAGGAAATGATAAACTAATGTACCGAAAGACAGATCATACCAAATTTATCTAGATATTTCCACACATAACATTCATATCAACCAATCAAAGGACATGCAATTATTCAAACTAGACTTGATCATTCAGATATATGTATTGATATTGGACTTTGGCGAGTTATACACTTGTGGCGGCCTCTACTACTCTACAAAGTTATTGCTAATAGATTTTATCTTACCGCACACAAGGTTAGTCTATTAACCATCTTAAGCCAAGATAAAGTTCCTAGACTAGGACTTCCTCCTCCTCTCACCACATATCTCAACCTTCTCTACTTGAGATTAGATGGTTATTGGAACATCAAGATAACTCCCAATACAAAATTCCTATATCAATACATACACTGAAGAAACACGACCATACAATCTCCCCACGATATCTATGAAATCACGCTAAACAATACAATGCTCATATTCATCAACAAGCTCAAAACCAAGTTACTAATCAATGAAACATCACAAATTCATATTATAACCAACCATTGTTTTAACATTCACATAATCACACGCATTAAACACATCATAAGAGATATACGAAAATCTAGTTAAAATTATGATATTTTTGCTCATTCGCCAAATTTGCTTGCTCAGCAAATCCCACTAGCTCAGTCACCATATTTGATCGCTCAATTAGCAGTGCTTAACAACACACTTGCCCAATGACCAAATTTGTTCACTCGGTGAGAGAACCACCAGAGCCTACAAATTTAAAATCTCCTAAAAGTCATCGAACGAGTATATTTTTGTCCAACGACCGTCAAGACAGTGAACCCCCTGACTTTGGTATTGCCTAGTGACAATGTTCCCGCTTTGCAACAACTAAGTCAGTAGCTCTCTGATTTTGACTTTGCCTAACAAGTCTGCGTAATTTTTTACATAACAAATTTTGTAGATTTATGTCATTTCAATCTTGCAAAATTAGTCTAACACCAACAACAAATGTCAAAATCAACAAATCATCAGACCATACACCATTCAATGACTCAAATAACATCAAATGTAATCTCAACCAAATACAATAACAACATTCATCTAAGAAGCCAATTTTACAAAACAACTAACTCAACTTAACAGATCAAAATTCATCTAAGAAGCTAATTTTACAAAACAACTATCATATAAGGCTAAATATATAAATTTGAGTTGCCTATCAATTAAAAACAAGGTAATTAGCTTCTCTTACCTATTAAAGGATCAAACAACTTTAAAAGTCCTAGAACAACTCCAACCGTTTAAGGAACTCTATATTTTCTCTTACAAATCACAAAAGCATCATCAGGACAGAGAGTCTTATAAAAGACTCATATGACACATGCAAAACATAAAGAGCTAACATATAAGGGGGGAATGAAATAGATGCAAGGAGAAGAGTAGAAAATTAACTCACTCTATCTAAGAAACTGATTGAATAGACTTGAAGATCTCACTACGATGATCACTTAGGCAGTCTCAAAGAACTCTATAGAAAAGTGGTTTAGAGATATGATGTGTTTTAAACTAATAAAACTTATTCATAACAAAACTATTTATACTAAAATCTTTTAATATTAAAATAGTCGAATTTCACTATTTTTAAACCACTACCACTTCTAAAATATCATTTTCTAGGTCTTTATGGAAATACTTACAAATGTTGTTATGAAAAATAATTTCAATGTTTTTGAAAAATATTTTGCACAAAACATTTTTCACATAAAATTTTATAGAAAATACTTGCTAATTTTATAATTTTAGCATATATATTCCTAAAACTTTATGTGTTTTAACTCTCACAATCAACTAAAATAAGAGTTTTTATTAAAGGAAAAATATAAGAATTAAAGTTTAGTTTTTTTTATTTTATTTGTGACTTTTTCAAATATTTTTAATTTTGATATTCGCTATTTAATACTCTTATTCTCACTAGTGAAATTAATACATAATTAAGAACACTTAGTGATTATAGTTATTTAAGACTGTCATAAAAAAATATGGTGCTACAATAATTCCAATATTTTGGAATTATCGATGTAAAAGAATACGATGATGATGGTTATTAAAATTATTGTCGCTATATGTACTTAGAACAACTTAGTATTATTATTATTATTATTATTATTATTATTATTATTATTATTATTATTATTATTATTATTATTATTATTATTATTATTATTATTATTATTATTATTATTTCTATATTTAATGTCATGAAACTTTTAGCACTGTGCAACAAGAATTCCGTGCTCTTACTAACATATGAATAATAAATAAGGTCTTATATATCCCTAAATCCTAGATCAGTTTGTCTCTTCAAGAACAAAATAATCCCACCTTTAACCCTAAATTCAAAATTAGTTTGCCTTTTCAAAAACAAAAAGATTCCACCTTTGAAGCTCCAAGGCGCTTTTGAACACTCCTCAGTGTGAGGGAATGTAGTAGTAATTAAAAGTTATTTATATTTAAATCTTCCTTTATTTGGTAATTACCACATAATGACATTTGTTAATTGTTATTCAAAAACACCTTGTTTTCAAGAATAATTAAAAATCCTTTTTATATTCAATATATATATATATATATATATATATATATATATATATATATATTGTAATGTATAAAATGAAAATAGAAAATCTTACAAATATTTGGTTAAGTAAAAATATTTATCGTATATCTTAGTTCTTTAAAAAAAACCCTTAAATAACACTTATAAAAGGAAAGCGGGTGAATTATTCTTTATAAAATAAATAAATAAATCCAAATTCAGTGAAGAGGATTGAATATATTTTATTTAAAAATAAATATTAATATTTTTTAAAAGTTGATAAGAAGTTAAGAAGGAAAACTGAAAATTTAGTTAAACATTAGGTGTAAAAAAAAAAAAAAAAAAACTTCATCTTATTAATAATTTACTCACCCATTTAAATCTAATCTTAGAAACCTCAAGTTTAAAAACTATATTATTTCTATTTCTGTGCTTTGAACCAAACATGCAAGTGAAGAAGAAGAACTCAGTTCCCCATCCACAAAAGTGTGTTATAATTGATAAGATTTTATCACACGCATAATTAAAATTATGAAAATACATGGTATTTATAATATTAAACATAGATAATAAATGTATGAGTATGTAGTTGAAATGGTCATTAGTGAAGTGAGTAATTGGGAACTATATAATATTCGAAATGTATAAATTACAAAAGACGGTTCATATTGTAACATTTGACATTGGACTTTTCCGATGTCAAAGGCATAAGTAAGTATTTGTGATTATAGTACGACTTTGTATTGCACAAATTCCAATCCACTCAACGCGTATGCCAACTATAAATCATATGCTAAACGTATTTTTCATGGTTAAATTGATGACCTAGTAAACTGGGAAGAAGCTTAGCGTGTAAACCCATGTGCATGTAGCTCCTACCATGGCTGCAAGAGCTCACCAAAATCTTAATTATAGCATGTTTTCCAACTTTCACTTGCTTATGAAATTGCTTGTTTCAATAGTATAATGCAAATGAAGTGGCGGAGCTTCATTGCATTGCCATGGCCTCGGCTCCATCATTCCTTCGCAAAATTGATCTTAATAAGAGTAAAATTAATATTACACTTTGTTTTTACTAATAGTCTCATAGTTTAAGAGTCAAACTTAAATATAGTTTGAATATTTTTTTTTTCATTCTCTATGGAATTTTTTTTAAAAATAAACTGATATTTAGTGGATTTTTTTTCGATATGTGAAGATTTTTACCCTCTACAAATTAATTTGTGAAAATTTTTTAAACCTTCATCGTTAGAGTCATCACAAACTATTTGTGAAAAATTTTCGTAATCTCTGGTATGACATTCATATTGCAGAAGTTTTTCTATAGAAGGTTTTAATCTCCTTCATATTATGATTCTAATAGACTTCCTTCATCATCGTATCTATGTTCGAATGATAATGTAAAGGACTCTTCATTGGTGTACATGCCAGACAATCCAAATGTATCATTTATCATTATTTGCATCAGATCTTTATATTTTGTATTTGTCATGTCATTAAGCTCCTTCGATATTAGTTCTTTGGATATTGGTTCCTTGTAACGAAACCAGAATGTGCAATCATGAGAAAAGGGTTTACAAAGTAAATGATTATATACTTCTTCTGGAGTTCTCCATTTCATAAAACTACATCTACTACATGGACATATTATTGTATTTATACTTGCACCATATTAAAAGGAAAAATTAAAAGTTTATTTAGTCCGACCAAATACACAAATGAATTTTGTGACAACTTAATATAAAATTTATCCATCCCTAAATATAAACATGTCTAATCATTAAATGAATATAGAAGAAGATATATAAGGTGGTGAAAAAAAATAATTAAATTACATATAAAAAAATGTACCCTTAATATTCCAACGCATTCAGTAGAACAAAACCTAGTATAATATAAAGCATATAATTAGTTTTCTATAGGCAATAAAAAATATATCAATAAATTGTATAAAATACATTTTCTCATTAGACATATGTAACGAGTGGAAATAAAAATGTCATTACAGGGGTAGAATGGGCAGGGGAAATAGAGGCTAAAGATGAGTCAGTTGGAAAATCAAGCCACATGGCACCGATAGTAGAAGGGAGTGGCAGACAAAGGCACGTGAGAGAGAAAGGAAAATACAAGGTTGAGGGATTTTCTGTGGGGAAGGAATGAGTACAAAAAGGGGAATTAGTTAGCACTTGGAAGCACACAATGATTGGGAATTCTTTTTCTCTCTCTAGGACGTATTCCTTCATTGTTGAGAGCATATTTTGTATTGCAGCTTTTGTGATTACTCTGTGATACCATTTGAACTCACAGGGAGATAAATAAATATTGTGGAATTTGCACTTCTATTTCCAATTATAATGCCATTTCTCTGTTTTTCCTATTACTGTTACATTGGGTATATTACAAACTGGTGCTTTCATTGCCATGGCCGACGCTTCATCTTCAAATGACCTCAAGCAGATCCTGAAGCTCATGCAAAAACGTGAACGTGAGCATGCGGCAGAGATGCAAGAGCTATGTAATTCCATTGAGGATTTGAAGGAGAATATGGCACATGGAGGAGCAAACTCACGCAATGTTCATGGACCATTTCAGGTCAAAAATGTCAAGCTGTGTTTTCCATGTTTTGATGGTTCGGATGTGCTCCAATGGATATTTAAAGCGGAACAATTCTTCGACTATTATGACACTCCGGATGAACAGCGGTTGTCCATAGCAGCGATTCATTTCGAGAAAGAAATGGTGTTGTGGTATCAAATGATGCAAAGAAATAATCCCATATTTTCATGGAACACCTTGGTCCGTTCGTTAGAGTTGGAATTTGGCCCTTCACCCTTTGAATCACCTAGATCTACCTTGTTTAAACTCAACCAATCCAAATTTGTCAATGAATATTATGTGCAGTTTACAGCTCTTGCTAACAGGATTTATGGTGTTAGCAGTGAAGCCCTTATAGATTGCTTTATCAGTGGGTTGAAACCTGACATTCGTAGGGAGGTGATAGCTCAAGCACCAAACATAATCCTCAAAGTCATTTCCTTAGCCCGACTGTTTGAAGAGAAATGCACCTTCAAACCAAAACCATACCAACCCCACACTTCCAGAAATGCCAACCAAAACACATCACCTACTACTACCCAATCTTATAACAATCCACCCCAAAAACCCATTCTTCCTACCCCAAACCAAAGGCCTTTTCCCCAGACCCTTCGTCCCAATAACATTAAACGTTTGTCACCTGCGTAAATGCAATCACGCAGGGAAAAAAGACTGTGTTATACATGCGATGAGAGGTTCACGGCAAACCATAAGTGCCCGAATCGCCAATATACTTTTTTACAAGTTGAATATGATGAGGAGGAGCAGACTGATACAGAAATCCCTGCATTAGAACAGAACCTAGAACACTATCTGTCTCTTAATGCTTTAAAGGGTGCTACCGGTGTGGGAACCATGTATTTTCAAGGGTCATTACAAGGCATGACTATTCAGATATTGTTGGATGATGGGAGTTCTGATAATTTCTTGCAACCACAAATCGCTCATTGCCTTAAGCTGCCAGTGGAGGATATGTCATCTCTGCAAGTCCTGATAGGCAATGGAAATGCCATGTCTACCGAAGGGGTTATTAAAGAAGTCCAGGTTAAAGTGCAAGGCCATACACTTAAACTTCCAGTGTACCTATTACCCGTTTCTAGTACTGATTTAATATAAGGTGCTGCTTGGTTGGCTACTATCAGACTGCACATTACAGACTATCGTTCACTCTCCTTAATGTTTTATTTGGATAAACAACTCATTTCATTGCAAGGTGAGCCACCAACTCTGCCAAAACCAGCAGAGCTGCATCAGATGAATCGATTGTGCAAAACGGATGCCATTGTAGAACTGTTTACATTGCAATTAACTCAACCTCTCACTCTAGAGGATGATGGCTTGGTTATTCTAGATAATATTGGACCCGAAATTGCACTTCTTCTTCACACATACAGACTGATACCTTGGGTAGAGTTTTGGTACAAATCAGCATTTCACAGCAGTCTACAAACAGCACCATTTAAGGTGGTGTATGGAAGAGATCCCCCGACCATAGTTAAATACACCATGGATCTGAAAGATCCACCATCCGTCCAGGAGCTCTTAAGGGAAAGGGACAAGGCTTTGACTCAATTGAAGAGGCAGCTTCTTAAATCCCAAGAAAAAAAATGAAGAAATATGCAGATAATAGACGCATGCATAAGGAACTAAAGATTGGTGATTTGGTTTTGGTCAAACTCCAACCTTATAAACAAAACTCCCTTACCTTAAGAAAAAACTAGAAACTGAGACTAAGATATTTTGGCCCATTCCCAATCATTGATCGCATTGGCTCAATGGCCTGTAAACTCTTATTGCCTGAAACTGCTAAAATCCATCACATCTTCCACATATCTCAGTTGAAAGAATGCAAGGGTCCCCATGACATTGTTTATGTTCCACTTCCATTGACTACACTACCCGAGGGTCCCTTGTTGATGCCTCAAGCTATCCTTCAGAAACATGACATAATCCATAGGTCCAACAACATTTCTCAAGTCTCAGTTCACTGGGCTGGGTTATCTGAAACAGAAGCCACATGGGAAGACCTTAAAGAGTTTATTAAAGTCTACCCTGACTTTAACCTTAAGGACAAGGTTAATGTTGATGAGGAGGGTATTGTAACGAGTGGGAATAAAAGGGCCAATGCAGGGGTAGAATGGACAGGGGATATAGAGGCTAAAGATGATTAAGTTGGAAAATCAAGTCACATGGCACCGATAACAGAAGGGAGTGGCAGACAAAGGCACGTAAGAGAGAGAAATAAAAATACAAGGTTGAGGGATTTTTTGTGGGAAAGGAATGGGTACAAAAAGGGGAATTAGTTAGCACTTGGAGGCAGGCAATGATTGGGAATTCTTTTTCTCTCTCTAGGACTTATTCCTTCATTGCTGAGAGCATATTTTGTATTGCAGCTTTTGTGATTACTGTGTAATACCATTTGAACTCATAGGGACATAACACTAATGCAAACACAGCGTATAATATCATGCTTTTAACGTCGAACCACTCAATATTCAATGTTAAAAATGATCGGTGGCATTTTTATAAATAAATGTAATTATTAAACGTCATTTAGAATTGTAATTCGACGTAAAAGGATATAAAACGTCGAATTCCCCAACGTTAGACGTTGATAACTCTCCAAATTTACATATTTTTCTATGTTTAGAAGTTCTTTTTAATTCATTTTAGTCTTTAATCGTTTAGAATTAGGATAAATTTAGGTTTTTCTTTAAATTCTTTAGTTTTACAAAATTGTAGTTAAAAATAGATTTTTAGATGTAAATTTTAGTCTTGGTTAATAATTAGAAAATTTATATTTTTTTAGAAAATCTTTAATAAAAAAATTTCTTTTTAATTGTTAGAATTCTTTTTCTTTTCTTTAAGCTTAGATTGATTTACTTTCTTTGATGCAGATTTGGTTTATTTGGAAAAAGCATTGGGCTAGTGTGCATAATTGGGCTGAAAAAGAGTTGTTGTTATTGGGCTGCACATCACCAGAAGAAGCACCTCACGTTCCAATTGGCACTACGCTGATGTTGATGCTGTCATTGGAATTAAATGAAATGATGGGTGTTGTTTGGGCCAAGAATGGGCCACTGAAGGCGGTTGGCTGATTAATATGGCTGGCCTTGCTACACTGCTGCTACTGCCACGCTTGGACAAATTTCATTGACGCTGCTGATTGATTAAATTTGGGCCGCTGGTGCAAGCATGGATGGAAATTGGACTGTTGCGTAGTGGGCTTGCTGAATTGCGCAACTACGCCGTTTTGGGGATTAATGAAACACAGAGTTTCATTGGCAACTGTTGCCTTTAGAGGGGGCAATGTTCGAGAGCCTCATTTTTTTCAATTGAAGGCCTCAAGTTACGATTCGTGTGCAGAGAGAAGACTTACCCTCGAGGGTTCCTAAGATAGAGTGAGGGCAGAGAAAAGGAGAATGCACCCAAAAAGCTAGGGCTTTTGAGCAAAGCAGAAAAAAAAAGAGCAACGCAGGTGAAGAGGAAGCTAGCGATCCTGACCGGAGTTGACCGACGAAGACGAAGATGACCAGAGTTGTAACGTTGGATGAAACACAAAGCGTCATGAGCAAGTTCTTCTTTCTTTTTCCCTTTTTCATTTTCTTTGTTTTTCTGACCCTATATAAAGGGGTTTTTGTCTTGTAAATAGATTTTTTTACATACGCACTTTTTACGCTACAGTTCTTCGTTCTCTAGTTTAGGGTTTTTAGTTTTTCTTAGATTAGTGACTGTGTTCGTGATTCTGGATTTTGCTAATGAGATTCATGGAATCGTGATAATCTGTGAGCTTCTCATTCGGTGATCTCTGGTATAGTGTTTGTAATTTTCTCTTTTTCATATTAATGAAGTTCAATTTCGTGCTTCTTTTTCTATTTTTGTTTCCGTTGAGATTGTTCTGTGATGTTGATGTTTGTAATGCTATTGTTTAGAAAATGAATTGGATTCTGATTCTCTGCAATTTTATGATTCCTTTGGAATCAAATGACTCTGTATTGAGCATTTTTTTATCGAGATGTCTTCTCGAGTCAGAGAAGAGTTCAATACATAAAAATTCATCAGATTTATGTTTCTATATTTTTGTTTCTAGTATGTGTGCTTGTGTGCTGTTATTGAAGTGTGTCTGATAATTTTGAAGGAAAACATCCACAATATTACATCTGTTTGGATGTAATAGGACCCTGGATTGGGCCTAGATATTCAAGAGGTCTTCTTGAGAGATGTTAAGCTTCATAATTATCAAACTAAGTTCAATTTCATTTGTGTATTTCTGTTTCTTGTGAAACTGTGCATTGGTTGAGTAATTGAGTGAGTATTTCCACTTTAAGTTCTAAAACATGAATTAAAAAGACCCCATAGAGGGCTTAACTTTCTCATAATGTCTTTCTGAAGAGGAATTGAGACTCTTTCATTCAACCTATTGCACATTATTCTCTGTTCTTTGCTTGTGTCTACTATCTTTGGTTCGTTGCTTTATTTGTAGTACTTCTGTTGAATTGATGTTTGAATAGTCTTAGTTCTAATTTTGATTTTTATTTTACCTTCCATTTGGTTCTGTTATGTGATGATATAATCTTTGCATTTACATTTACATTTCTAGAATAGGCATATAATTAAGAAATTTAGTTGTTCATTGGTTTCATAGGTTGGTATCTAGGTTTATTTTGGTTTCAGATTGATTAGTTTAGGATCATTTTAGTTGCATTTAAATTTTCATATTAGCTTCTGTTGTTGTTACTGTCATAGGTAGTTTAGAGTTCTATTTTTTTCCTTTCATTTCAATTCAAGTTCTTTCTTCTTTAAAATAGTTTATAGATTGTAGATTTTTTTTCCTTTTAAATTTCAGTTTTATTCATTTCTTTTCCCCACCTTGTCTGTTAGTTAGTAGTAATTAGAAAATAAAAGCAAGTTTTAACTATACACTTTAGACTTAATCATAGTTGAGTCCTTGGATTGATCCTTGGTTATCCCTCTACTACATTAGTGGGGAAACTGAGTTTGTTGGTCGAGCGTTAGACGTTAAAAAGTTAGTGAATGCAAAAAAAATTTAAGCGGGAGATTGAAAATTCATTCACTTTATCTTAGCGCATGATACCCTTTTCTCTGCTCAAACTTTTGTCGAACGAAGTTTGAGGACCATTACATGTAATCTTTCTTTCATTTGATACAAATGCATGTTAATTAACTACTTTAGGTATGATTTTCATTTGTTTTCACCGATTATTTTCGTGTTCTTGTCCTTCATAGGCACATTCTGTTTTCTCTCTCACTGGTGGCAACATTTTATTCCGATGAACCCACCTTTTAAAAGTTAGTTTTCGTTTTCGTTTTGAAGAACTTATTTGTTGATAACTTGTTTGTTGATACTAGAACCACTTTATGAACTTAAACTGATGTTTTAACTGATGTTTAATGTTGCACTTATATTGATGTAAACAATATTATGAATGTCAAAAACTTATTTGTATGTCCAAGTCTGATTGTGAATGTTAAGTATCCAGGTCTGATTGTGAATGTTGAATATCTAGGTGTGATTGTGAATGTTGAATATCTAGGTGTGATTGTGAGTGTTGAATATCAAGGTGTGATTGTGAATGTTGAATATCCAGGGTCTGCATATATGAATTGTGAATATTGAATATTCAGGTGTGCTTGCACGAACTAGTTGGGGGAACCGTCTATGCAGGACATAATTTAGCTGGTGTATATGGATCTTATATACGGATATTTCCATATATAAACTTACCTATGAGGGTATTATATACAGATTTTTGCTCGTATATAATCCGTATATAACCAACTATTATATACGAATTTTGGGCCTTATATACGGATTTGGGCTGTAGATAATAACGTTTTTTCTTATAGTGATTGAACTTGTTTGTTGTTGTTGTTTGGTTGAACTTATTTGTTGTTATTGTTTGATTGAACTTTTTTGTTGTTTGATTGAACTTTGTTGTTTGTTATTGGTCTTTGATTGATCCTATATTACTGTTCATGCTTTATAAAATACAAAAAACTGAAATTTGTTGTTTTTCTGCTTTTCAGGTCTCGTAGAGTTGTAAAAAAAGGATCACAGTTAATTAAAAAAAATAAACAAAATTGATTAACATCGTATATTGACAAAATTCGACGTTAAATTAATGTTGTATATTGACAAAATTCGACGTTAAATTAATGTCAAATTTTTTAAATACGACATTAATTTAATGTCTCCTGATATGATGTCGTTCTCGAATTGAACGTGAAAAACAAAAAATATTCGACATTGCTATTTTTGTACTAGTGTAAATAAACATTCAGGAATATACACTTCTATTTCCAATTCTAGTGCCATTTCTTTGTTTTTCCTATCATTATTACATTAGGTATATTACAACATCTTAACACGAGACAATTAACAGTTTCAGAGTTGCACATGAAGGGAATGAATCAAGTGGTTTTGTTCCTCTTATACGTTTTGTGTCCAATATTCCTATATGGCTATTTAGACCCTGATTTTGATCAATAATATAGCTCTTACTTGACCCAAATATGAAGAAATGTAAAATATTATCCCAAAATAACATCAAATGGCCGCCAACACAAAGGAGGCCTACCATAACCCAGTAACAGACTAAAGAACCAAATATACTAACAAAAAGACTTAGTATGGGCTAACAAATATGGAATAACTTCTAAGACTGAAATGTATATTAATGAGGGATACTTTTAAGTGTTTACAAAATGTTATTTTTATTTAAAGTAGCTATTTCTATAATGTAAAATTCATAAATAACATACTTTCAATTATGCAAGCACATTCTCAATTAATTAAGTAAAGATACTAAATTGAAGACTAAACAAATTTTAATTTTAAGCTTATCTCGTTTCAAGTTTCGTATTTATGATTTAAGTGAAAACATTTAAAAATGTAATATTGTAACTTTAGATATATAAAAAAATCATAATAAGAAAAACTTTAACTATTAATTTCAAATTATTTAGTTATTTTTAACTAATATTTTATTTTATTTTACTTTTAATATTTTGATTTTTTTTCAAATGTAAAACTAAGTTAATATAAATAGTTTCATGCATATTTTTTTTACTATAAAAGATATCTTTTTATTATATGAAAAAAATAAAATCGGTTTCTTTCTTTAACTTTCATTGTCTTCCCCTCCCTTTTTCTTCCAATATTTCCGATGGCCTCCAAAAATTAATAAAGTTATGTATTTAAGTTTAATTATAAAATAAATAAGTATAAATAGACTCTCTTTTTTTCTAAAAGTGATGAATGTAATTATAATTTTAAAAACACAAAGACCATATATATGTAGTTTAATTGTTCACTCGTTAGTTCGACCAAAGATCCATCAATCCATATATAACCAAATTGAGAATTTAAAATATTTGATATGATAGTGTACTAATAATTCATAAAATGTTATCTTCCTTTACTGTAAACCATAAATGATTAATTACTAAGTAGAATCAAATTGCATGAAAAAAAAAAGGAATAGAACCCAAAGATCACTAATTTTAAACTTAACCCACTTCCTTTCTTTCCTTTTATATGCAGAGAGAATTGAAAAATAAAATTAATGTTATCTTCTAATTTTCAAATATAAATACATAATTGATAAAAAGGTAATTAATTTATTTTAAAATTTGAAAAAACAATTTCTTAAAGTAAAAAAATAAAGATAATCAAAGTAGGTTACTCACTCACCACTCAGAAAGTCTCGCAAGAAATCAATATTTTTATTATCAGCAAATAAATTTCATTAAATGACATTAAATGGTTTGAACATTTTTCAATAATAATTAACTATATGAAATGGTTTAAGCATTTTTCATTAAATGATATATTAATTAATTTTATCATTTTTCGAGAACAGTTATTGAAATTAAATGGCTCACCATAGCAATTTATGGCAAGCTCTTAAATTTTAAAATAATGCATCAAATCTCATTCAAGGACATTAAAATAACAACCATTATTTCAATAATAATAATAATAATAATAATAATTTGTTTGATAACAACTAAGATCAAGTCATTATTTACTTGTTTTTTACATCTCTTTTTCTTTTAAAAATCTTAAAATATACTTCTTATATACTTATTTATAAGTATTTATTTTAGATTTTTTTCACATTTTACAAGACTTTCTTGGAGTTGAATCATGTTTATTTTTTCTTAAATATTTTTTTTTTCTTTAAACTGATATGAGTGTATAAATGCTTAAAGATATCACAGTTTCACTCAACTACTTCATATTCCAACGTAATTAAACAATAATATAAATTTCTAATAAATTTATTGTTCTAATTAATTTATTAAAAGTTGCGAATTTGTTGAAAGAGTCCATAAGAGGAATAATAAATGTCACTTTCCAACCTATTTTTTTTTCTGTGGGTTGGTCCGTCCTGCTCCGAATTTGAGTGCAATTGGCTATAGCGTATCGATTTATTATCACACTTAATAAAATCTCTCTACAACAAATAAATAAATAAATATATATATATATATATATATATATATATTTGTTAACTTATCTAATATTTTAGAGCGTATTAAATTTTAGTTCACAAAAATATCTTTGTAAATTATGAATTTTAAGTTTTAATATTAAAAATATTTGAATAATTTTTGATTTTTTTTATTTTTTATTTTAAATTAAAAATAAAAATTATTAAAATATTCCTGTATTAAGTGAATAATTTTTTTTTAAGAAATTATATAAGTTAATCCATATATATATATATATATATATATATATATATATATATACACGAAGGATATTTCAAATTTAAAAAACTAGATAAATACATAATTGATAGAAATAATAATAATTAATGTGATCTTAATCTTTATAAATAACAAATAAATAAGAATAATGATTAAAAAGATGAATGTTAAAAAGATAGAAACTCTTTTGTTGTTATATAATAATCAAATCTTTAGAAAGATTATTTTTTTATTTTACTTTTTAAATATTAAGATGATATATATTATTTTCAATTATATCTTTATTTTTATTTTTATTATGTGTTATAATTTTTTTAAGAAAGAAAACCTGAAGGATATAATAAATAAATAACTTACTTTAATTTACATGAAGAATTAAGTGTTTTCCTGTAAAAACTAATAAAACAAAAGAAGTAAATATTACATCAAAGTATTAAATCTAATTAAATACCATTAGATTTTAAAAAAATTAATTAATGTGTAATTCAATTATATATACTAAATTCAATTTATAAATTATATTTTAACTTTTTTTAGGGCAGCATTGAAAGAATATTTGTTATTATTTGATTGTCGTTTTCAAAATTTAGACATCATTAATTATTAACAAAAGCATATTTGCATGTGTGAGGATAGCATTATAAAGATAAAATGATTATAAAAATGTGAAATAAAATAAATTTAGATGTCAAAAGAACATCATTGTCCATTAAATGTGTTAATTCCCCACATGTACCAACATTTAAGTGTTTTTCTTCAAATT
The DNA here is from genome assembly GCA_027742785.1 of Vigna reflexopilosa. Classification (NCBI taxonomy): domain Eukaryota; kingdom Viridiplantae; phylum Streptophyta; class Magnoliopsida; order Fabales; family Fabaceae; genus Vigna; species Vigna reflexopilosa. The sequence continues at coordinate 28,078,416 of CM050925.1, read as the reverse complement.
TAACCACCATAGCTGGTGCTATATAAAAGCTATTCCCAAGTGAGTCAAATCCTCACAATTTGAAAAGTATCAATCAGAAAATCACCTTCTATCTCCTCCAATGGCTTCATTAGGTTGGCAACAAGAGAATGAAGAAGAAGATAAGCTCATTTCCCTTTGTCTATCTATTTGAACACTTTTGGTGTCCATCACCTCTCATCAGAGAAAGAAACATTTTTCAAAAGCACTTTCAAGCAAAACAAAGTGATGTTCTTGTTGCAAGCTTTCCAAAATCTGGCACAACATGGTTGAAAGCCCTTACTTTTGCCATTGTCAACCACACAAACTTCTCCAAAGAAAACCATCCATTGCTTACTTCTAACCCTCACCAACTTGTGCCTCCCCTTTACACATTTCGTGGTAACATCCATGACCAGATTCTCCAATTATCCAACATGGCTGAACCAAGACTTTTTGGTACTCACATTCCGTTTCCTTCACTACCCAGGTCAATCGTAGAGTCTCATTGCAGAATAATTTACATTTGCAGGAACCCCTTTGACACTTTTATTTCTGCATGGGCTTTCTTTAATAAGATTAAGGTGGAGCATTTACCGACATTAACAAAGGAGGAAGCTTTTGAAATGTTTTGCAATGGGGTAATTGAGTTCGGTCCACGGTGGAGTCATATGTTAGGTTACTGGAATGAAAGTGTAGCCAGACCAAACACCGTCCTATTCTTGAAGTACGAGGATCTTAAAGAAGATGTGAATTTTCAGGTGAAAAGAGTTGCAGGGTTGTCCTTTCACTAGAGAGGAAGAAAGTAATGGAGTGATTGAGAGCATTGCCAAGCTGTGTAGCTTTGAGGAGATGAAGGATATGGAAGTCAACAAATCTGGAACCATAAATTTTTAAATCAAAAGGTTTGAAAATAAGTTGTTTTTCAGAAGGGTAATGATACTTTGACACCATCTCTTGACAAATATTTGACACCATCCATGTGTTGGCATGTGATTGGTCCAAGAGGAAAAGATTTAAAAAAACTAAAAATGATGTGAAAATGCAAGGACTGCTGAAAATTCATTTGGCGGGCTTCATTTTGGGTTTCAAAAAATAGAATTTTATTTTGGCTTAGAGAGAATCCTAGAGAGAAAGGGCTCCCATCCACAAGCGTAGCAGAAACGGTTGTTCATAGAGTTTGCACCATTCACCGGACTGCCACTATTCACCAAAGCATTGCCCATCGTCTTCCGCCGTTTCGAATTATCAACAAACGTCGAAACCACCATTGACGTGGTTTTTGAATGTTCTTATCCCTTTGACCAATCCTCTGTTATTGTTCGGTGAGTTTGAGTTGTTTTTTAAATTTTTTTACCATTCAGGGATTGTTGTGTTTTATGAGTCTTATTTTGATATTTTTTTAGTTTATTTGGTTTAGCATAGGTATGGTCAAGAGAGAAGTTTGGTCAAGAGATAGAACTTTCCTTTTAATACTTCAGTTTAGAAGTTGAGAGCATGCATTGATATCCAACCTTTTCTATATTTTGCTTTGCGAATTCGCAAATGGTTTGGTTAAAAAATTAACCTGCAATACATAGTGAATAGAACTTCAAGAGACTTGGCCATAATTATTTATGATGATTTTTGACATAATAATAAACATGTCTTTCATTATTAGATGAAATTTGTATGGGTTTTGTGGATGCTGATCTATTTTGGAATTTCCAAAGTAATGGAGACAAACTTCAATGTGGGGACTGATGGCCCTTGTCATTTTTGTGTTTTTAATGATTATTTATGATCAAACTATGATCTGGAATGATCTGAAATTTTACCCGTTTTTACTTTCCATATACTATAGTTTGAATCTTTTCGTTCCGCAAATCCAAGTTCTATGGATTCACAATTTTCCAAGCTAATACATAACCTGCTGATTTACAGGACTTGAAGCAATAACTTGGCCTCCAGATTGAGGTTGGGGTTGTAGTTGTTGATTCACTTGAAAGAATGGGGACGAAAGCAAAAGAGCAACACTGCAACTAGTTGATATGGAATGTGGCTACCTCACTGTTGATTTCTTTCGGAAGCTTCCTCAAGATGTTGATAAGGGTGGCAATCCCACACATTCAATTTTTGATATATATAATGATTCATATCTAAGGCGAATTGGTAAGTTTTATTCTTTACATTCTCACTTTTTATATTACTTCTTTGTACTTGTAGTTTGATGTGTATGTTTCTCATTATGCTTGAAATGTACCACTAACTCACTTATAAACAGGAACAACAATTTTGTCATATGTCAATATGGTCTATGCTACACTGAGGCATTCAATTCCGAAGTCCATTGTATATTGTCAAGTGCGGAGGCAAAACGAAGTTTACTTGATCACTTTTTCACATGCCTAGGCAAAATGGAGGTAAGAAAAAATGTTTTTCTTCCGAAGTTTAAGTTACATTTCTCTTTTAATCTTGATTTTTTCTGAATATAATGATCTATATTTATTCTTGTTTAAAAAATCATGTGCATTTATCATTTAATTTTAATCATTCAAGCAAGATCGGATGGGCAATGTTTAGAGTTCTTATTTCGTGCAATAGTCAATAGTTCTCACCAATGGTTACGTGATCATTGATTTTTAATTTTGATCACTTAAAGTGTTTATTTGATTTCTTGATAAAGAGTTGTAATTTGATACCATATATATTGGCCTTTATTTCATTTGGCTTTGATATTGGCTAAATAAATTTAAGTATTGACGGTTTGCATAATTCGTTTTGGGAGACCAAGCCTTTGTCCTCCTTGCTGAACGAGGATCCTGCAATTATGGAACAACGTAGTGCTCTTGCAAAGAGACTAGAGTTGTACCGGAGTGCACAAGCTGAAGTAGATGCAGTTGCTTGGTCCAAGTAGATATATATGTTCATCACGTTTGTACGAAAGCTAGAGTTAGTGGTATTGTTATTTCCAGTTCGATACTCATTTTTTATTGTCATCCGGTCCATATATATTGTCATTTTAGATAGATATGACGACGATTATGAAAAAGGAGAAAATTGATTTTTTTTGGGTTATATATGGTGATTATAAATCTTTCATTATAAAATATTTTTCTTCCAAAGTTTGAGTTACATTTCTCTTTTAATCTTGATTTTTTTTTCCGAATATGTCTATCTATATTTATTGTTGTTTAAAAAATATGTGCATTTATCATTTAATTTTAATCATTCAAGCAAGACCAGGGGAATATTTAGAGTTTTTATTTCGTGCAATACTAAAAACATAATGAGGTAGCATTTTTGTAGATAATTATAAATGAAAATGATGACAAGTTAAAAAGCCTCAAGCAGGAATGGAGAGATGAGATATATTCAGTTATTGTAACAACCTTGACAGAAATAAATGAATATAATCCAAGTGGTGGGTATATTATTGTAGAGATATGGAACTTCAAGGAAAGAAGAAAGGCTACATTGAAAAAAATTATCATTTATATTGTGGAACGCTAATTGACGAGAAAGGGGATCTATATGGGAATTTTATAATAATGTTTTAGAAGTTTATAGAAATAGAGTATATGTTGTAATCATCATTTATTTATTTAATTGTGGATGGATAAATTATATTTAAAGTTTATCTAATGAAAATAATGTATAAGTAATCCTTGAAATAATGATAATCTCCCGTTTGAAAATTTGAAAACAATTTTTCAGTATTAAATTTAAAGTGTGTTTAAGGTGCTATTTACAGGGTAGTAATTTTTCACTAAAAATATGCAGTTCAAATTAAGTGGTAGATTCAAAGATGCCCTCCTCGTGCTAAAAGTTAGCCTAAACTACCCACTTATTTGTACATCGCTACCACTTTCCTTTCTGCACCATCACTTTAAAGAAAAATGTTTCCTTGGGGATGGACTTGGATATAAATGTGTTATTAAATGATAATTAATGAATTTTATTCAATATAAATGGTTAACAATAAATGTGGAGTTCAAATTAAGTGAAAGATTCAAAGATGCCCTCCTCGTGCTAAAAGTTAGCCTAAACTATCCATTTATTTGAACATCACTACCATTTTCCTTTCTACACCATTACTTTAAAGAAAAATGTTTCCTTGGGGATGGACTTGGATATAAATGTGTTATTAAATGATAATTAATGAATTTTATTCAATATAAATGGTTAACAATAAATATGGAGTTCAAATTAAGTGGCAGATTCAAATATGCTCTCCTCGTGCTAAAAGTTAGCCTAAACTACCCACTTATTTGCTACCACTTTCTTTTCTGCATCATCACTTTAAAGAAAAACGTTTCCTTGGGAATGAACTTGGATATAAATGTGTTATTAAATGATAATTAATGAATTTTATTGAATATAAATGGTTAACAATAAATGTGGAATTCAAATTAAGTGGCAGATTCAAATATGTCCTCATTGTGCTAAAAGTTAGCCTAAATTACCCACTTATTTGCACATCGCTACCACTTTCCTTTCTACACCATCACTTTAAAGCAAAACGTTTTCTTGGGGATGGACTTGGATATAAACGTGTTATTAAATGATAATTAATGAATTTTATTCAATATAAATGGTTAACAATAAACTGTGGAGTTCAAAACAAGTGGCAGATTCAAAGATGCCCTCATCGTGCTAAAAGTTAGCCTAAACTATCCATTTATTTGCACATCGCTACCACATTCCTTTTTGCACCATCACTTTAAAGAAAAACGTTTCCTTGGGGATTGACTTGGATATAAATGTGTTATTAAATGATAATTAATGAATTTTATTCAATATAAATGGTTAACAATAAACTGTGGAGTTCAAAACAAGTGGTAGATTCAAATATGTCCTCCTCGTGCTAAAAGTTAGCCTAAACTACCCACTTATTTGCGCATTGCTACCACTTTCCTTTCTACACCATTACTTTAAAGAAAAATGTTTCCTTGGGGATGGACTTGGATATAAATGTGTTATTAAATGATAATTAATGAATTTTATTCAATATAAATGGTTAACAATAAATATGGAGTTCAAATTAAGTGGCAGATTCAAATATACCCTCCTCGTGCTAAAAGTTAGCATAAACTACCCACTTATTTGCACATCGCTACCACTTTCTTTTCTGCATCATCACTTTAAAGAAAAACGTTTCCTTCGGGATGAACTTCGATATAAATCTGTTCTTAAATGATAATTAATGAATTTTATTCAATAAAATTGGTTAAAAATAAACTGAGGAGTTCAAAACAAGTGGCAGATTCAAAGATGTCCTCCTCGTGCTAAAAGTTAGACTAAACTACCCACTTATTTGTACATTGATCCCAGATCTGTTACTACACATTGAGTGCTAACAATAATTCTCCCTTGGCCATGTACATCCATATACTCGTGACCATCAATGGTTGGACATCACTTCTGTATCCAATAATTCCAATAGGTGTAAAAAAAGTTTGTTGAACAGCAAGGGACGACGGGGGCTGACCACTTTCCACCGTTGATCGGCGGCAGAGCCTCTGGGTGGTCCTTCGGTGTCCATTAATTGTAAAAAAAATCACTCAAATTAATGTCATGATTGTGTTAACCTCATTGTGCAAAACTTTTGGCTTAGGTCCCTAGTTATTTGGCCTTTGGTACCTACCCTTTTTTTTATGAAAAAGTTATAAATGAGCTTGTTCTACATGGAGTGGGATATCAATGTGGTCATCCTGAACATGATTTGTATGTCCATTAATTGTTAAAAAAAATTCACTCATAAGTTAATATCATGACTTGTATTGATCTTGTTGTACAAAACTTTTGTCTTAGGTCTCCAGTTATTTGACCTTTCGTAAATAAATAAACCAAAGAATCATTTAAAATGAAAAAAGCATTTAAATATAAAGTAAATTTTTATATTATTTTTAAGAAAGGAAAAAAAGTAAAAAAATAAGAAATGATAGTATTTGTAAAAAAAGATTGTGTTAAAGTATTTTTTTTTTAACTTAGTTTAAAGTCCTGTAGTTAAATATTGATAAAATTTATTCTAAAATTTAAAAAAATAAAAAACTACAATGACTTAATTTCTATCTATTATCAACCAATATGATTTATAGTTAGAAAGATAAACTAAATCTACGTATTTTTAAAAAAAAAACAGGTTTGTATAATTAATCGATAAAGTATAAAATCAGTGCAATTAACCTCAATCAATTTATAGTTTTATATTGAGGGAACTTTGTCTGTCAGATTACATATGTTCAAATCCATTATTGATAAAAAGTTATCATATTTAACGATTATGCTAGAAGCTTGCTTCAAATTTCATTCAACCCTTTGATATATCAACATTTGTACTCCCTGTAAAGACATTCATTTAAACTTTAGATACATTAACTAAACTGAAACATGCATACACCAGAATGTTTTCTAGCTGTTTTTTAGAAAACTGGTATACTCAATTCTTAGCATTCAACACCATTTTTTTTCTAGTTGTTCAAAATAACTCACTTCTAGAAAAGCAAAAACCTACTGATGTAGTGATTGAATATAAAATAATGTAACTCATTTATGTCATGATCAATCACTCCATAGATAATTCACATTCATTAAGGCCAAAGACAGGAATATAATGTGTTCATTAATCAGCCACACAAAATGCTCAACAAACTTCAACTCAATCTCAAACACTAACCTTTTGACTATCCTCTCTTGCGCTTAGTTGCTGGCTTCATACGTTCCACAATATAAGTGATAACTTCTTTCAATGTAGCCTTTCTTTTATCCTTGAAGTTCCATAGCTCTGCAACGGTATACCCATTACTTGGATTGTATTCATTTATTTCTGTCAAGACTGTTACAATAGCTGAATATATCTCATCTTCTCATTCCTGCTTGAGGCTTCGTAATTTATCATCATTTTCAAAACAGATTACACACGACTTTCTAACATATGCCAAGCCAAGTCCAAAATTCATAGTTATATAATAAACAAATTACTAACAATTGAAACCATTTTCTTGGGACGAGAAAGCATGTAAAGCACATTTCTTCAATGTGTGAGCACACATGACAAATCAATGCATCCAACATAAAACAGTGTCACCACGGAGGCTTAAAATTGCAAACAAACCTGATACTTCGAATGAGTTCTTTCAACTCAAAATAACGATCTTGCAATAACCCACATAAAAGAAAAATAAAACTTAGTTTAAAATTTATAACCAACTTCAGGCTATAATAAACAACAATTAGTCTGAGGTATCCTTCCTTCCCAAAGTCCAAAGAGAAACTATACTAGAATACCCAATTCCAAACTTCACCACAATAACAGTATTAGCAACACCCTCCTCAGATTAAAGACTGCATCTAACACTGTTCAAAGTAAACTTTTCACCAAGCACCAACGACAAAGAGATAAGAATAGAGGAAAAAAGAAAATACAATGTTACTGGAGCTCGGAGTTTGGAGCCATCTAACTGAATTCGCGAGATTAGATTGCTGACCCTGTCATTCCATTGCAAAAGTAAAAATCAGCAAGTCACATAAACAATAATCAAACATAAACAACGCCAAAAACAAAATAGTTAGTTACTGTTTTCCTCAGTTACCACGCGAGAGCGAAGCCGAGAAAGTGCAGAAACGCTTCTGAAGAACGCCACTTGCACTAGCAAACCAACAACCTGTACCGGCTCTTCAGTGTTAGGAACGCATGAATTAAGCACTAAAAATCTTTCAAAAAAATGGATAAAGCCCATGCCAAACGAAATGTTCAACAAAAAATTTGAAAAACATTCAACTTTACCAAGACAAAACCTAAATGTCCAAAAATTTAAAAAGAAATTAAACCCACCTAACAAAAGCTAACCAATAGCGAAATAAACGAAAAAAAGCTTCGAAAGCCGACCTTCAATGGCGTTTTCTGGCTTCGTAAGCAGCTAACGGTGGAACGGTTGCGGTGAACGGCATGCCTCCAGCGAACTCCGAACTCCTTCAACGGTGACGACAGTGGCTGATGGGTGAGTGCGACGGAGGAGGAAGACGAAGATACTCTGGACGAGAGAAAAAATGCTTATGGGTGAGAGGAAACTCCCTTTCTCTTTTTTTTTTAAAAAATCACCAAATGAGAACGGTGAGAAACGAAAAGGAAATCATGTACTACCTTCTATTTTCATGTCATTTTTTCTTTTTTAAAACAATTTCCACCTGGTTCAGTAACAACATGACACGTATTTGGTGTCAAAAATTTGTCATTTGAAAATGTCAAAGTATCATTACCCTTTTCAGAAAGGCAGAAATAAGAGATTGGGTAAATCATTTTTCCCCTTCTATGATGGAAAAATTATCCAAAATCATTGAAGAAAAATATAGTGCCTCAGGTCTATCCTTTAAAATGCATTCTTATAATAATAATGATATTTTGATAACATTTATTTTTTTATAATATAATTTAAAATTATTTAACAGTCAATAATAATAATTATAAATACTAATGTAGACTAATCATAAAATAACACGTAAATAATATTAAAAGTATTATTAATAAAATATTCTTAGATATCATTATCGTTCTTAAAACTGCTGTTTTACATGACTTTGGATTATGTGGTACAGATGTTATTGTGACTTTTTATTTGTCAATATAAAGAGGTGTCATAAGTTGTAATGTAAAGTCAAGTGATTTTACCTTTGTAGCTTCCTTCTAAAATAGTTGTATGGAGTTAAATTTTAAGGAAAAGAGATTCTCTTTTTGGATTTTTAGATCTGTATGAATGATCTATTTGTCTTGTTTTTTTTTTCAGTTCTTACATAAGTTTTCGATTCTTTTTACTATGTTTCGATTATGAACAAGTTTTAATGATAATAGTAATAATATTAATAAATAATAATAATAATAATCATTATTATTGTAATGATATGTTATGTAAATTAAAATTATATTAATAAATCATTTAAAGAAATTTGTTTCCATTATCATTAAGATCGATATAATGGATCATGATTTATAGGGAAGGTGCAGATTTTAAGTTCTCTTTGCCTCATCTCATCTAGTCTGACAAAAGATAAACCAGGTGAATTCACTGTCTTTTCTTCTAAAATTACAGATTAAAATAATTTTTTGTTTATATTATATTTCCGATACAAATATGTAATAACGTTATTATTTAAATTATTAATATTTACTAATTAAATTTCAATAATTAATTATAATAGAATAATTACATATAAATATAATAATTAATTCAATTTATCTAATTAAAGACATTAATTAATTAATTAAAACTTTAAAAAATGTTTACATTATTAAATAATTTTTAATATTATATATATATATATATATATTAAATTCTATTTAATTATATAAATATTTTTAAAACTTTTAATCATATATTAAAAGCTAATTAAATTTCTAGAAAAAAATTACGGATTCACCTGCCAATTTACTCATTAGTAGAATGAGTCACTATAGCGAATGACAAGAGAAAATGGGAAGAAGTGAGCCATTTTATCATCTCTAATTATCACTGGTACATGCGGTGAAAAGACAAATTAGAACATGGAAAAAACAATAGAAATAAGAAAATTTGTAACCTTTTATAAAAGCAATATATGAAACGGTGAGGACTTTCTTGACACTGTTGATGTGGGTGTCTTTTCCACCCATCACTCGTAATCAAATTCATTATAAAACGTTATTAGTCAAGTAATCAAATTCCTACACTTTTTTATTTTTTATCTTTTGAATTGAATATTACAAAATATATTTTCAGATTCGGAAAATATCTTTCTAAACATTCAATCTAAACATTATGAAAAAAGTATATTTTAGACTAAATATTTTGAAAGATATTTTTAAATCTAAAAACACATTAAAAAACATTGAATCCAATACACAGGAAGGGAGACGTGGTTGTTGAATGCGAGAAGAAGGAGAAGCGACTGCATAAAGGAAGAAGACGAAGAGGAAAAGAAAGAAAATATGATTTTGTTTGGTTAAACTTCTTTAGTTGTTTTTATTTATGTAGGTTTTTCCTAGTTCGATCTCTTCTTTTAAAATCCTTAATTAAATTCTAAATAATGTTAATTTGAATTAATTGAACTCTTACCGTTAAATTAGTAATGGAGTTAAATTTTAGAGTTAAATTTTTGCTGAATTGATGTGACAAATTTTTTAAATATGACATTCACAAAGCTCGAATTTAAAAATATTTTAACATTTTGATTAAAAAATAAAAACAAAAAGTCATTTTCCATTATAGTCAAGCATTATCCAGAACCATCATCAGAGAATCCAATCGCGTCTTAGAACCACTGTATCTTTTTCGTGCACCACCATGGCCAACTTAACAAGCACTCAAGCTCTTCGTGCCTCAACCAAACTCATCATCATCTATTTTATTCTCCATTAAACCATTTGAAACTTGTAAAGAGAAAACAGAATCACTTATCTAAAAACCCCCCAAATTAGCCATAAACCCTAAATCGCGCTATACACAAAACGCGAGACTTTCGAATCTCTATAAAACCAATTCCAATTCAAAGCCTACAATTGAAACCCCCTAGAGAAGGTAGAAACCAAAACCACTGACAGCGTTAGGGTAAACCAGTCGAAGATCGAGATTCTGCGCCACCTGAAGCTTCATCGACTCTTCCACCCACTATCGGTAACCTCACCTCGCTCAAAAACTTGGACTTATCAAAGAATGGTTTGTCTGGCAATATCCCAAACAACATATCAGGTCTGAAAAACGTTGAACAAATTGAACTATTTGAAAACCAACTTTCTGGTGAATTACCTTTAGGTTTAGGAAACCTCACCGAGGAACTACCACATAGCCTCTATGCGTCTCTATTCTCTCAACCTAAATGACAACCTTCTCGGGGGATGGGGGGATTCCTGAAATTTTAGCTTCAAATCGCAAACTGCATCAGTTGAAACTCTTCAACAACAGCTTCACCTGGAAACTTCCACAAGATCTGGGACAAAACTCAGACATACAGGAATTCGATGTCTCCATGAATGACTTCGTGGGAGAGTTGCCAAAGTACCTATGCAAGAGAAACAAACTCGAGTGTCTGATCACGTTCGCGAATCGCTTCTCAAGAACGCTTCTTGAGCAACATGAAGAGTGTGATTCACTTCAATATGTCAGAGGTCAGCGCGACCAAAGAATTTGGCAATGAAGAAGGTGGCATGTCCTTGAGCTTCAGAGGTTTCGATCCACTAAAAACAAGGACGCAACACGTAAGATTCTTATTTTTAAAATGTTTTTTTTATCAAATTTCATGTGAGAATGCCACGTTTCAAAAACTGGCCACGTCAATATTCCATATCATCAAAAACTTAATCTTAAGTTAATTTAATAGTAAGAATCTAATTGATTCAAATTAGAATTTTTTTAGAAATTTAGCTTTTTCTTTATTTATAAAAAAGTAAAAATGTCTTTTCACCATACCAAGGAGAGAAAATATGGGGTGTACACGCACCTGCCATAAATCCAAGTTTACGTAATTTTTTGAAATTTCAACATGTAACATGCAATGCAAATGGGGGTATGAAAAGAAAAATAGTGGGATGTGATGTAAAAATGAAATAGTTTACTAGCCCATACAAAACAAAGAAGGTGTAAATGATAGGGAGGTATGGATGTAAGAATTGTGGATTGGAGTTCTAGCCCATAGAAAAGGTGTAAAAAGAAAAGTAGGTGTCTATATTAAAATGTGGATTGAATTATGAGATGAAGAAAAAAAGAAACAAGGGTGTAAAGAATGATTTAGGTCTTGTTTGGAGCCATGTTGAGAGGTTGTAAAGAGAAAACAAAGCACGTAACATACTAAGTATAAAAGTAAAAAAGAAAAATAGAAAAAAATAGTCCACCAAGCAAGAAATAGGTAATCATAAATTTTTTAAATATTAAATCAATAAATTTCGTATAATAAATTATAATAATGAATAAAAGTGTTTTGATGTTGTAAATATTATTATATTCATAAAAAAAATCATTTCAATGAAGAAAAATAAATTTCTAAAACATATTTTCAATAAACCCATCATTATATAATAACTTAAATAATATATATATATATATATGTATGTATGTATAAGAATTAAAAGAGTAAATTTAATTTATAATCATTAATGAATTAAAGGAATTTGTAGTAGATGACAGTCCCATGTGCTTATCTTCAAAGTTTTAAAATTTAATATGATAATTACAGTTTGATCCTATCTTGATATTATAGAAAATTATAAACAAGTATTGCTAAACAGCTGCATTTACTTTCATGAAAAATCCAAAATCTTCTCAAGAAACCCTTTTGAAAACTCTATGTAATAAAGGTTATATATCTAACAAGCGCGAAGGAAAAATAAGAATCAAATCCAAAAACATTATACTGAGAATAACACGAAGAAGCTACTCACAAGTTTACAACAGCTAGCAATGCAAACTAATCACTTTTCTAAAACTCTCAACTAAAATAAATAAAACAGTTTTGAATCTATTAGTGCCCATAACAATTTTAAATGGCTATTATTCTTCTCCTTTACATTCATAAGCTGCTATATATTCTCTACAATCTAAAGCATAATAGGTAAGATAAAAGCAAAGAAAAATCTAAAGTCATGATATGAACTATACCAAATTCTCACTAATAAACCTAAGAATTTGAATCTGGGAAACAGTAAAAAACTAAAAGAAAGTGAAACAAAAACAAAACTAGAGCAACAGAGTTCATGCCACTGCTTGAATCTTCATGTATAGCTTCAATCCATTGCATCAGTTCCTCTGCTTAGCCTCTTATCCTAGGCTTTAACCTGCTACAAATGCACCCTTTGTGATCAAATTTCTAGATATTATGAAACCAGAATGAACAAACCTTTGTGAGGAAAAGGGGAATGTTACTTGTTCTGTGTAGGATTTGGTCTGCTGGGTGGTATCCTTCTAAGGCTAGCAGCTACCTCAGGAACAGTTGGATTTGGTTTTCTAGGTGGTTTTTTTGTAAGGCTAGCTGCTACCACAGGCTTCTGAGATGATTTTTTCTCTTCTCTATGAAAATATGAATATGAAAGAGAATTGGAAGTTTGTGACATTTTTGAAACTAAGGATGAAGAAGGAAGAACCCTAGCTTGGGACATAATCCCCCCATATGAAAGGATCAATGTCATGGCAAAGATAGCAGCAATCATTGAACTGCATAAGGAATTCATGGTCTTTTCTGACTTGGAGGATGTCTTTCACTTGCTCTATATATGCTTCTTACAATGATAAGAGTGTGTGTATATTTACATATATGGATTAAATATATTATAATAAAGTATTGATTACGTGTATGTGTAACATACTAGTTAGGTTGATGATATATATTAATAGTTTTGTTGGGTAGTGGGTTGGACCAAATTTGAAAATGCAGTGAAGGGTATCATGTGAGAAATCTTTGACTAGTTCATGAGCTTACAAGTCCCAAAGCTAAATCAGCATGAGATTAGGAAGATCGTTGATTATAGGTTTGTGGGGTGCATGTCACGTGATGTGGAACGTGGTTTATTTACAGTTGGTGGGTTGGCAGCTTTGGATTCTACTGTTTCAGAGGTTTACAACTGCAATCAACTGATGAATGTTGCTCAAACCAAGGTGAGGCAAATGGCTTTGGTTTAAAAAGACTGAGTGAAAATCTTAAAAAATTCTACCTCGTGAAGTGTAGTCATCAGAAAATACTACACGTTGTATGCAGTCCTAAAAGTGCTCTCTAGAAGAACATCAGCATGGTTAAGTTAAGCCACTCTTGGTTACCTTGCTTGGAGTTTCCTTCCTAATCAAGAGAAGGCAAAAACAAATTTAATTCTTCATTATCTATATTTAAACTAATTAAAAAGTAAGTGAAAATAATGACGAGTAATATAAAAAGTAAGTAAAATTATTTTGAATTTTGAAAATGACAATTGTATAGAAAACTTTAAAATAAAGAATAGAAGTATTGTTTATGTAGTTTCAAAATTTATAACACACTATTTTTTTTAAATTAATGTATTAAATTATTTTATTTCTGAATATTTTAAATATTCTGTTACTATTTGATTAACTATAAAAAAAGATGTAAATTTTTAAAAAATTAAAAAAAAAAATTAATCCAACTTTATCTTAGGAAGACATAAAAGTCTATCATAATTATATGAACTAAAAGTGAAGAACAAAAGAGTGTTTGCATATATATATATATGTTTGTATGTATGTGCATGTGGGTAAGCGTGTCTTATCATGAATGTAAACGTACATTTAGAGAGATAAAACTATCCTATGTATAAGCTATGAATTGGTCATGCAAGGCCATATAAAAACGAACGAAACAAAATGAATGTAACAAAAATGTTATTACGGAAACTTAAGGTGGGTGATGTAAATCAACAACATTAAGTTTAGTATAAAAATTAAGGTAAAGGGCTCATGAGATGGGCTTAGTAAAAATGTCAACAACTTAAAACATGACAGGAATGTACTTGACAACGAGTTTGTTTTTTAGCACTTGATCATGAACGTCATGTCATGTAGATCGAGTTCAAAGTCTTTGGTGTGAGAATGAAGAAGAGGATTTTGAGTGAGAATAATTGCACTTTGTTCTCCGAGTAAACAATAGAAAGACGTAGTTTATATAGACAAGAAAGAACCCATTTGATATCAGTTACAGCAGAAGCAAGTCTACAGTATTCCGCCTCTATGGAGCTATGCAACACAACCTTTTGTTTCTTGGATGATCATAATATAAAATTGGAGCCAAGATAAATGCAATGGTTAGAGATGGACTTCCGATCATCAAGATCAGAGCCTCCGTCAGCATCAAAGATGCCTTTTATAGTAAGATGCGAGCTCAGGTTGAACAGAAGATCATATGGGTGCTAATTCCAATTTCGTATACGATGAATGCTTATTTATGTCCACATTTTAGATTTAATTTAAAACTTTTAGTAGAATAATTGTATTTAAATGATTGATTTAAATAAGGTTTGTTATGATTGCCTTTATTGGGTATGAGAATTAAAGAGACTTAAAATGTGATTTTTAATTGCATAAATTATTTTGAATATTTTAATGTTTGTTGATGCAGTTGAAATTAAAGTTTGAATTACAATTTTGAAAAAGAGAGAAAGGGATAAAGTGTCAATAGAGAAATTTTTTTTGGCTTCTTTACAATTTTGGAAAATTAAGAACTGTCTAAATGGAATTTATGAGACAATTTAGTTGATATTTTAAAGATAATTAATTAAATCTAGAAATATAGGAAAGATCTTTTAAATATTTTTATAATTATCTAAATCTTTTAATTATTTAGAAGATATAAGATAAAAGATCTTATCAAGAGAATTAATATTCAGAGTCCAATCTCAATCAAACCCTATATAAAGAGATCCAGGGAGACAGGAATCATAACTCATTCATTCAGACTCCTCTACTGGAAGCAAGCATCTACCACTCCTCTCACTTTTATTTTACCATGTGTTTCACTCCATTCATGGAGGACTAACCTTTTAGGGCTATTCCACTATAATTTCATTATGGATTCTAAGGTTAAGTTGAATTATTACATTTGTTCCTTTTGATTATTTATTTGAGTTTTTCTTCTTCCATGTCTTTTATCTCTCAGTCATTTTGTCTCATAAGGTTTTGAATCTACATATATTGATCATTTGAGTTCAAGGGTTTCTAGGTTTATTGAGAATTTACTTTGGATGAATTTAGGAACTTTCATGTGATTAAACGGGTTTTTGCTACTATTGAGAATGTACTTTGGTTTGTGTAATAATTTCAACTACAATTAATTGATAATTTATCTTGATTAATTAGTTTTTAATCTGGTAAAGGGATTTAAGAATAGACATAATTAAGCACAATATGATTTGATTGAGAATGTACTTTGGTTGAATTCATTGTGAGTAATCTAGAAAAGTCTTGCATTTGATTGAGAATCTACTTTGATTGATTGTGAGATCACCCTCAAATTAATTAAGAATGTACTTTAATTAATTTGAAACCCGAACAATAATCAATTAAACAATAATTTGTGGATAATCGATGATGAATCTATCTTGAAAAAGCAGTGGAATTAGCCTATTTCATTATAAGTGTTTCTAAGTTTCATATTTATTCTTTAAACATTAACTTCATTAGCATAGTTTCTCACTTTTATTCTTAAGTATTGCATAACATTCAAAAGAAACAAATATTGAAAAGCAATTTTGTATTCATTGGGAGACGACTCAGGATTACTTTAACCCTATGTACTTTCTTGAATACTACTTGGCAATACCTAAGTTGCCTTGAAAAGTAGTATGAATTTGATAGCTTCAACGACAACGTATCAATATCGAAGAATCCTTTTAATTGTTTCTAGTGATGTTGTTGAGCTTATTGCATGAACTAACATGTTGACGACAAATGTGATGTTTGGTCTCGTGAATGTGAGACATTACAAAGCACCTACAATTTGGCGATAGAGAGTATGATCATTGAACGTAGTTGTTTCATCAACACGTAACTTGAGTGACAAGATCATCGAAGAAGGTTAAGGATTGACGTTAAGCATGTTGGCTTTGACTAGAAGATCATGAATATACCAGGTTTAAGTCAAGTGGAGAGAACCAGTAGATGTCCAATGTGCTCCAATCCGCAGTTTTACAGACAACCAAGACCATATACCTTATTTGATTTTAAATAATTATTTAATTTTATGTATCTATGACAGCGGTTCTAACGATAATCGATATCATATATCCTTAAAATTAAATAATTATTTAAAATTAGATAGGGTTTATAGCCTCGGTTGTTTGTAGAACCATTGTCAAAAGAGTTTTTTTGCTTCGGTTATTGTTA
Source organism: Vigna reflexopilosa (assembly GCA_027742785.1). NCBI lineage: Eukaryota > Viridiplantae > Streptophyta > Magnoliopsida > Fabales > Fabaceae > Vigna > Vigna reflexopilosa. The sequence goes on along the minus strand of CM050925.1, from coordinate 28,061,590 downwards.
TAATCGATGCCACATGCCTCATCTAACATGAAATAATTATTTAATTCAAAGTTCTTTGGCCTCTGTTGCAACTAGAACTAAGGCCATAGACCATTTTTTGCCGTAGTTTTTGCCATAGCCAATGCCTAAAGTTTGAGCTTTTTTTTAAAATATATTTCTTTATTTCTGTTTCATCCTACACATATGACTTGCATATCAAAACCAATAACCATAACACAGAAACAAACCAAAATATAATTTCCAATTGAAAACAAAATTATAAGTCAAAATCAATGCAATTGTACAAATTATGATGTCCCAATGTACAAATTATTATTTCCTAATAATTACATATTATTCTACATTTCTATACATATTTTGTGTAGGCTTTCCTTATGTAATGAATGGACTTGTGATGAATAGGAAGAAGGGTGTTCAATTTTTGCACAAAACACAATTATTTAAATTAATGTATATGATTTCCAAACAATGGAGAAAAAAAAATGATTTAATGCAAATATTACTGTTTTCCAGTCATTTGTAATATGGACATGATTAATGGTCGTCATCCAATGCATTACATAGTAATCACACTCATATAAGTCAGTTTGTTTATTATACGACAATATATCATCATAATAAATAATTGAGGAACATCATTGGAATAAAAAAATTATAAGAAAGTATGGACGAAAATACCAAACATCGAGGGCCAACCATCCAAGCTTTTTAACCGTAGCAATTGATTTTCCTGACAACATCATATTTGTTGCAATTGAACTATTAAAAAAATGTTTTAGCATACACTTATATTACTTGTCTAAGATGTTTGGGAGGAGACACGTGCAATGAGAAAAACCACACAACGTGTTCTGGCAGGAAAACCATAAGTAGCTAACAATGATGCCTGAATTTATAATAACTTAATTTTTATAGCTTATAATCATAGATGGAACTTACAAGTTAACAAACTATACTTATGCAGCAATATAAGGGACGAAATATATTTCCTTCCCCGGTGCAAAGCAGTTGGTGACGTATGCTTGAATGTCATCAAATTTATTGTTTTCATGAGTGAGTTACGGGCCTATGAACCCATATATATCATTCACCCCATATTGTTACTTACACCAAACATATACTTGAAAACAAAACATTTATTTGATATAAGTAACTAGATAAATCAATTTTATATAAAGAACTGTTCAAAAGCTTACATCATCCATAACTAAATAAGGGTAATATTGAGCTCTTCTTTCCCTAACGCAAGCCCTAAGACGTATTGGTGGTGTCATGAGTACCAGAGCTCAGGGAAGCCATGGAAGAACAACAACACTAGTGAGAGTGTTTTTTTTTTTATTTATTTATGATTTTATTCTTTGTTTAATCGAGACCTAATAGTGAATTTTATGCTTCAATTCATAATTGAGGTAAAAAAAACAACTCTTTTTTACCTTGGTCGAATAAGTTTCTATTGTTAAACTGAGATACAATATTCAAAATAGTTAGTGTCAAAACTATTTTCTACACTTGTAATTTCTATCTAATCAAAATCCTTTGAAACTTAGTGGTTATGACTATTAAATATTTTATCTACAAGTTATTCAATAATACTTGTGTCTTAGTGTTAAGGTACCTTATAGACATATACTTATTTGTACGTGTGCTTTTAATTTTTTTTTCCAACACTTACTTAGATTCGGAGACACATGAAAGATTATGTATTTATATACTGTTAGATAATTGAAATTTAAGTATTTATTGAATTTTTTTTATTTAGAATTGAGCCACCCTTTATTTTGTATTTGGTTTTTTTTTTCTTGTTGACCCAAATAGTCAAAGGAAATGTGTAAATGATAATCTTCGATGAGATTATCAACAGAAAAAAAAAACAAGGAATTATGTTTCTCTTGATGGATTTGTTAATTCATTAATTTGTTTCTATATTCTTTAATTTAGCTTTTTCTTCTATGTATATGTATTTAGTTATCTCTTATACTTAGGTCATCTTTAAGATTTTTTTTTGGGTGATAAACAAATAACCATTTTGAAAAGCCGATTATCATTATGGATGGAGTTAGGCCCATTGTACAGTCTTCGGCCCAAAAATATAAGGTTTATTATTCCTAATGCTTTTTCTTCCTCCACTCCACAATTTCTTTACGCACCTCCAAATTTTCAAAATGATATTTTACCCTTTGAAAAGGTGAATTCCACAATGCATATTCGGAAAAATTTTCAGAATTTCTAGCATAAAATTAAATTTTCAATCCTATTATCATAATTCATATATTACCATATATTCACATAATGCAATATTAATTAATTCTTATTCAAAATAATGATAAAATTTCATAAACAATATTTATCCATAAATGTTGATACTTCAATGCAATTAATTTTTCAAAGTATACTAGATAGTTGTAGTACAAGTATCGTATCCACAATAATCGTAATGTTTAAAACATGTTTGATTTAAATAAAATATTGTTTGGTTTGTATAAAATGAAGTGAAAACACATTTGGTATAAAAAAGTTCATTTAATATAATAAAGATGGGTTGAGATCACAATTCACCACTCATTCCTCTCTTTTACTAATCCAATTTTGCAATTATTCATTTCATGGGATTACTATTTAAATGCAACTCTAGATCCATTCCTCATCTAAAGTCTAAGATAATCAAACTCTGGTATGACTCATTAGCGGTTTGAATGAATAACTTATTTTAAGTTCAAAAATCTATAACCAGATAGAACCATTCCTAGAATTTAAAAGCATGAGAATAATTAGTTGGACCACAACTTGAAATCAATTCTCACTCCATCCCAAACCAATAAAATAAGAAGAGTAATTAATTCATTCAATAACGTGCAGAAAATAATTCACAAACATATAAATAAAATCAAACTTAAATAAATAAAATATTATCCGTACAGTAGAGTTCAAATAGTTACACCAGACCTTAACACAAAAGAATCTAACTCCTCATAATGGTCCTAAGAAATACTTATCTTAGGATAGCCATAACTTTTTTATGCTCTCTAAAGATACAATAAGCAATGAGATGGAGCTTTATAAAGCTCCTTGACTAGCCTAATATTCTCTCTAAAAATCTGTCCAAAAAGACTTTACAAAAACTCTCTCTAAAAGAATTCATCAAAATAGAAGTGTAACTCTATTGTTATAAATTGTTCATGGCAATGTTCAGCTGGACACTTGTTATAAATTGCTTTGTGACCTAGTCTCAACTTTGATGCTTAGCTTCTAAGGTAACTTTTGTAAGAAAGAGTCTCCATGGATCAAGTACAGGTTTGGTGCTTGAAGTTTTTTCTTCATGAGGGTTTTCTTCCTATGGCTCGAAACCATTTTTTCTGCTTAGCCCCATCCATACAGTTCAACCTAGATCTATAGTATTTTGTATCAAATCTTTTGGTTTTTTCCATAATTCTCTCCTTTGGTGTCTTGATCTATAAAACAAGCTAAATTAGGATGTGTTAATGCAAAATTATCAACAATCAAAGCTAGGTAAGTGTCAAAAACCATATAAATTTTCTCTTAAATTAGGCATTTATCAACTCCCCCAACTTTAGCTCTTTGATTATCCTCAATCAAAGTAATATGGACAATATAGAGAATTCATCAAGAATTCACTCAGCTTATTCTAAAGAACACATATGTAGGGGAATTTTCACAGCTTGAGATTATGTAGAATCACTTATATTTTTCTGTGTTTGATCATTTAAGAATCAGCTTAGTGTTTTCTCTCATTACAAAAATGCAAGTTCTTTTTGAATTTTGTACCTTGTTTCCAACTTTCACCTAAACATAATTAGCATGGATCATTAAGGTCTTTGTTGTCTTGTAACGTGACTAGGCTACAAAGGAACTTGGTTTTTCAGTATGAGTAAGATTCACCGAAAAAAATAGAGTAAAACAGTATGCATGGCTCGTAAGTGTCTTAACTTCCTTTCTAACCTTTTTCCTTGACCTGTTTTGTATTTTTACTTCCTTATCTCAGGTCTTTATCTTGTTCTTTTGCACCTTTTCTTTCTTGATACAATTAGCTCTTATTTAGGTGCATTCAAATCCACTTTTCTTGAGGTCTTTCTATTTTGTCATTATTATAGAGATCTCTCCTTTCCTTTTATTTGCTCAATTATGTTCAACCTTTTTCCTTTGCTTTAAGTCACACATACGATGAAAAAAAAGGGTAGTTTTGGTACTTTTTAGTTTCATGGTGCATGTATATCTCAAGGCTAGGATGCAAAAAGGATATATCAACATTTTTTTAGGTTGGCTATTTGGCTCTGGCTTCGAAATTTACATGAAAAACATGCCTTTGATCATTTTCATGCCTTTCATGTTTCGACTTAAAGCAGAAACTTAACACAAAATCCCCAAGGTACTTGACAAGTTGTTTCCCTCATATTTCACACATCTCACTATTATTCAGCTTCTCTTCTCACTTGGTTAGTCCACTCACTGTATCAATCTCTCACTGTTATTTTCCCTATCAATGTGTACAATCTTTCCAATTCAAAGAATTCAATTTTGTCCTTGTGTTTGCAAGTCCTAGAGTTGTCACAGATTTCCATCTAGTTCTTTTTCCAACCAATTTTTCAAAAAGGATACTTTAAAAGGCTTTCAAGAGACATCACAAATATATACAACCTAAATAACTACATCTTGTTCATGCAGAATTTAACTACTAGTTGAAAATAAAAGTGTAGGAAATTAAAATTTAGAATCAAAAGTGAACAAATTTAAAATAAACTGGCTTTTGGTGGGGTATGATCAGTTGGGGCATCCATTTAGAGAATTGACGTCAAATAACTCCTCATCTTCAGCCTCTTCTTCAGTAATTCCGGCATCCTCTTCAGCTTCTTCCTCATCAGTTATAGCCTCTTTTGTTGTTCTAGCAGCTTCCTCCACAGTCTCTAGCCTAGGCTGGTTCGTTTGTTGGTCAGCTATAGGCATATTAGGGGCAACAAGCATGTCAGGAGCAGGAGAAAAAACTTTATCTTGCATATTTTGTTAATGGATTTCTCCTTTAGTCTCCCTTGAAAGAATGGGTTGTCCCTAGGCCATGCAACAAATTCATGAAATTGTTGAGGAGTGATGCAAAAGATAGGCTAGTGTTGTTGGAGTTGAATAAAAAAATCATATAAAATTTGATGAAGGGCAGTGTGTTCCCCGTGGCAAGCTGCAAGCAACAGATTGCTGCATACAGGAAATCCTAGTCATGATGGATAAAAGAGCTTCCTTCTACTCATTAGAATGGTCAAACCTCGGTGCTGGTCTTGGTGTGGCTCGTGGACGTGGTGCAGTGTCCTTTGCATTATCAAATGCATTAATGCAGTTTGAATTGATGTAGGCTTTAGTAATTGTGAGCCTCAACTTCCTTCTAGGGTGTTCTGGGATTGGCATGCCCTACATCTTGCATATCTTTGTGATCAAGCTTGGAAAATTGAGAGGTCTTGTTCTCCTCTCTATGTGAGTTATGAGATGGCTAATTTGAAAATCTCTTCAGTGATGATGTCTGCTATGTCCATCATATAGCCTCTCATAATGCAGTACAACATTTGGGCCTTCTCAGAGGTGATTCAAGAAACATGAGAGTTGGGGATGATATTAACACACAGAAAAGTGACCTATATTCGAGTAATGGTCTTCATGTTTCCCCTGTTTAGCCTTTGGGGTTGGCCATTCTTTCTCAGCCCAAGCGTGCACCCAAGCACATAGAGTAGACCAGTCATTGCTTTAAATTGATGTCACTCATCATGTTGTAAAACTCAGTTCTCTTTATGTCATATATGAGAGTAGTTATCTCTAGATACCTCCTTATAGTCTCCCTATCATAATTCATTATTTTCCCTTTTGATCCAGGAAAATATGTTCTTGTCAAAGTGTTGGTGTGGGTGAGCATTGGGGAAAAACTCACGGACAATGAGTTGATTATAATAGTCAATTTTCCCAATGTTTGTTCTCTAGAACTCATCAAATTCTCCAGGAATCAAACTCAATCCTTCTCTCGACCATAATGGATCTCTCTTACAGGGGTTGGGGTGCATGGTGTTTCTTCCAGTTGAAGCAACATGACTAAGACGTGGTCCCCTGCCTAATGCAGTAGGTGCTCTGGTTTTTACTCTTGCCCTCAACTCAACCAATTGTGGAGAGGGTATTCTTCTTAAAGATGATGAATCTTCAATGGTCTCAACAAGAACAGGGCTTGCTTCCCTCTACTTTTGGTTGTAGCTGAAGTAGCTTTCCCCTTCTTGGAGGGAGGAATCTCATGAATGGGTTTCCTCTCAGGAGCCATTTGAAAAATCAAAACACACATTAATCAACACCTTTCAAAAGAGTCCATTTAAATATATTAGACCCTCATAATTTCATCTTTTCTCCTTGTTAAACACAATCACTGTTACATTTAGTCCTTCCTCAAAGAAAAATTCCACATGCATGATCATGAAAATTATTTCATGCAAATTAAAAGCATGTGCAGTTTGGATTATTAGCACATGAAACAAGAACAACTTTTCACATAAGAAAACCAGACACGCAAGTGAAAAAAATGTGAACTTTGGGGAATTTTAAGCAGTTTCAGAATCTACATGCTAAAATTTGCATTATCCATGATGAAAGTCCACTTGAAACGCACATGGAAGAAGGTTTAAACATTAATGGGTTTCCAAGAAAAACCTAGGTTTGAGAAACCTAAAACATTTTCGTGTAAAGAAAGAGATGAATGAGAAAAATTGCATGATGATGATGCAATGAGAGAGGGTTGATGGAAGTCTTAAAATTTATTGGATGTTTAGAAGTTTGGAAGAGGAGAGAAGGGAAAGAGAACGTAGGTTTTGAAACTGATGTTTAGTGAAGAAATTTTAAATAAGAGTAGTTTAAAACTTCAAATTTTTAAAAGAGTAGTAGTAACTTGACATGCCCACGTGTACTTTACATTCATTTTATAGAGGTCATTTATTAAAAAAAACATGCACAATAATTTAGGTGAAAGGAAAAAAATATCATTTTTTTTAGAATAATTTAGGTGATTTTAAATAGGTTTAAACTATTTAGGCGTCCCTATTTTGGTTAGGTATTCCCAATTTGGTCCCGTTCTTTTAAACTTTTCCACTTGAGTCTTTATAAGTGTTAATTTTAAACAATTTAGCCCCTGCCGTTAAAAATCGTTAACGGTGTTAAAATTGTGCACATGTGGTTGTCTGACGTGTTAAACGTTTTACTGATTTGCAAAACGTGGCAGTGTTTTGAGTGAAACGTGGCGTTTTATCCTTTCATTAAAAAAGGATTATGACCATTATTTTATAAAATGAAATTAAATCAAATTAGTATTTCTTCTTATGAGCAACAGGGATCCCCCATGAAGAGAGATAGGGCCTGGGACCAATCCTGCTAAGAAGAAGAAGCTAAGGGCTTCCAATGGACCGGCAGACATAATCACCTCTCCGTGTTCCCGCAAGAATGTGTGGTGGTGCCCCCCCATCTGGTCGCGGTACAGGGTTCCGATAGCGCTGGAGCCCGCCAGAAGCAGCCTCTCTACGGTGGCGTGAATGACGACCTTGATGTTTGATGAACGAGCGTGCTTGAGAAGATCCGCAGAAGTGTGTCTGGTGCCAGAGCTGTCGAAGGTGAAGCCCCCAATCTTGGTCCCCTTGGCGTGGTCCAGAGTGAAACCATTGTATGGAGTGACCCCTGCTTCCACCAACCCATCGCGAACCGTGGATTGCCACGTCTTGAGGTTGGGTCTGAACACGATTTCCTTCTTCATCCACCTGTAGGAGTGGTTCACCAGCGCTAGGTCCCAGGGCAACCCCGACTTCACGAAGAAATCTCGGGGAGCTTGGCTGTAGAAGCCCGCATTGATGGGGTTGGTGAAAGCCTGGGCCGGCGGGCGTGGGGCACTCCCTCTTCGGAAATGAAAGCCTGGGCCGGCGAGTCCTCATTCTCGGCGTTCAAGAGGTTGCTCAAGAACCCTTCTTGGTTGATGAGGTCGGGGTTCCCGGTCCCAACGCCTCCTCTTTCCAGCACAAGCACCTGAAACGACTGCGAGAGCGTCGCACACAAGGAATTCCATTGCTTCTGATTTAATTGAATCCCAATTTCTTTTCGATTTAATTCTACCCAACCCTAATTCCCTTTTTGATTTAACTGAACCCTAATTTGATTTAATTTCATTTTATAAAATAATGGTCATTAATCCTTTTTAATGAATGGATAAAACGCCACGTATCAGTCAACACTGCCACGTTTCGCAAATCAGTAAAACGTTTAACACGTCAGACAACCACCTGTGTACAATTTTAACACCGTTAACGATTTTTAACGGCAAGGGCTAAATTGTTTAAAATTAACACTTATAAGGACTCAATTGGGAAAGTTTAAAAGAAGGGGACCAAATTGGGAATACCTAACTAAAATAAGGACGCCTAAATGGTTTAAACCTTTTAAATAAGAGTAGTTTAAAACTTCAAATTTTTAAAAGAGTAGTAGTAACTTGACACGGCCACGTGTACTTTACATTCATTTTATACGGTTCGAGGTCATTTATTAAAAAAAACATGCACAATAATTTAGGTGAAAAGAAAAAAAATATCATTTTTTTGGAATATTTTTCTTTCCCTCTCTTTGTTATTGTTCGAACTTTTGCTTTAGGCTAGGTTTTTTTTTCCTCTCCTTTGTTATTCGACATTCATTGTTTACCCTTTCATTCCCATTTCATTTTTGCTTCTAACCTTTGTTGGATTTAGTGTTGGATTTGGTGTAGCTTGCTTTGAAAGCCAGTTCTATCGAAGATTTTTAAGATTTGAATATTAAATGGTTTGGTTAAATTTCCTTGGCATAAAACAAATTATTTCTTTTGTTTAGTAATCAAATTACTTTCTCTATGCTCACTTCGTCTTTATTGTTTTTTTTTTCACAAGAACAACACCGAGAAATGGAACCTTAGGAAGAATTTGATATTGATGAAAGTGATGTTGATAATTTTATTCATTGTTGCAATTTGAATAACACTATGATTCCAGGCCCTACTGGCGCATACAGGAAGCTATGGTAAACCATTGAATAAATGAAAACAATCCCACAAACCAATTTTTCAATGACATAGCAAAAGTAAGTTTTGATCGTGACTTCACATTCAATGCTTGGCTATGGGCAGAAAAATTCATTGACATCCATGGTAAGTACACTACTTCAGAATTCGTCTATATATGCATCCAAAATACATGATTTGGGGAACATTATTGAAATAATACTTTCATTTCTAGGATTGTTGGTTAAACATGAGGTTGACCATATCTCAACCTTTGATTTGTTGAAAGGAACATATGTAGTGATGTTGTTGTGATGTGTTGTTAAAGCTTGTGAACATAACAGATTTCGTGACATGAAAATAGTAATTCAGGTTGGTTGATGTATATTGCTAATGGGTTTAAGGAAATGTTAAGTTACTTTGACTAAGAACTTTAACTCATTTTATGGAAAATGTACCTCTTTACAGGATCTAACAGGGACTGCAAAAGTAAGTGTTCACCGCAAGGTCATTGATCATCCTTAAGTAGCTCCACACTTAAAAGTTGGAAGTGTGATAATCCTAAAAGATGTAACAATTTGTTTTAAAAAAAAAGTTACTTTATCCACGTTATATTCCGATATGAGTATATCATATAAAGCATTAATGTGTGAACAAGTTGCAATTTTTTCACCAAAATGCGGAACATACTACCTTAACATAACACTTAACAATGTTGTTATCGTATACTTTACAATTGTTATGAATTATGGTTTTTTATTTTTTTCTTAACTTTTTTTGAACACTTTCAGTGATAGTCTAGGTATGTGTAAGTGTTTGGAACTGATATTGGCTACCAAATGATAACCTAGTATGTCTATCACTACTACTTGTTACCAACAAGCCTCCAACACGTACCTTTGATGACATCCTTAGCAAATTCATTCCACTGGTTGACAACAACGACAAGCCTGAAGGTAGTGTGATTGGTTACACCCCAACTAGTGGATGATATGAAGCAGTGGAATGATGGATCATACCGTGAGCGGAGTTTATGTTTGTGCACGGGAATCAAATGGCAGCGGAAGAATTGGGTTCAGTGGATGATTTTGGTGGATGAAGATCTTTCGGTGGATGTGGTACTAGATCAGACAGCCTTCCATCCCTAGAAGGAAGCTAGAGGAGAGAAATGGGAAGCTCAAGGAAGATGAATTTTGGCAGAGTGAAGGGTTGGCTTCAAGGCAGGAAAGGCTCACTCATATTTATTCAAAAGTCCCATTACAAGCAATGGAGCAAGTTATTTAAAGGAGAAACAAAGCCCCTGACTCACGCCTACACTTAAATACGTTAGCTATGATACAATGGAACAAGTGCCAGCTGTGCAAATGGGAAGAAAACGTGAAGAGCCACACATTTGAAACTGCTGAAGCATTTTTGAAGTTGCTGGATGCACATGGATTTTTCTAGATGCACATGATGTCCTAATGCTCACACTGAGCGCAAGTTGGAGGGTGCTAAGTGGTGCAAGCCCTTTTGTTCTTCAACCAAGCTGCTGAATATGACTCATGTGGGCTTCCAAAGCAGCTTGCTGGGCAGCTGGACAGTACCTTTATGCATCCAAGTGAAGATTCCAACATTCCTCCAAGTGACGATTTAGCTTGCTTCTCCATCTTGATGTTTCCTTGCTTCTTCCCTTGATTTATCAAGTTTCTTGGCTAGTTGAACCATGATCTCTAGCTTTATTAGACCCTACAAAACACATATAAACATATTAAAGAAAATCCTTCTAAGACTTGAGAGAAAAAAGATCAAGAAAGAGCTTTTAATAGTCCTTCTTTACTTTCCTTTCTTAGCCTTAGCTTTAATTGGTACTCCTTTGAATGGAATGCCCTAAATGGGTTTCCATCACACTGGATCAAACAAGAACATTGATTATGGAAAATTTTGAGGACTTTGAAATTTTCTATTTTTTATTTACGATTTATGATTATTGTGAGTGTGGAATATTATTCGTCTTTACATAGATGAGTTTTGTAGTTTCATTGTTAAGTACTAAAGTCAGCTTCATGGATCTGTTGCTGCATTGATTAGTTATGTACTTTATGTTATGTTGTAAGTTCTATATCAATGATGTTTTGATGTAAAAAAATAGTAATAATACTTTGACACAGTTATTCACTTTGACACTCAAACGACACGTGTGGGTCCCAATAATTTGAATATTCATTAAGGGTAAATTTGGAAAGTAAAAGGAAAAGTGTTTTGAAATGTTCGGAGTTGATTTTTTGCATCAGAATCCCTAATCTCTGTCCAGTATATTGATGCTCTCATGTGTGCCCAATATTTCTTTCCTCTTGTGCTCAAATTGTAAATGCGAAAGCAGTAGCTTCAATTCTCTTTGTCATCCCCCACTGAGGCGAAAGCCATCGAAGTCAAGTTACGGGCTTAACATTGTGAGCTGTTTTGATTCCCTTTTCTTCTCTACCAATATATTGTTTATTTTTGTTTAGGGTTTTTGAGATTGTGGTTCTTGGTTGGATTGTGGGTGTTGTGTTGGGTTGCGCAAGTTGGGTTTCGATTTTTTGATTGAGTGTGCTGGTAATTTTTTTTCAAATGTGGGTTTTGTAACTTTTGCTAGATTGTGCCTCTTTTTTGTGATTTTTTCTTGTTAACTTTGGGAAGGAACTTTTCACTTCCATTTTCCAATTTTTGTGTCATCTCTCCTACTTCATTTCATAAAAAATAATGAGATCGAATATAAATATTAATGATTGTTATGAAATGTGAGTGTATAGAATGTGTTTATGAAATGTTTAGGTGAGATAAGAATGGTTTAGTAAAGGATGAGAGTAGGGTCATATTTTCATTTTGAGCCTAGATTGAATTTCTATACATTTAGTTGTTTACTTTAATTTGTGGAAGTAAATTGTTTTACATTATGAAAATTAAGGTTAACTATTTTATTTAGAATTTGGAAGATTAGTTTAATTGGATGCATTATTAAAGTAAATCGAAGTGCATATCAACCTGAGTAACAAACTAGGAATTTTGTATGCATAAAATTTGTACACTCTGATATTGAAATTTGGGTGCTTTCATTTCCCAACATGTGAGATTTTCAAGTGCCATTAACGGGTGTTTCGGTATTTCTGTCCAAAAGTTACACGTTGTAAGCTTTGTTACACGTTCTTGCCAAAATTGTGAGATGTCGTGTTTAGGTCATGTTTTTATGGCTTACAACAAATGAAAGTATAGTTAACAAACATTATTGTCGTATAAAATTGTTTATGAACAGTATCATAAAAGGGCCATAATGGTTCCTACATAAAGATGTATTTGGTTTAAGTAATTTAGTATCTTATTCATCATGTAGGTCATGGTATAATATGGCAGGAGATATAGAATTTAATTTTCTCTCTTGGACCTACTTCGGTATAGGTGGAAATATCTTATTCATTAAATTTTTTATTTGATATGCATTTCAACTCATCATGACAGACTAAGAGTTGAAAATTGGAAAATGGAAGTGAAATTGTTGGTCTGTCATGATGAGTTCAAATACATATGAAATGGAAAATTTAATGAATAAGATATTACCACCTATAGAAGTAGGTCCAAGAGAGAAAATTAAATTTTATACCTCCTACCACATTATACCATTGCCTACATGATGAATAAGATACTAAATTACTTAAACCAAATATAGCTTTATGCAGGAACCATTATGGCCCTTTTATGACATGGTTCATAAATAGTTTTATGCGAGAAAAAGGTTTGTTAACTATACTTGCATTTGTTGTAAGTCGTAAAAACATGAACTAAACACGACATCTTACAATTTTGGCGAGAACGTGTAACAAGCCTAAAACGTGTAACTTTTGGGCAGAAATACGGAAACACCCATTAATGACGCTTGTGAATCCCACATTGTGGGAAGTGAAAGCACCCAAATTTCAATTTCAGAGTGTACGAATTTTTATGTAAGAGCGGCTGCAACGGAATGCTTAGTGTGGAATAACAAACCAAAAGGGGTTTTAATACAAAAGTGTGCCTTTTAATTTCTACTCAATTAAACTTACTAAGCAAATAATAATAAAAAATAACAAGAGTAAGGTTGAGAGAAATTTGCACAGATGATTTTATCCTGGTTCGAATCTTACCAATCCTACGTCCAGTCGCCTATCTCAAAACAAGATAAACAGTTCACTAATCACAAAAAAATTACAATAAAATCACAAAGAAATAATTTGTAAAGTTTAGAAAACACCTCTCATGATACCATAAGAGATGAGACACGCTTCCCTTAAACACACCAAGGGATGAACACCTCCTCTGAATACTTCACGAAGGATGAACACCTCCTTTGAGTCTTCACAAAGGATGAAACACTTCCTCTGAATACTTCACGAAGGATGACTTCCTCTTCCAAACATCTCCTCAGACGCACCAAGGATGAACCGACTATTCGTCTGTCACTGTAGCAGTACTTCACCAACTCCACAGACGAGAGTTTCTCAAGCCAAATAAGAACACACAACTCATAATGATTTCTGAGTTTTAGAGCACAAGAGAAGAGTTTTTGTTGATGGAAAATGAGAGCTTATTTATAAACTCAAGCAAATACTCTTTCGTCCTTCGTTTGCAACCATTTAACGCTTTTAACCGATTAATATTATTGTTAATCGATTAAAATGAGTACAACGACTAGTTGTAACGGCTAGAAAACTCCAACAGTCACCTTTAATCGATTAAAAGGTATTTTAATCGTTAGCTAATAGATTAAAAGGTATATTAATCTATTAAATCGAAGAAAGTTTGAGTTTTCAACTTTTACTTTGTTTAATCGATTAATACTAGTTTTAATCGATTAAAACAATTCGATTTTGACTCTGGACATCAATTATATAATATGAAAGTACAAGGAATCAAAACCACTGAAAATCTAAGTCCTAGACACTAAACTACAATTATTACAAAAGGTTTCCATTGCAATACAAGTCTTCATAACATCTTCTTGAATCTTGATTTCTCTTGACTTGATTTGGACATCATCAAAACTTCATCTTCATCATTTTGATAACATTTTATGCATGCAGAATGCCTACTTTGTTACTCAGATTAATATGCACTTCGATTTACTTCAATAATGCATCGAATTATACTATTCTTCCAAACTCTAAATAAAATAGGTAACCCCTAATTTCCATAATGTAAAACAAATTACTTCCACAAATTAAAGTAAACAACAAAATGTACACAAATTCAATCTAGGCTCAAAATGAAAATATGGCCTTACTCTCATCCTTTACTAAGCCATTCTTATCTCACCTAAACATTTCATAAAAAAAATATTCTATACACTCACATTTCATAACGATCATCAATATTTATATTCAATCTCATTACTTTTTATGAAATGAAGTAGGAGAGATGACACAAAAATTGAAAAATGGAAGTGCAAAACTCCCTCCTAAAGTCAACAAGAAAAAACCACAAAAAAAGGCACAATCTAGGAAAAATTACAAAACTCACAATTGAAAAAAAAAATTGCTAGAACACTTAATCAAAAAATCAAAACCAAACATGTGCAACCCAAGATAACACCCACAATCTAACTAAGAACCATAATCTCAAAATCCCTGAAACGAAAATAAACAATAGAAAGAGAAGAAAATAGATTCAAAACAACTCACAATGTTAAGCCTGTAACTTCGATAGATTTCGCCTCAATAGGAGATGACAAAGGCGACTGAAGTTGCTGTTGGGAATCTAAGTGTGAGTCTAAGTCCCACATTGGATAGAATTGAGAAATTAGAGCATTATATAAAGGTGAAAGACCCATTAACCCATTGCCTTAAGATTTTGGGTAGGGAGTGGTGTCAATCCCTTATATGATTGGGCTCAAATGTCAATGGTGTTTGTATCTTCAGGTGAACCCTCTCCTTGAGAGACCCAACAGTGGTATCAGAGTCGATGGTTAGTCTGGGTGACCAGCTCAGATGAGTATAATGATCTCTATACTGAAAGTCTTCCTGGCAAAGGATATTCAGGTAAGCAAGTCCCGTTAAGATGAACAACAGTTGGAAAGGGCTACTCGTGGTTGTGGTTGGTTGGGAATGCTTTCGCTGGAGGGGGAATGTACCTATGTGAAAGGGACTCACCCTTGAGGGAGAGATTGTTAGGAATCCAAGTGTGAGTCTAATTCCCACATTGGATAGAAATGAGAAAGTAGAGCACTATATAAAGGTGAAAGACCCATTAACTCATTGCCTTAATGTTTTGGGTAGGGAGTGGTATCAATCCCTTATATGGTTGGGCTCAGATGTTATTGGTGTTTGTATCTCCCTAGTGAACCTCCTCCTCCATAGACCCAAATGTCGCTGCTTTCGCATTTACAATTTTAACACAAGAGAGAGAAAAATATTGGGCACAAATGAGAGCACCAGTATACTAGAAAAAGATTAGGAATTTTTATCCAAAAAGCCAACTCAGAACATTTCAAAACACTTTTTCTTTTTCTTTCCATATTTACCTTTAATGAATATTAAAATTATTGGGACCTACCTCATGTCATTTAAGTGTCAAAGTGAATGAAATTTTCAAAGTATTATTACTATTTTTAAAAAGATGTATGCGAATGGTTACTCACACTAGTGTAGTAAAGGGAAATGACACTGATTATTTTCGTCTATACGCAGCGGTTCCTAAACTGAGGTAGATACAGGCGAGAGCCTTTTTGCCACGGTTCTGAACCGAGGCAGTATGTAGGGGTCTTTTGCCTCAGTTGGTTTCGAACCGAGGCTGTATATGCCTTTTTTTTATTTGTTTTTTTTTTAGAAAATGTGGACTTTTGCCTTTCAAAATCATTTTTTCTCTTTTTTATCTGGGACAACGGAGGCAGGGACGAAACAACCAAAGGCGGTGACGAACGGTCGAAGGTGACAACGAACAACGTAGTTTGCGCGAGAGAAGTAAAGGCAGCAACTTGGAACAATAGGTTAAAAAAATTTATCATGGCACCCAGTGGTGGAGGTAGCGGCGACGACCAATGGTGGAGGCAACGACGACTACTGGTGGAGGCAGCGGAGGTGACCAGTGGTGGAGGCAGTGATGACGGAGCGGCAAGCTGTTCAACTGGTGAGTTTGAGGTTGAGTTTGACTAGTGCGAGTTGAGGATGGTGGTGGTAAGAAGCTTGTGGAAGGGGAGAATGAAAGGTCTGAATTTAAAAAATCGAAGAAGCTATTACCTTGGTAAAGTTGATAATCGAGGCAATAAGACTCTACTGTCTCGGTTCTAATGACAACCGATGCGTAAACCTTTCGGACAAAATTCAAAATAAAATTATAAATGACAAAATTTAAAGATATTTCTAACTATAGGCATCAGTTTGCAGTTAAACCGAGGCATAAAGGCCTTATGAGATCGGTTCATATGGAACCGAGACAATAGAGATTGATAAAATGGATTTGAAATGTTCAAATACAGAGATTGTCAGCTTTCAACAAGACATACTGTCTCGGTTCTGCACAAAACCGAGGCAGTAAGCCTATTTTGAAAAAACTGACATGTGAAAAGTCTAATTTACAAAAAGAAAGCAAAGTTTTTTTACCTTGGTTAATCAAAGAATTAAGACACCCTTAGACATCGGTTGTAATTAAATTGAAACATATAGTTTCACAAAAATTACAAAATTTCCACTTCGATTTTTTTGAAATCGAAACTTAATGTGTGAGTTTAAAACTTTTTTTTACTAAGTGCGAATCATACTCTAATTTTTAAATTTCAACAACTTCAATTGTCCTTAAGGTTTCCGTTCATCTCTTCACCTTTCTCAACTTCTTTATTCATTTTCTACCAGGCATCCTAAGCAATTGTATAAACTAAAATGCAAAATATAAATAAAATAAAACTAGCTATTTAAGTTGGGTTGTTTTCCTATAGCGCTTGTTATATAGCACTGTATTTGTAGTAGTCTTACAAAGTCACCACCCTTTAACTCCTTGAGTCTCTGTCCATTGATTAGTCATTTCCTCTTTGACTCAGGATCTTTAATTTTAATAGCTGCATATGACTTTATTGCCTTTTGACAATGAATGTTCCAAACAATTTGAATTTAATTTTGATTAAAACAACAAAAATAATTTATCTTACTTAAATTCTGACTTCGAGATCTTTTTGTCATGATAGATTTAACAAAAGCTTAACTCATTTTCTTTCCTCTAACCTCAAAAAATCGATTTCACTATATCAAACAAAAACTAATTGATCATATTTCAAACTTAATCACACTTTTATTACAACGAAATTTTTAGAACCTGATTTCTTAAATAGAATATTCAAAATACATGAACTGCATTTTGGAACAAGTATTTTACGATATAAATTCCTAAAAAGAATTCCCAAAACATATATAATATCATTTGGAATGAGTTTTCTAGGACACTCCTACATAAAATGTATTTAAAATAGAATTTCCCGAAATATATAAAATACGTTCTGAAAATAACTTTTCATAAAGAATATTTTTTCCACAATTTCTCTCTTCTTCTTTATCACTATGGGGGCACAATAAGTAACTGTATTGTAAAAAACAATAACATATTCCATATTAAAGATTACACATGTTTTTGATTCCAAACACAAGTAATCCACGATAGTGATAAAAATATTTTGAAACATGCATTTTGAATCTTAAAAAGTTATTTTTTATTTGAAATACATGTACGAGAAAATAAAAAATTTAAGTAAAGTTAGGAATGTTAATTTATTAGGAGATTACAAGAGAAAAATATGGAGCTGCGGAAGTAAACTTCTTGTTATGAATTTTTCAGAAGTTAATGTTAAGGAAGTCATTGAAATTGGTCCACTCCGAGAGGTCAACACTTGCTTAAAATTTTTGCTTTTAATGATTTCAATAAATAATTTAGTTCTTTTAAAAAAAATTAGTAATTTTTTAAATATGATTAAATGGTGAATGATTGGAGGTTAATCCATCGTTGAAAATTGGGTTTCTTTTTGTAACCTAATATATATATATATATATATATATATATATATATGGGGTTTGTTAACGCGCGTGGCCTTAATAATGTGTATTGGATTATAATAGACAAAAATACTCTCATATATTATGGATTCTAAGTTTTAGAGTCAAGGATATTTAAATAATTTTTATTCTCAAAACTAAAAAAAAAAGAAACCCCCAAACCCTTACTCACCTCCCTCATCCCTCTCAACCTTTTCTCTTTAATCTCTTTCACTCTAACATTTTCTCTATCATCCTATGGTATATCCAACTGAAAAAAAAACTAGAAATACTCGTCGTTAAATAATTTACCTTTGTAAAGAGTTGAGTCATTGGCATATTCGCCTTTAGACAAATGTTCATTCAAGATCTCTTCAATTTCATCATCTTCACTAACCTCTCTAATTTCATCATATGCAGATGTTGAATCATCATCTGCAAATGTTGAATCATCATCTCTTAAAAAACCTTCAAGCCAATTACCAATCCCTTCTGATGTCATTATGCTTGTGAAAATTAGATAAAATTAGATAAGACAAAAATTATAAAATGAAAACTCATTATAAAATCATTTTTTGTAAGAAATTGTTTAATAGCGAGTGTTTCTGATTTTTCCCAGACGAATTACCAATTCTTTCATATGTCATTATGCTTGTGAAAATTAGATAAAATTAGATAAGACAAAAATTATAAAATGAAAACTCATTATAAAATCATTTTTTTTAATAAATTGCTTAACAACAAGAAAATGTTTGAGTGAGAGAGATGAAGGAGAAAGGATTGAGAGAAATGACAGAGGTGAGTAAGGGTTTGGAGTTTTTTGTTTTTTTTTTTTAGTTTTGAGAATTAAAATTATTTAAACATCCTTTACTTTAAAACTTAGAATTCATAATATACGAGGGTATTTTTGTCTACTATAACCCGATACACATTGTTAAAATGTACCAACTAAAAAACAGGTGTATGCGCTTTAACAAAGTATATATATATATATATATATATATATATATATATATATATATATATATATATATATATATATATATATATATATATATATAATGAGATTCTTTAAAATATTTTATTTCTTAATATACTTTTTGTCCATATAATATTACTCTATATCATTTTTTAGTGTCATTCCCTCGTTCAAGTAATTGTCAATATTAATTTTTCACGCTTCATTCTTTTTATAATTTTTAAGTTCTCTTTTTTTCAAAATTCAATTTTGTCTCTTTATCTAATTGTTTTTTCTTAAAGAATAAAACCATATGAAAATAAATTAAGATATTTAATACATACATTATTATGCAAAAAAAAATAATATTAAATTTTAACTTAACAAAACAAGTTAGTTTGCATAATTAGAATAACATGTTCAAAATAAAAGGTGTTTTTATTTGATTTATTTTATTTCGTAATTTAAACTGTAAACTACATTTTTAATGATTGGTATTCATGCACTTGAATTTCAACCACCCAATACTGGTCCAATATTTCTATATAGCATTAAAAATATAAATATATAAATTTTGGCATCAAACATTAAATAGAATAAAAAATATTACACACTATATAACTTCAGTAGCATCGAAATTTTAGCTATATTACCATCAAGTTTACACAAGAGAGCCATGTTTTACTGGTTTGAACAAAAACAAGTTACAACTAGTAATTAAGTTTAAGTCTCACAAACATAAACACTTGCTGATTATAATTACAACAAAAATAACTAGTTAGACTTAAAAAAAAAACAAAAATTCTTTGAAAATGAGCTTAAACAAATTTTCACCATCAGCAAACATAAATGCTTGTTATTTTTCTCCATTACATTATGGGCTCATACATTTTCTGCAATAGAAAAACATCAACATAAAATAACATAAAGACCAAACTAAATTAAGAACTGTACCATTCTCACTAACAAACCTAAAAATTAAAGCTTGAGAAACATTAAAACCCTGAAAAACAATACCTACAGTTCATGCCATAGCTTTGAATCTTCATATATATGACTCCAATCCATGCCATCAGTTCCTCTTCTTAGCTCCTTTTGCTAGGCTTCAATCTGTGATACATACACATGCACCCTTTTCTGTTAATTTCTATATATATATATATATATATATATATATATATATATATATATATATATATCTGTATGTATGTATGTATGAAAAACATATTAAGCAAAACATAATTAATGAAGGAAGGATAAATCTTACTTGTTCTGTATAGGATTTGGTGTTGGTTTTGGTATCTTTCTAAGGCTAAATGCTACCACACGCTTCTGAGTTATTTTGTGCCCTTCTCTTTGTAGCAAGAGTGAATGTGAATGAGATTGGGAAACAAAGGGTGCAGAAGGGTATGACCTAGCTTGGGACATTACCCCAAATGAAAGGATCACTGTCATGGCACATAGAATTGCAATCAGTGATCTGCATAAGGAGTTCATGGTCTTTGCTTATGTGTTTCTCTTCTTGAGTTATATATATATATATATATATATATATATATATATATATATATAATTTATAATTGATCACATGCAAGCAATGATTGCTATATATAAATAATGTGAAAAAATCTGTACTAATTACACTTATTTAATCAAAATTATATATGCATTTTCTATTGATTTTTATATGAAGGATTTTAAATATAATTAAATATGTTTTTAATTCTTGATCTTATATGAAGAATTAAAATTTGTCATTATTTCAAATTTTGAAATGGTCATTAAATTTTAAAAATGAATAATAATTCTTATAACTCAACTGCATCAAATTATGTTAAATGACATGTTAGATTAATGTGAGACTGAATATATCATTTGACACATTTTAACTAAAATATAATCATAAAATATCATTTAATATGTAAAAAAATTGATGTTGTTGGATTAAAAAATTATATTTATTTATTTTTTTAATTTCACAACTATAACATATCAAAGTTTGAAAAAGAAATAAATTTTAATTTTACATCTCCATAGTTTGAAACGTAAAACATATTTAATCATTTTTACCCTTTTAAATATAATATGTATTCTGGTTTATGGACGATGATGATATAAAACAATTTCTCATTCAAGTGTTCTTAAGTTAAACTTAGGACAGAATTTACCATTCAAACATATAATGGGATGTGTTGTATCAGAAAAAAAAATGTCTTGAATGAAGAAGTTATTAACAAAATTTTAGAAGTCTTCGTATTGAATCCACTATAAAATTTATAAATTTTAGTTTATTTATTGTAATAACCATATATCAAAATTATTTCTTTTGTGAAAATACTTAAATCTGCACTCTATAGGAAGACACTTAAGATTAAAATAAGATATGGATTATGTAATATTAACATGTTATTAACTATATCTATAATTTTTTTGTTAGTGGATTACACTAATCAGAATTGCAGCAAGAGTTGCGGAGTCATGTGGGAAATTAGTGTTTGATTAAGCTTACAAATCCCAAAGCTACATCAGTGTGAGATTAGGTTTATTAATTTTATTTTTCTGAAGTTTCACATGATGTGGGGTTTCCAAGCTTTGGATTCTACTAATGAATATTTCAGAGGTTTAAAATTGCAATAAACAGATCAACCAATGTGGCTCAAATCCAAACCAACATTATACAAAAACAGATTTTGTAAGTATGTTATTTCTGAACTTTTAAGTCTATTTTAAAACATATATAGATTCAACGTACGTAAATTTTAAGTTTATTGTTAACTAAGAGACTTAAAGACTTAAATTTTAAGTGTTTCTTTGACTAAATTTTTTGTCTCTATTTTATTTAATACATAATTTTGGTTCTTAATAGGTGCGGCACTCAAGATGGACGCTCAGCGTTGAAGTCCAGGCGTTTGGTAGTGACTTCAGTGAAGAAGCCAGCGCTCAGCGGCGAGGTAGTGCTCAACGGTGGGCGCGATACTGAAATTTTCCCCTTAGCGTTGGCGTTTGAGCGTTTGATAGAGATCTCCACAGCGAAGCTAGCGCTCAGCGGTGATATAGTGCTCAGCGGTGACTGCGTTTCTTCCTTTGTGCACTTTTTCATCTTTTCTTGAGTCTAACTCCTTCCTACTTCAGCTTCCTTCATTCAATTCATGTTAAATCCTGCGAAAAAAAGGAAAACCAAACATAAAACCAAGAAAACCACCTTTGACTATCTTATTCTCTAACTTAAGCAAAATTCATGATTTCAAGCTAGTTTTTAAGTCATAAACGGTGTGTTTTGAATCAAATTTAAGTATAAAAAATAACGGTTTTTGAACCGTTATCATAACCATATATCAATTTTTTTTTTGTGAAAATACTTAAATCTGCACTATATAGGAAGACACTTGATATTAAAATAAGATATGAATTATTTAATTTTGGGAAAATACTTAAATATGCACTATATAGGAAGACACTTGACATTAAATAAGATATGAATTATTTAGTAGGCTTAATTACTTACTTGGTCCATATATTAAATGGGTTTTTTCAGTTTAGTACCCGATTTTAAAAGTGTATACATTGGGTCCTAAAGTTGTAAAAATTGTATGAATTAAGTCCTTCCGTTAAATTGGCATAAATGAAGTTAACTCTACGCTGACGTGGCTATAAAATATGATCTTTTTCTTTTCGATCATATGTTTTTTCTGCATCGTCCAACTTTTTTTCTTTCTATATTTATGATTTTCATAATTGTAGGACATTTTTTTTCTTTTTCTCCTTACGCTGACGTGTTCCTCTACGCATTCCCCTTCCTTCCTCTCGGCTTGACACTCTACCGTTCGGTTCAAAAATTCTCCTTCCCTCTTCTCGGCTTGACACTTTGTCGTTCAGCTTGACTTCCATCCTTCCTTCATCTGACGCTCGGCCACTATGTGCACTGATTCACCCACCTTGTTATTATCATGCCTTGCACGTGTTACAAAAACCGCCAATCAAAAAAGCATTATGAAGCCGCCACACTCATCTTCTTCACTAGAAACCTCCATAGCTTCGCGTAACCAGGGCACCATCGGCCCACTCCCTTCCTTCACCAACCTAAATCGCGCCATTATTTATAACAGATGGAACAGTGAAAAAGACTAATGCATCGAACGGTAGAGGACGCTTGAACTAAATGGCTGAGGACCTCCGCACTTAACGGTAGAGTAACGGGTGAAGAAACAGTTGCACTGAAAGGTGGAAGACGCTTGAACCGAACGACTGAGGGTGAAAGAGCATAAGAGAGAAAAAAAAGTCTATTCACTTACTGCTTTTAATTGATGTTGAGAGGAATAGAAAAAAGAGAAAAAAAGATGACACGAAGAGGAGAGGAGAGAGAAAAAAAGTGCTAAATGCGGAATTAACTCCGTTTATGCCAATTTAACAAAAAGAACTTAATTTATACAATTTTACAACTTTAGAATTCAATATATATACTTTTAAAACCGGATATTAAACTAAACAAATTCACTTAACATAGGAATCAACTAAGCAATTAAGTCTATCTAATATTACCATGTTATTAACTATATCTATAATTGTTTTGGCTAGTGGGTTGCACTAAATTTAGAAATGCAGCTAGAGTTGCGGAATCATGTGGGAAATTAATGTTTGACTAATTAGGTTTACAAATCCCAAAGCTACATCAGTGTGTGGGATTAGGTATAATGTTAATTTTATTTTTCTGAAGTTTCACACGATGTGGGGGTTTCCAAGCTTTGGATTCTAGTAATGAATATTTCAGAGGTTTAAAATTGCAATAATCAGATCGACCAATGTTGCTCAAATTCAAACCAAGGTAGGGAAAAAAAAATTAAATTTTGTCTCTATTTTATTTAATACATACTTTTGGTTCTCTATTTAAAATAGAGACGTCTGATCCAATCTTGCATATATTTTGGTTAATTTTTTTATTAAATTAAATTTAAACTTACCGTATTCATAGTAATAAAAATATATTTAATGAATATAAATATAAATGTGAGAAATAAAAATTATGTGGATAAATTTCTGAGTAGATCAAACTTGCTAATTTTTTTTCTGTTTTAAAATTGATCCAAAGTTAAATAGCACAAAATAGAAGAGAAAAATTGTTTTTAAGAAAAAAAAAATAGCTCCAGTTTAAAAGATTAAGAAATTTTATAATCTTAGGAGATAATGATTAATTATTATAGTTCTTTTCTATAGAATTCTCAGTAAAGATTCTTAAAACACGCAATTGATTTGCAATATAAAGGAAAAAAAACTTTAATTAATACTCTTCGTTGGCACTTAAAAGCACTACTAGCAACATTAAGAATATACTAATTTCCTATAGACAAAAAATAAATCATTAACATATTTTTCTTAGAACATGCTAGTAGGAACTTGTTTTTCCTTTTTCATAGAAAAAAAAGAAGTTAATTCTAATAACATTTTTATTGCATTAATTTCATAGCTTCTTCTATTCTGGATGCAACAAGTTTCTTGATGCATTCCAAAACCTTTAAACTTTTCATCACCGTCAGCTGCAACCAAAATTTTGGATATTTATTGTTCACTTTTGCAATCATTGTTGTTAGTGCACCAATGTACCTGTTTACACATTAAACAAACAGTTCAATATTCTCACTAGTTTGTTCTTATTTATTTTGCATTGATTTGCACAAGAACACAAAATCTGTGAACAGATGAAATCAGAAGCTAAACTGAATTTCTAAGAGCAATTTTACTCTCTAAACTGCAAAAATGCACTTTACAAGGGTCAGATTCTTTCTCTTGCAACACCATGCAACAGTGTCGAGAGTTATTTCTTCTTTTGTTATGATATCATAGTAAAATTTGGCTTGTAACTTACGAATTTTCAAGAATAATATGGACTTCTTGTGGATACAAGATCATCAATGTTCTGAAAGTTATAAGTTGAAACTTTTTTCTTCTGTCTGAACATAACCTCAACTTCTACATTAAATGTTGAACAAACAGGTCGATGGTCAGAGAACTTAAATTCCTTGCGGACGTATGAAAGTTGATGGATTCCTCTTCCATGCCACAGGATTCTGTCACACCTGCAATATTCTAAATTATTCAGATTTCAAAGAGACTGAATACACAATTTGGTTTCAAAAGTTCCTGAAAGATTATAAACTGACAGTGTAATTACAAAAAGTTACACGGACACTGATGTTTGATTTGTTGACAATGAATTTGGATTCCCTATTGAGTTTTTTATGTTGTTCCTCTGTTGAACCTTCAAATACATTGATGAATACTAATTTTAATCTTTTAAAACATATTAAAACCTTTTTTAATATATTAACATGAGTGTATTTTGAAGGTTCTGGCAGAAGGAGAATACAAAAACAACAGAAATCTGAACTGGTTAACAGTGCCATTAGTTAAACTCTTTAGTTTCTTACAGAAATTGGTAATCATTTGCAACATTCATGACATCATATATAAAATCCAAGAAGTGAACTTATTAGCAAGTTATAACAATTTTTGTAAACTGTTAGCTAGTTGACAATTTCAAAGACAAATTGGAATTAGATGGAAACTCTGAGGGACCAAAGTAATGCAAGTAACATTGTTCAAGGACCAAGTTTAATGTTTATTTGAAGAAAATATCTTAATTTCTTCAAACTGAGACATACCAAGCTGGAGTTCTCCTTTTGTTCTTTGAAACCTTTACACCTTCCACATAGTAAGTGTCTGAGTTAAAGGCATATTTGTAGGTTGGTGCAAAGTAGATTTTTCCCTCTTTCCACCCTTTGAATACACGACCTGCTTCCCTTTCCATTTTAAGCTGTGAAAAGAGAAAATTGTACAATGCATTATAATCAGAAATGTAGCTAGAAGTCACAGATGCACCCAAATGTAACTCCACTTAAAATTTCAGAAGATAATGAGTATATCAATATGAATATCTTCCATTCCATTGTTCATAAAAATGAAAACCATAAAAGCTCATCACCCAAATGCTCAACAGCAATGATAAATCATAGTCAAATCAACACAACATTCTTAGTCAAAAGAAACTACCTGATCCTTGTTAAAAAGTGCAGGCCAGTCCTTCTTTTCCACGAGCCTTTTTGCATCCTCATGGCTCAAAGAGATTCTGTAATTTAAGTCCCCAAACCATATGATTCGGCTGGAGGAAACATTTCCCACATAATCAGAAAATTTGGGACCAATGATATGAAAATTTCTCAGTTTCATTAAGAACTTGAGAAATTTTTGTATTCAAACTCTTCTTAATTAGTTTCAAAAGATGCTCACTCATGATCTAAGATTCTGTCAGGCATTCTACTATGTGGTGTCTTGCAAATCCTTGGAAACTGAGTGTTCTTCAGAATCTCTATGACATCAAGATTCCTGCGAAGCTCGTCACCCTCTTTTTCTCCAGATGCCAAATGACTACAGATAAAGCAAAAACTTGTCTGATAAAAAGACATGCTCACTGATATACACCCCTGCAGCCACAAAACAAGCATGGTAATGTAGATAGTAACTACAACTTTATGTTAAGAACTTGTTTTCTATCTATTTACACTTTATATGAACTTTAGTTAAATGAAATAGAATCAAGCTTCTTAAGACTACCTTGTTGCCAAGGCAACCCATGATCCCTCGGCTAGTGCAACATACTCTCAGATGGCCAACATACTGAACAAGTTCCCTCTTCATCCAGACACTTACAAAAATTCCAACCATTTGTTTGCAAGTAACAAGACTGTATTTCATCTGGCTAGTAGCTAAGGCAACAGGAATTGAAAAATTTTCGTCCTCCTCTTCGGTAGAAGAGTCGTCCGAATTGAAGTTAGATTCTTGACAGCGAAAACAGAAATCCTTAGAAGCCTTCCTTTCCATTTCAAGAACACAGTTACAAGTTTTTAGCCTCTTTCCATTTATTTTCTTGAATGTTTTCTTAATCTTCTTTAGAGAAGGCTTTTGGAAGAATAATGGTCCGCCAAAAGATGCAGTTTGTTTTAGTCCGTTTGAAGCCAAATCTGAAGGACCATTGAGTGACTGATTCATTAGAGCAAGCCATTTTGCAGCAGGCTCATTATCCTCTAATACCAGCACATTTCCAGCATTTAAAGGGACAATCTCCTGAAAGCTGAAAAATTGAAGATATATTACATTGTGAATTAGAGTGAGTTTGTTTGAGACTTTTTTTTCTTAAACGAATCACTTTTGTTTGCTAATATAAAATAAAAACCACTTTTGAAAAATGCTCACATCATTAATATAAACTTTTAGATTATTTTGAAGAGCTAGAATGAGTAGCTTACTAAAAAATCTCTTAAAAGAAGATTATTTTTTATACAATCTAAAACACACTTTTTTCCCTTTTAGTTCAGCAAACTTGTAAAGCAGAAATCTACTATTAGACTACCTTTCTGCCTAACAAAGCGCTCCCCAATATTCAAAGCATTTTTATTGCTCAAGCAGACAACACCACATGCACCAACTATATTGGCATATGGTAAATTCATTTCATGACAAATCTGAAAGGTCTAAAGTTAAAATTCAAAATGATAAATGACCTTCTTTTTGAGAAAGTGAAGAAAGAAAGGGTAATTAGCTAACTCCCTTGAAAAAAGAAGGGGCAATTTGTTGACCAAAATCTTATTCATTGATTAAAATCAGAACTATGAGATAGATAGAAAGAGAGAGAGCATACCCCAAAACATACATATCTGGTTCATTTCGAACCTGAAGAAAATCACTCAGATCAAGATTCATAGTGGGGCATTGGCCTCCTACATTCCACGTTGCTGCAAAAACTCTGATATACAAATAACTACAATCATTAATCGGGTCACCAAATATTGTACTTTTTTTATAAAATAAAAAAGATCGATTCTTCATATAAATATACCTGAGATTTTGAACTGCTTCAGTAGAAGACATGGAAGGTTCTGAGCCTCGATTTTCAATGGATGGATCAGAAAGTGCATCTACAAGAAAAATCAGAGATTGGTCTAAGTGATCATAACAAGATGAACCTCTAGAATGGTGTTTCTGTAACATGTGAAGGGTGAGGTTCTATTGCTCTTAACATCATCCTCTAATACTCAGGGAATGTACACACAGTAAAAGCTGAGATAAGGATAGGTCATTATGGATAACAAGTTTGTACTGTAATATATTCTCAAATTGGAACAAACCAATAGATGCTCGAATTATTACCGTTAACAAGTCAATGAAGCCATAACAACTACTAATCTATTTTATTTCTCAATTCTAAAAAATATCCTTTTCCAAAGGGAAAATGGAAAGATAAGCTGTAACAAACAAAGCAGGAAAGGTATATATGCCTTTCTCAATGCCCACTTATTTTCTCTCAACAGTGAGAAAGAATATTTTGTGTCAAGATGAAACAGTGAAAAGGAAAATGAATTCATTCAACTTGCTTCATTTATTTCACCACCTGAAACACAAGTATATGAAGACATTCTTGTGAATTTACATTAAAAAAACTGAGGATGTTCCCCTCTTACCACTCTGAACTTTCAGTTATCAGTTAGGCCAGCTCATCTTCTGATCTTTACAACTAAGATCGTTTTTTTAATAAACATCGTGCTTGTACAGAAGATGGAAGAAGAAAAGGTTTTAGTCAAAGGGAAATAAAGAAGTAATATATATTCTCTTCAACAGAAAAGTAGTGATTCCAATAAATATTCTCTTTAATGGGATAGTAGTGATTCCACCTTTTCAGGGAAGAGAGCATATTGCTGTATGATATCTCCAACATAGTAATCAAAAGAAATTAACAATGTCTATGTCAAAACACCCATAATTCAAAAATATTATTCTATCTTTTTGACATCTTCGTTCGTAAACATGACCAGAATGTTGTGTAATGCTGTCAACCTCTCTGTCTTGTTAAAAACAGAGTGAATTTCAATAGAACTTACCAAGGGAATAATTTGAACCTCTCTCCATTGTCCTTCCATTTCTCTCTCTCACGGCCAAAACTTTCCACAGAAACGACTGAAATCACATTCACAGGATTAATTACCAAAAGAAAAATAGAGTAAACATTTAATCAAGTTATTGAAATAAGCATGAAATTGCATGACCAATACGCACTCAGTCACATGACTCGAGTGAATAAGAAACACAGGCAAAAAAAAAAAAAGAGATTGCAATTAAACTGAAGACAAAATAAACAATATTTTCAAGAAAAGAAAGAGAGAGAAAGAAAGAAAGAAACCTGCTTTTTCCTCTGCTGATTGCTTCGTATGATATCTGAAACTGTTTCTTCTTGTCTATCCTTAAATTCGTTGTCCATCTAAATTCCCAATGGATCACACGAAATTAATGAACACCCATTTCATGATTATTTAACTATTCACAAGAAAAGTGGCATCTCAAAGCATTCACACCAAACAAAACTGATATGCTCAGATTATTGAAATACATGGGATATGACCCAAATTGGAAAACAATGAACTCACAAATGCCCAAAAATATTAAGAAGTGCAGCAAGTATAAATTCTTAGCCATGAACCCAAATCCAACAAATCAGAACAGTATCAAACAAAAATGGCATTCACCGGAAGAAGAAAATCTCAGTCATTTAGAGAAAACATTGTCACCCCTTAAAAGGGGTATAAATTCCAAATGTGATCCTTACAGAAGTCAACTTGCAGTGCAATGCCTTTCAAGCATCAATTATCCAACAGGGTATTTCCGGAGAAGGAATATAAACTGAGAAAGGAAGAAAAAGGAACCTGAATAATACTTGTGAAACTGAGAACTCTTACTCTCGTCTGCAACAAAAGGGTCCAAAGTTTCTCTTGCAAAGAACCATAAAACTTGACATATATACCAAACAAATATTTGATGGTTTCCAAAAGGATAGAAGAGGGGACAAAGAAATAGGAATAGGTGCAAATAGGGAGTAGGGTCCTCTATATTCAAGAAATTGGAATGAAAAATTCAGAAACAATAAATAGAAAAGAGATAAAAGGGAAACAGTCAAAAGGGAGAATGGAATAGAATCTCATGTGCCCCTTCATTGAAATATATTATTATTTTTTGAGGTGTGTGGCAAAGGCTATGATTCGTCGGCTTGTTCTTTGTTTTACTCTATTGGAAAACCCAAAAGGGGTTGATTTCAAGAACCAACGAAAAAAGACATTTGTTTTAGCTTCAATACTGAGAATTGTCTTCGAAGTTTGAACCTCGTCCTTTGTACTAGTTTGAACGTTAAGGGTAGATAGAAAAGAAGTTACTTTCTTTCTATCTTGTGTGATCTTAGTCCATGGAGAGAGAAAGTAACCAACCCCACGTGTGTGCCTGCAAATAAAATCACAATAGTTCCCTGTGCCATGTTTCCTACGAATGTGACACCAAAAGGTACCTTCTGCCTTGTGCTAAGGAATGACTTTTACTCATTTCCATGGATTTTGTATCCCACTAAAAATACAACATGCAAGTTTTTTCAAAATTACATTATTGATTTTTCATTATCATAATTATGATAAATATGCCATAATAGTAAAAGTTTTATGTAAAAGTGATTATGAGAAAATTCAATAAAAAAGATAAAAGGATGAAGTTATTGTAAAAGTGATTATGAGAAAATTCAAAATAATCCCATATTACTAATCAGGTATAGTTATGTGTATTGATATTTCAGTTAATCTGACATTTCCAAAGTATATCAATTATATAAAAGATTTATTAAATAAAAAATAAAATAAATAAAGAATAGAACATATAGAAGAACAAACCGTATTTATGATAAAAAATATATATATAAGCCGAAAAACCTATATTTCACAATACAGATTATAAAAATTATGAAAAATATCCAAACAAATAATTATATGCATGAAATGACATTATTTTATTTATAATCGTTCTAGTTTATATATATATATATATATATATATATATATATATATTTTGTTATAGGGGTATTTTAGGAATGTTCTTTTGTTATTTTTTTCATTTAATAATTTTTTGGATATTAAAATTTTATTAATTTGTATTGTATAACATTTTATGGATAAGGGGAACCATTATGTGAACTTGAGTTCATGCATAAAAACCTTGATTTTTATGATCCAATTGATTGAATCTATCCAATTGATTAATATAACATAATTTAAGAAGAAAAATCTTTCATTGATAATTTATATTTTATTCTTGATCAAAATTTTGAAGATACAATTATTTCATACACATTTTATGGAATTCTTTACATACTATTGAATATAATTTTGATCAATTACCTACAACCCAAATTAGATCAAATTGTTAATTAAAAAAATCATAGAGGAATAAATATTTAAAAGAGTGAGAAATAGTTATATGGGTTTACTATATATTGTTGGGAGTACAAACAAAATCTCATATCGTATAAAATAAGAGACAAATATGGATTTATATACATATAGATATCTCTATTGGTAAGAGGTCTTTCAAAAGTGGTACTAAAATTAAATCTGTAAAGACTTGCTCCAAAGCATACAATTTTTGTAATTTAGAAGGTTTAACTAGTCTTTATTGTATTATTTGTTTAAATACTGTAAGTGTTTGAATATTCACTCAAATATTCAAATACCTTTCTAAGAAGTTTTAGAATAAGTTATTTGGATCATTTCAATATTTCACAAAGTATTTAAATGTTTTCCTAATATTTTGATATTTCTCCAAAAACCCCAAGTCAGGAGAAAAAAATATTAATGCTCATACATTCAAATACTAAAAATCAACAAACTTATTTATCCACAAAGAAAAGAACCTAAGACGCCAAAAAAACAACAACAATTGATAGTACAATTAAAAAGAAATATTAATGAGGGTAAGTACAATGAGTGAGTGAGAACCATCCAAACAAGTACAAGATACTCATAGAGTGAAAAGAAACAATACATCTTCTTCAATGTACTTTCTTTGACAAAGGAATTTTAATAAAACAAATATAAGAAAGAAATAAAATAGCCCTATATACTTGTTTATTTCATAAGGGAAAAAAGAAAGAAAACTTTGTGTATACATAATAATAATTAGTCTACCTAAGAATACCAATGCACGATTAAAATAGATACACTAGTGGAAGATTTGATGTAGTAAAGTATAAAAATTTACCTTAATGCAAAAGCATATAGATGGAGCATAATTAAACATTGGTGATGCCGAAGAGAAAAAGGACGAAAATTAGGGCAACTTCTTGACTGAACTCTTAATGTACTTTGGTCAAATAGCAAAAGTGAAGGACTTGGATAATGAACAAGAAAAGTGTAGTGAAACCATATATTCAGGCTAGAAGGGTGTAGGAGAATACCTAATGGGGTATTTTTCCTATATTTTTTTATATATCTTGTTCATAGATTGAAGTATCTCAAATACTTTAATATAAATATTTGTTTATAAAAAAGACAAATGCATTAAAATATAAAATAAATAAAATTAGTTTAATTAATAAAGCATCAGTTTCATGGTGGATTAAAATATTTTATTACAGTTATTGTTGATTGAATAAATTTAAATCATTAAAAACTTAATAATGTTATTTGATTAATAACTACTTAAATATAATATAATTAAAAAAATTGAAATCACATGTAACAGAAGAATATTTAAATTTATAATTAATACTAGTTGAAAGATAATAACTTTACTATTTTCTCTCTTCTTTTCTATAAGCATTGTTTAGTTTCATGATTTCCAAAATTTTTATCAAAAGGTACATAATGCTGTGGAATAAATTTATTGCCATTTTTTTAGTATTTATATTTTTGTTGTTAATCAAGTTGGTACAATTATTACATTTTTAATCTAACTTTTATTTCACTTTCTTTTGTCTTATTATTTGTGCTTCCTGACAGCTGTTGAAGTGTACAAGGGAGAAAAAGATAAAAGTAATTAAGTTTACGTAATAATAGCAAGAATCATTCTTATAACTCTCAACAATCATGAAAATAGAAAAATGCATTAGTCTTCAAGGAAGAGAAATTTTTTAGAAAACTTTCATGACAACCTTTCTAAAAGTAATCATGGTTCCTAAGAAAATAATCAAGAGCAGCATATGCATGGATTGAGATGTCTATTGGAACATTTTATGAATAAGTTGAATTATGTTTAAGACAGCTAATTAATTTCGTATTCATTAAGGAAGGCAATTAATTAATATAGTTAATAATATTAATTTTTACTATAATGTTTTCAAATTTATCCTTATATAATAAAGAAAGAATGAGACCATTCATGATTTTGATTATCATCTACGACACAAAAGAAGAATATTTTGATGAAAAACAGTGTTTTATAATTAAATATGGAGGAAAAGTATGGCACATAGTTTCAATTTGATTTACTATTAGTAAACACATAGTTTCACCAATTTTGAAGAGGAATGGTCCATTGAGAAATAAATAAGGTACATGGGAAAAGAGTGGAAAAGTGGTCCTCAAATCTAACTCCATGAATGGAGATTGCCCTTAAGAAAAATGTTAAAAAAAAGCTCAAAACCCTAGAAAAGCAAAGAGCCTCTTCCAAATGGATGACTCAACAGTCAAGGTCAAACTGGTCTCCACATGATGGGGCCACTTTCAAAGTTGATAAATCAATGTTTCTGCTTATCAATTTATTTATTTTTACAAATTCAAATCTTAATCTCTCAAAATAAAAGATTCCTTAAAAAATTACTCTCTTTTCACACATAAAATATTAAGATAAACGTTTAGGAGATACACTTAATTAATTATGATGAAATTTGATCATTATAAGAAACATTTTTCAATTTTGTAGTATGCATGGACTTAATTAAACCTTCTTTCATAAGTGAGACAATTATACGTGTATAAATAAAGTAAATATTTTTATACCCGTTTTCATTTGAACCAACATAAAAAAAAAGTATTATCTTGATTCTAAATTAAAGTGCAAGAAAAAAATATATATTTTTTATGTTTTTTTTTATTTATTATTGATCTTCCTGATTTTCTTTCTTTTGTGTGTCACCACAAAGTTTATACAACAAAACCATTTCAAGAGTGTTAAACATTCTTCTTACGAGATTAACAAACACTGCCACAAGATTGTCATTATGATTCCTATCACAACTCCATCCACCACCACCACCCTAAAAT
Organism: Vigna reflexopilosa; assembly: GCA_027742785.1. Taxonomy (NCBI): domain Eukaryota; kingdom Viridiplantae; phylum Streptophyta; class Magnoliopsida; order Fabales; family Fabaceae; genus Vigna; species Vigna reflexopilosa. The sequence goes on along the minus strand of CM050925.1, from coordinate 28,027,474 downwards.
GCATAATTTTTTAAACTATATATATATATATATATATATATATATATTAAAGAAAATGAATAAATACAATAAATTATTTTCATTACTAGGGTTTTAATGGTGATCACAAGAAGTCATGTAATAATACTAAAAAAATGACTTAAAAGGACATACTTTCACATATATCAATTATACTATTCATCCACCATTATATATATATATATATATATATATATATATATGAAAATTGAGGGTAGTTATAAAGGTGGTGAGGTAGAGTAGTATGGTCCCGAAAGATGATTACGGTGATGATATATATAAAGTATTGATCCATGCATGGTCTTTTAGCAAAGTGTCTCAAACTTTTGTGGTACTACGCCACTCTGCAAAGAGACGAAGCCAGCTTAGAATAACACAAATATGGCGGCAGTTTTGTTCATTGAAAAAGCACATCATTCTCCCCAAAATAGAGGGTCACCATCTGCTTTTCAAGTGGCACAGTGGGGCCACTTCACCACCATTTCACAGACACACTCCTTGGTATTCCTCTTTTCATGCTCAAACACCTAATATCAAGAAGATCTTCACCCATTTTCATCACTTTCATCTCTCCTTCTTCCAACTATTTTACACTTCTAACTAATGTCTTGTGACTATTCTTCCTTTTTCAATGTTTCTTTCACGTACCAGAGAATAAGCTCTCTTTTCGTTTATTTGTCTTCCTAAGATTACATCACTAGTAATTTTGTCAATTCTTCTGTATTCTTGTTACATGGTAGGAACTGATAAGTTACTGGTATATATGGAAGAAAATTTTAAATATATAGTTATAAAGCAAAATGGGGATATTGATTTAATATTTTACTTTATCTAGATAATATTTACGCTGAGTAGACAAGAAAACTTAAAACTTGTAATTTCATTAATGAATGTTTTAAAACAACCAATTACTTTTTACAGATTAAATATGTATTAGCTTTTTACTTTTTCTTTTTATTTTAATTCCTATATATATACATTTTTTATAAATTCATCCCTATAAAATATATGAAGTAATTGTTCTAAATTCTTATAAAATATGAGGATTTTTTGTTTTAGTTTTTGTAATATTTTTTTATTTCTAAAAAAATTGAATAATTGTTTCTATATATAATAACCGTTTCTTCCCTTTTGAATTGTTTTTTATCAAGTGAAATGCGAACAAGGTACATCTTAATTTTTTTTTTCAAAAGACAAATTTTTCCCCAAGCAAAAATTTGTCTGTATTTGAAGAACATAGGTTGTTCAAGCGATAATAACTTGCTCAAGTTGCTTGAGTAAACTGAGAAGTATATTGATGCTCAAATTGATTTGTTTGGCATGTGTGTGCATAAATGTTTATTTGTGTAATATTTTGTTTATTTTAAGCTTCAATTTAAATAGTTATTTGGTAATGTATTTAATTGAAGTATATGTTATGATTGGATTGGATGATTTAATACTTGGGATCGTATATCGAGTTAGTCGATGATTTGCAGTACTAAGTAATCTATGTTTGGAAAGTAAGTAATATTTTGGCTTGATTGATGAGAAGTTGAGACAGTTTTTACACTAACACGACACATTTTGTAAGTGTAGAAGTAGAATGATTGTACAATGAACTTACTCTTTGAAGTTGATATCCATCTACAGATCAAAAGTTCTTAGTATATATAAGTGTTAGTCTTTGTAGAATATGTTTAATCTAAAATGTTTTGAAATTAATCAAATAGAGTATATTAGATTCATGATCTTTCTACTTTGAATTATGATTTATCTTGTATACAATTATATTTTTATCTTAATTCTAGGGTTTGTAGTATGATTTTTTGTTATGATTATATTTGATACATGTATCAAGTTTTCTACTACAACAATTGACGGTATTACCGATGGTCAATTTTCGTCGCTATATGACATATTTCATCGGAAATTCATTTTATCGATGGCTTATCGACGATCTTTACCGAAGGTCAAATTTCTTCAGTAATGTCCCATGTCAAGTATCGAAGACCAAAATTCTTCGATAAAGTATTCCTGTAGAGGCCGTCGAAAAATCCTTCGATAAACAAAAATTATCGAAAGCCTGAGAACCGTCGGTAAGATTCTGTAGGTAATAATAAAATTTTTTGTAGTCATCATCAATTGTGTAACAGTTACTAGTATTTTATTTATGAAAAATATAGTTGTTTAAAATAGTAACTAATTCATTGTTACATTTGGTGAGAAAAATCTTAAACATGAGTATTTTTGTTTTCGTATATAACCATTAGAGTTCATAATATACTCGGTGATAGAATATTTACTATTGTAAATTTATGAAACACATATTTACTATTCTTAATTAAAAACTACCTAGTTTAACAGATGGCATCGACAGTGACCCAAATTCAGACAAGTTGTGTCTGTTTTCCCTTCCGATCCGGATCATGCTATGGAGATTAACAGAAACCTAGAACACATTAACAGTAACAGTGGCATATGTTTCAGCATGTTATAAATCAATTATCATATATTATATGCCAAGTGTGTGGTTGGTGTGCTGCACTATAAGAACTCCTACTTTATACTACATTCCAATCTCACTGTTTTCATCCATCATCATGCCATCATACACGCAAAAATAACAATAAAATAAAACAAAGCTATTTGATTCATGATGTCATCTCGTTCATTATTCAAACACAATTGTAAATTGGAATATCAGGTTGTCATTTGTCAAAATATGATGTAACCTACTTGTTTGAATGATATTTATACAGTAAATAAGATGTAAACAAGTTCTAAGCATCAAAAAGTTATTTGAAATGAGTACCGATGAAAATTTGTTCGTACTTTTATGTATTATTCAATGACTCTTTAACCCAAGATTTTTGTTAATTAATTAATTTTTGTAGTAACAGACCGACATGGTCTTTACAACATTGATTAAGTATTATTCAATGACACCAACATTGATTAAGCAATAGTAGACACATCAACACCCTAAGGGAAAGATAAAATATAAAAAAAAATCTTAAAATGGTAAAAAAATTACAAAAGTTCATAATGCTAAAAAAATGATGTATATGACAGTGGTTTTAATATAACGGAATATATTAGTTCGATAATCATCAAAATATACATCTATAATATGACGTTTATAATCATATTTTTTATTGTCATATTATTATTTAAAATTGTGTACATTTTGAAATGTCACTTTATATAAAACGTTAACTTTTTTTTCATTTTATTACGTGTCAATTTACTGCACTTGGAATTGATTGTCTTGACAAAGACTGGCTGGTTTAGAAAATCCTAAACCAGTGTCTGTCAGAAACCATGACAAGAATATAAAAACAAGTTATATGTATATTAAAGGGAAAACTCAATAAAATTAACTTAAATGTGCTTCATGTTAGAAATTAAGCGAGAGTTAGTTAGTTTGTTAAATGTGCTTCATGTTAGAAGTTAAGCTTAGTTATAGTTAGTTGGTTAAATGTGTTTCATGTTAGAAGTTAAGTTGAACATTAGTTAGTTAGTTGGTCAGGACAGTTGTTGCTTAACTTCCTTGGCAGTTGCTTTTCATTTTATAAATACCGGACCTTTGTACTTGTAGAAATAGGATTCTGAGAGTTGTGAATAATACGATTTCATTGTGTGTGAAATTTACTCTTTTCTTTCTTGCTCTCCTCTTTGACCGTCTGGTGCAAAGGGATTGGTTGTTTAATGTTGTTCGTGTTCTTGCTGGGTCGTTCTCGGTCGTCTATGCTGGTTGTTCTGCTGCTGTGCGCTTGTAGCGTTCGGTGCTGAAGCATTACCGCTCGGTCTGATACACTTGGCATCACAAACCATTCGGTTAGGCGCTCGCTCCAAAACCCTTGTTCTTCTCCTGTTCCAACAGTGGTATCCAAAGCTTCAAGTTCATGACTTGGGAGCTTCATATTCATCTAGGACTTGGCGGAAGCTTGGCGGAAAGGTGATTGAAGCATAAAGAAGGTCAAGATTGTGTTTCTTGGTGAAAAATCGAGGGTGTAAAGAATGGCCAACAGAGATATGTCTGTTAATCTACTTGTTCTCACAGATAAGAACTAGAGCAGGTGGAGCACACAGATGCGTGTCTTGTTTCATGTTCAAGATGTCAACAACGTGATGGAGGGAGTGGTTTCTGCATCTGATTTGCGCAGCACAGAGAAAGAGGAGTTTAAGAGGAAATATGATAGAGCCTTGCTGATTATCCATCAGTGTGTGGACGATATGCATTTTGAGAAGATACAAAATGCGGCTTCAGCAAGAGAAGCGTGGAACATCTTGGTGGGCTACCATGCTGGAGGGGAAAAAGTGAAGAAGGTAAAGCTTCAAGCATTGGGGAGACAATACACTACAAAAAAGGGGTTATTTAGTGGATTTTTTTTTTCGATTTGCGGGGGTTTTCACCCTCCGCAAAATAAATTCCGGGGGTTTTTCAAACCGCCGCAGTTTGAGTCGCCACAAACTATCTGCGGGGATTTTTTGCGACCCCTGGTATCGCGTTCAATTTGCGGAGGTTTTTCTGCGGAGGGTAAAAACCTCCTCTATTGCTGACAATTATTTTGTGGGGGTTTTTAACCTCCTTTATTTTCAACTATTTGATCACAAAAGTTTTCTATATTTTTGTCAGTTTTTTTGTTTGATGATTATTAAAATATATAATATCGTTTTTTGTTTGATGATTATTAAAATATATAATAACTATCTATTTTCACCAATTTCTTTTTTTTTTTTTTTTAATTTCAAAATTAAGTAAATTTAATTTCTTTTTAAAAATTGATACCATAGAACAAAAGCCCCTGTGTAGGAAGGAATTTAGAAAACTAAATTGAGAAACAATTGTATGTTACAACAGGATAGGCTAGAAGTCAATGTAATCCCATTGCAGAAATAGTTACAAAGAAAGAAATGTTACCCAATTCATAATAAACTAGGTATAGTTTTATCCTAAAACAATATCATAAACTTCCTAAATGTTACTTCCATCAGATGATTGTCTTGTTCCCAAAGGAGACTCTGACTCATTTGCATCATCACGAGCTTGCTGAAATAATATAAAAAATATTAATAAAATAAACTCAATTACATGTGCTCACATTTTGAAAATAATATATAAAAAATCAATCAAATAGAATAAACATGTTCTATCAATCAAAATAGAATAAACATCTTCTATCAAATAGAATAAACATGTTCTAAAAAATCAATCTTACGATGTCCTGCTACTATCGTTATCCATATTCATTCCATAATGTAATTTAATTTTTCTAACCACAAGACGTGTAGGTCATGCACCAGGTACAATAATGTGTCAGTTAGTTTGGATCATTCTGTGAAGTACAATAATGCACAAATTAAATGAGTAAGGGTTAGTGAGATCGATGTAGGGGAGTGGCATGAACTAGGTCCTTGTGTAATCTAAGTTGAAAGTGTAAGAACGATGTTATATATAATAAACAATAGAATACAAGTTAAAGTTGTGACAATCTCTGGGCCCAATGTTTGTTAATATTAGAACTGCAATCACAACATCACAAAGGACAACCCAACATAGAATACAATAGTAATTATAGTAAATCAAGCATAGTACTTATACTTATTTAGTAACTTACTTGTGTTTGAGGATCAAAGAAGGTAGCCAATTCATCAGGAATCTTTCCTTCCTTCATTATCATATATGCTTTCAACGCACCCAAGGTGGTTTGAACTTGGGATTCTAAATTCATGTACTTCTGTTCCCACTTATTAGAAGATGTTGATGATGTGGCAGTACTAGATGAACCAATGCTTAAATCTGAAAGTCGCATTCTTGTATTTCTAAATGAGTTAGTAGGAGTTGCTCCCAAACCCATGCATCGCACTCTCCCAGAATGCTCTGGGCCTAACACTCTACCAACAACATCATGAGGGGAAACCTGTGATTCATCAGCAGTGCTTTGACTCAAACCCACTTCAATTTGTTCCTATACGAGCATCTACTGATGGAGCATTGTGATAAGGTGAGTGAGTTTTTCAATAAAATACTCTCAATTGCTAACTAGATGAAAAGTTGTGGTGACATTGTTACTGATCTCATGGTAATTGAGAAAATCATGCGGTCATTGCCTCCGACGTTTGATCATATTGTGGTGGCAATAAAGGAGTCTAGAGATCTTGAAAAACTCAAGATAGAGGAACTGCAAAGCTTTCTGGAGGTGTATGAAATGAGGATGCGGGAAAGAAATCCTATAAGAATCGATGATTAGGCATTGAAACTTCAACATGTCAAAAATGAAGAGAAGAAGACAACCAAGAAATGAAAAGGGAAACATGGTAAAGGGAAGTGGAGAAAAGATAAGAACAAAGATGATCAGAATGAGTCTTTAACAGAGGAGGAAGGCAAATCTGAGAAGAATTTTCACAAGAAGGACAAGAGGAACATTGAGTGTTTTAATTGTCATAGGTATGGGCATTACGCTAGTGAGTGTTATGCTGAAAAGGAGGAGCAGAAGAAGGGTCAAGGAAAGGAGGCCTACGTAGCTCAAGTGGAGTCTGATTCAGAACCCATCATATTGATGACAACTACATCTATAGTAAGCTCACACTCTCAAGATAAACTGTGGTATTTGGATTCGGGATGTTCGAATCATATGACCTGCCACAGAGATTGGTTGGTAACTTTTGCTGAGACCGAGGGGAGAATGGTGAGATTTGCTGATGACAACACTTCAAAGGTAGAGGGAGTTGGTGATATGGTTATCAGAAGGAAGAATGGCTCGCGTGTCATTCTAACTAGTGTGCTGTTTGTGCCTGCAATAAGGTGCAATCTTCTGAGTATTGGCAGTTAATTCAAAAGGGTCTTACGGTACTAATGGGAAACTACAATAAAGTTGAAGTGTTTGATAAAAAGAAAAACCTGATCTTGAGAAGCAAGATCTCGAACGATAAAACATTTCAGATCAACCTAGTGAAGTCTGCAATGTGTGAAGAAACTGGCAAGATGAATACTGATACACGGACTGGTAATGAGGAAGGTCTGGTGCACGTAGTTATGTTTGCAGGTGCAGAACCGTTCGGTCAAGTTGAAGCCTTGAATGTAGCAGGCGTAGAACCGATTGGTCAAACCGAGGCCTTGAAGAAATCCGTGTGGAAGGAGGCAATGAGAGAAGAAGTTGATTTAGTAAGGAAGAATGAAATCTGGAATCTAGTTGACATTCCAGCTGGGAAGAAGAAAAGCGTTGAAGGGAATGCTGCCAAAGAAGCATAGAGAGTCACTGGTGAACCGAGACATGGCCAACACCGTTCGATCATGTCATTCAGTCTGGGAGTCACAGGAGAACCTAGACATGGCGAACACCATTCGATCACGTCATTCAGCCACACCCGACCACAACATTCATTCAACCGAGCAGGACGTCACTCAAGAGCGCCAAACTGGCAACCGCACTCAAACCGTTCGGTCATGTCACTCAGTCGTTCCTTCGAACCGTTCGACCTTGGTCGTACAGCTCGTGCAAGTTGGCATCTGCCTTTGTAACGTGATTGGCAGGAACAATTGCTCAATGGACTAGCAAGTGTGGGTTCTATGAGTCCCGAAGACACCGTTCGGTCTCAACGTGGTGCGCGAGATAGGCTGGCAAGGATGGGTGCTACCTCTAAGTGCTCGGATTAGAGGGGGAGTGTTAGAACTTAAGTCGAGCGTTAGTTAGTTAGTTGGCCAGGACAATTGTTGCTTAACTGTCCTTGGCAGTTGCTTTCCATTATATAAATATTGGACCTTTGTACTTGTAGAAAGGATTCTGAGAGTTGTGAATAATACGATTTCATTGTGTGTGAAGTTTACTCTTTTCTTTCTCTGCTCTCTTCTTGGACCGTCCAGTGCAAAGGGATTGGCTGTTCGGTGCTGTTCGTGTTCTTGCTGGGTCGCTCTCGGTCGTCTATGCTGGTTGTTCTGCTGATATGCGCTTGTAGCGTTCGGTGCTGAAGCATTACCGCTCAATCTGATACACTTGGCATCACAAACCATTCGGTTAGGCGCTCGTTCCAAAACCCTTCTTCTTCTCCTGTTCCAAAACTCCAGTTCTTTCTAATATGATTAAATTTTGTTTAAGTTCTCTAATATCATTTGTAAGTTTGATCCTTGTAGAGTTTAAGATGTTTGAATTTGTTTTCTAGTAAAAAATTAGCTATCGTTTTTGTGAATATATATAATATAAAATAACGGTGGTTTTTGTGGTTGTTCATCTTCAACTATCATATTACACTTTATTTTATGAGAGAAAATTTATATCATTTATTAAAACTATCACTAAAATAAATAAAACAAGGTAAAATACAAAAATACTCTTTTTTTATTTACATGTTTTTTTAGTAGGATGACATTCTTTATTAGATACCTTTTCCAAATTTTATACGGTTTAAAATTTATTTAAGTCATAAAATAATTACTATACTTCTATTCCATTTAAATAAGTTTTCGAAATCCAAGAAACAAATTAAATAATTTATTTCTAGTAGTTAATATTTGTTTTACTTTTGACACTCATTAAATAATAAGCTATTGGTGTTAACTATGAACATGAGTTGATTATTTTGACAAATACATAAATAATAAGATAAAAATAGAAATAAAAAAATTATATAAGTCAGAAACTGTTATGTTAAAAAATAAAAGAATTTTTCTATCGGAAACTTATTTAAGTTGAGTAGTTGTATGTGTTTTGGAAGTGATAAAATAGTTGGAAAATAATAAATTTAAATAATTTCTCTTTATTTTTGTCCTATGTTTTGTCTTAATGTTCATATTTAAAAACAGCTAGCCTATGTTTTTAGCCACAGAATAAAAAGGTCTCAATTATATAACTATGATGATACTTCCATAAATGGTCCCAAAATATGAAATAGACATTCCTGAATAAGACTACACGTGATCACCATATATATTTTCAATCAATGAAAGAACAAAAGAGAACTAATTGAGACTAATGGGACATGCAAATTAATTGGGAATGCATAAAAAAAATAAAATTATATATATATATATATATATATATATATATATATGCAGGTACAATTTGAAGTACTACATTCTTCTAGCCGTTGTTAAAAAAAATTTGTCTTGTAATTTGGTGATTAGAGTTATAAAATCTTTTGACTAGGTTATCAATGGAGAAATCTGTGTGCTAGAACTATGTTACTGTAGTTCAAGGGTTACTGTAGTTGAGTTTGAATTTATACTTGTTCTATCAACGTTATTTTGTGTTACAGTCTTTAAAAAATGTAGACTTCTAAATAATGATTTCAAAATTCTATTTATAAACTTAATAATATTTATTCTCAGGTCGATGATTTTGTAAAGTAATACTGTTTTATTTGATTTAAGGATCGAATGAAAAAGAGAAAGAAAGCAAGATAATGTTGTTTTGTTTGATTAAAGATTGAAGAAAGAAAGAAAAGAAAAATAAAGAGGCAGAAAATGAAAAATGTGAATATTCGGATATAAAGAAATAAAATAAAAATTATGAGAAGTAATGAAATTTGTTCTTGAATTATTTGATTAATATAGTAAAGTAATATTTCTTTTATATATATATATATATACTTTTTTAATTATTCAAATATAAAAAAGTTCTAAATATCATTTTAATTTTTATTTATTATTATTTCATATTAATTTTTAATCTATTATTATAATAATATAAAAACGAAAAGGGAGAAAATAAAAAACATCCGTAATCAATTATGAGTAATCCATAATTAATCATGTCTGTCTAAAATATGCATGTTATTATCTTATTATTATATTTATTTCAACAAATATACAAAATTATCTATCATTATTATTATCATGGTTATCAAACTTTCGAACTAACTCTTAAACTCTTACGAGTTTACGTTTTCAAACATGATTCTCGAGTTAACTCAGAAGTAAACTCTTTTCTGCGTAAACTCGGTAGAATTGATTGTGAAATCGGTAGGATCATGTAGAATCGTGAGTTTAGAGCGATTCTGCAAGTTTGAAAGGGACAAAAATTAAGAAAAACAAAGTTGTTTGGTCTTTTTTTATTATATATTTAATGAAATACATCAAAATTAATGACAATAATTCAAGTATTTATGTTTCACAATATTTATCTTTATGAACAATATATCTATAAATTTTATTTATTTAAAGTTATATAATTTTTTATACTTATTTGAATTAAGATATTATTTATATAATATTTTTCATCTGAAGTAAACTCTTACGAATTTACAGTTAAGTTTACGAATCGAGTTTACTCGACTCTCACGAGTTTATGTAAACTCGCGAGTTTGATAACCTTGATTATTATTATTATTATTATTATTATTATTATTATTATTATTATTATTATTATTAGCGTAAACAGAGATATTACGTATAAATATTTATAAATTATTTAAAATTTTAAAATAGTAAAGAAAATTTAAAAAAGAAAAAAAAAATATAATAATAGATCTAATTATTGATAAATTGAATTTTAGATAGTACCATATTTTTAAAATAACTAATTTTAATATTTTAAAATATATTGAGATCTTTTTAAAGATATCAAAATTAGCATACATATATTTTTTTATAATAGTAGGATATTGACTGGATCAAAGTCTAAGAGATTTGTTTTTAGTATTACTTTAAAATAATCTCTTATCAATAGATGTATCTTTAAGTATATATAAATTCATGTTTATTTTTTATTTTATTTTAAATGAGACTTTGTTTGTAATCAACGTCTTCTTTTAAACATAAAAGAGTATGTTTTCCTACTAATTAAATTCTTTTGTTATCCTCGAGTATAGTATGGTGTCTTCTTTCACTATCCATAATCACACAATACTAAGCAGCTCTCCACCCTTCATGATTCTTTTGAGTATCTAAATACTGTCCTTTCAACTTCAAGAAACCTCAATCACCAACCAACCAAGGATCTCACGCAGCTTCCACCTAGTCTCCTCCTCACCTTGTTGTTCATATCAGTCATTAGCCCCATCATTAGTAACTGAGGTTTGGCCAGCAAATGTGGGAGCCACGTTCTTCTCCCTTTTCACGGGCTGACACAGTTGCTTCTTAAAAGGTACCGAGTGATGTCGTGGTAGCTTGTAACCCTATCGGGGGCATTAAGGTGTTGGAACCTGTATATTGCTAGAATGACTGCTTTCTTCTATTTCAGACGAAGTCGTATCTCTTATATAATCAACCTATGAGGTTGAAGAGAGAAAGAAGCATAAGTTCGCTTTGATCACCACCTTCCAAAGGTCTCAAAGATAGTGCTTGAAACATTCATTTTTTTAATATTTGAATATCACTGTACCAATTTTTTTCTAACACTAACAACTTTTTGGTAAACTGAATTTCGTAATTAAAATGACACTCTCGGCCATCCTCACTTCGTACTTTCTTTCTTTGTAAGAAATTAGTGGTTGCAGAGTTTGTGATTGTTTGTTTGCAGTTTTATACATTTAAGGAATAATTGAGAGTGTGGATGGAAGTTGTTTGCTTGTATTTAGTAGAGCTGATTTGTGCAGAGATGTAAAGGAGGCAAAGGCTGAAGTTAGTATTTTGTCACTGATCAAGGTCTTTCCTTTTGAAGGCCCACATCTAACAGTTAACGGAGAATCATATTCTTTATAAACCTCTGACATTCTAAATCATTTGCCGAGCTAGGTAGCGCTAGCTTGTAACCTTGGCGGGAGCATTAAGGTGATGGAATTTGCACTGGTAGACTGAGTGTGGTGCCTTTTAGTATAGCTAATTGTGCAAAATTAAATTAAAGGAGTTTCCAAGAAAAAATTATAGTTAGCTAGTTTTCAAATATAAAAGTGGCTTGGAATATATTTTCTATAGTAGAATAGAAAAAAATTAAAGCATGGACCTAAACAACAATGTAGAGATTATATGGATCATATTCAAGTATATAAATACCTGCAATCGATTGTTGGCCATATCATCTCCTCAAACCTTAAATGTAAAGCAACGTGGACTCAAAACTCCATGACAAATGCAAAAGAATTGGATAAGGGTCCTATGTTCACACTGTCTTAACATAACAATGGGTTGCTTAAACTTTGGATAACAGGTTGCTGCACCGTGAAAAGTGGTCCATGAACATTATGCTTGAATCTTCTACTTTTATTTTTCCCTTATGAAAGCATGAATATATGAAATAGAGCAAACTATCTTTCATTGCAATATCTAGTATTGTATCTATGAAAAAAAGGCTGCAAAATAAGAATTAACATTATAAATTATTTTAAGGGTTACCTGACACTACAACGTAAATTAGTAAATAGTTAAAATATCACGTCCTACATTGAATAGTTAACGGAAGTTATAGTGTTTATAAAGCTTTGACATACCACAAGGAGAGTGCCGAGCTAGGTCAATGTGGTTTGTAACCCTAACAGAGGTATTAAGGTAAGGTGCTGGAACTTGTATTATGAGATTGAGTGGTGTCAAGGACAGCTTTCTTCTACTTCAAATGAAGTTTGTGTCTCTTGAATAATCAACACAAAAGGTTCAAGAGGGAATGAAACATTATTGAGCTGATTTATGTTAATATACTTAAATTGGTTTAATCGTGCTAGTCGTTCAATCGATTGGTCCATACTATACATTGGTCCCTAAGCTTGAGCAGTATTGAAGACTTGAAGACTGTTAAAAGAATTGTTTTTTGGGTGTTGTTCAGGAGTTCGCTTATATCGCTCAATAATGTCATCTGCCCAACTGTCTTGTTTGAAAATTGACCATTGGAGGCTAAGAGCTAGGATTCCTAGGAATGCTCGTTGTCAGCTCTAACAAGGGATGTGAAACATCAGGTCTTTTCGATCGTTAAATGCAAGTAGATCTTACAGTTCAAATTGCCCGATAGTTGGGCTACCCATTTGTATAAATAGTGGTGGGGTTAAACCATCTTTGTATCTTTTTTTCTTTAGTGCTCTGGTTCTGATGATTGAGTTTTATGGTAATAATAATGTCTCTTGTTCATCTTTCTTCGTGTGAGGACTTTTCTTGTCAACAGGGTCAAGGGTACGCTAATTGTGCCTCATCATCATTATCATTTGGATCTTCATCAAATTACTTGGGATCAACCGAGTGGAGTTTAGCATCAGTCAAGAGTAGTACCCTAAATATTCATGCTAGAGACGAAAATAATGGTAAAGCTTCTTAGGATCCCACCCAGGATGTTGCTGCTATAGAAGTTGAAATCGACATATTTAGCGAGGCGGATGAATTGAACTTGCCGGAGGTTTAGGGTTACGATTGGGCCCCTTATAAAGTTTGCAAGTATACCACCTGTTTCCAATGGGGTGAAAGTTTGCATGATTGGGCTAAAGGAGTGTATGTGCTTGGCAACAATAGTCAGACTATGTTTTCAATTTGCATGTATGCAAGGGGAACAGACGGGTATGCCATGGTAAGGAAAGCTTAACAATGGGTGTGTCTAATAAGCTAGTTAGAGAAATGGCTTTTCAAGCTATTTGTTGCCTCGTATGCAGGGTTCAAGTTAGTCTTCTTCAAAGTCACAATAAAGAGTTTCGGTCATAAGTCCTTTTTTTATGCTGAAGACTAGCTGAAGTTTCCCTTGTATATCTTGAGGATATCGACACTGGCGATACTCAACCAGCTCCCTCGTAGGCTTCTACCAAAGAGATCCTCAAATGCTATGGGTCTTCAACTTTATGTGACAATGTTTTTGGTTAGTTAGTTTTCCTTCTTTTATCTGAATATCTGCCCGGTGTTAATTCTGTAAAATTTTTTATTGTTAAGACAAAATCATCTATGCACCTAAATACTCTCATATTATGAAGTTCAACCAAATAACATTAAACGGAATTATAATCTGAAAACAACGTAGGATGAAAACATAAGACTTAGAACCAAAATCCCCAACACAAAAATCCTTAGGAAAACACCTATGATTTTAGGAAACAGAGAAACAACCAAGACAAAAATACCTAGACAAAATGCTAAAACGATTATCAAGTCAAAAGTTTCTAAGAGATTTAAATCTGAATTCATCAAACTTATCATACCTAAAGATATTCAGTTTAGCTCTTGGGAAAAGAAAAAATGTCAAGACGATGTCATTAACAAAACACATTAAAAGACTAAAACTTAAAACACCAACAGAAAACTTAAACTAGGCTAAACGTTGTCTGTCTGAAAAGACAAAATCACAAGAAGTGTTTAATCTATCTAAATGATACCATGACCTAAAACATTACTTCATCAGACGATGGAGTCTTTAATCAACACTTGGTATCTATAGAAGAAAAGCTTAATTTTCAAACGCTACCTCAACGGTAGTGTCAACACCCAATTTCGTTCGGATTGACTAAATAATAGATCTCTTTTATTTTTTGCTTTTTGTCTTATCTTATTTCATTTTCTTTTTTATTTTATTTTATGTTATTTTATTATTTTTAATTTTTGTTTTACTATTTTGTATTTGATTTAGTCTTTTTTGTAAAAAAAATGAATAGTAAAAAGTGAATAGTAAAAAACGAAAAAAAAATAATAATGAGAGAATAAGAATATCTGAGTTAAGGAAGGATAAGATTTGCAAGTGGTTTTGCAAGTGGTGATTAAAATATTAATAAAATAATATTAAAATAATAAATAATATTAAAAAATAATTTGAATAGTAAAATTTTTGGACTATAAATAACCATGGGAGGGGAACTTATTCTGCACAAAAGGGAGGAAGAATCAAGTGAGAAATAAAAAAAAAATAGAAAAGAAAAGAGTTGGGAAGAAAATTTTAGAAGAGCAGAGGTTCTGAAAAATTTTCGGGAGAACAACCTCTGAGTAGAAAACTAAGTCTGGAGGAGAGGTAAGGGGAGCTAACCTTTCCATGTTTTTAAGTTAATACTATTGTATTACTATTCATGTTTTGAATTATTGTGTATGTCTATGTGTTGGTTATATGACTGTTCAAGCATTAAATTTACGTGTTATTATTGATGTAAAACTATGTTGTTATTTTGAATCTGAAAATGAGAAATTTGTTAAAAACTAGTTGAGGAACACTTTGACTAAGGAAAGACTTGGTACTTAAGTTGTCCATTGTGACGCACCTCTATTTCCTGGAAGTCTACTCGATGTGTTTTTAACTAATTCTTATCAAACAGATTATGTGTAGTTAAATTGTTTTGTGATATATTCAATTTGTATGATTTTTGGGGATAAATGGATTTTTTTTCCTATTTATGTCATTTGTTTATTTTTATTATTATTCTCAGTTTTTTATTTTTTATTTATTTTATTTATTTTATTTTTCTCACTTTTCTGTTTTAAATATCTATCTATGTTTTTTAAATATATGAATATTAGCAAAATAATAAAAATATTTTAAAGGTTTAAGCATGTGTGTGATCGCACGCATCGTCTTCGTGCTAAGACCTTACCTCCTTTTTTATATAAAAATGTCAAAAAAATGATAAAATCTTCAAAATAAAAATATCAACTTTTTTTCAAATCAATTCTTATTTGCCAGAACTACGTGATCCTTGATTCTTTACCAAGAGTAGAGATACGTAGGAGCGAGGCCAGTCCTTATCAGGTTCACCTTCCCAAAAATCCAAATTTTCCAAACAAATTCTAAAATAAACTTTCTAAACAATTCTCCAAACAAATTTTCCAAATGTTTCACTAGAACTACGTAACCCTGATTTCTCAGTCTGACTGAGAATACGTAGGAGCAAGGTCAATCCTTGTCGGGCACAAAAAAATAAAAAATATTTTGTTTTCTTTAGAGTTTTATTTTTTAGAGGAAATTAAACATTTTGCAAACCACATCAAATTCGCGTATTTAATTAAAGGTACTGCTTTTGGGCAGGTGTTGTAGGGTGCTAATACTTTCCCTACGCGTAATCAACTCCCGAACCTAGAATCTGGTTTTCATAGACCATGCCTTATCATTTTATGGTTTTTCCGTAGTTTTCTAGAATAAACTATGGTGGCGACTCCAAATCTCTCTTTTTCAAAATCTTACGTTTTCTTTTTTTTGGATCGTCGTCCCGTCGCGATTTCCGGTTGCGACAGGTAGGAAATAAAAAAACACTTTGTTGTTTTGAGAAAACATTAAATGATATTAAATGTTCAACGTTCAAAAGCAACAAAAGTATTAAGAAAAGACATATTTGTTGTATGTACAATCTACTATATTCTTTACAGATTAACTATTCTACACGCATCCACAAACTTCAAATCAAAGTATCAGAATTGGACGTTAAAGACAAAAGAGATATTCATAGAATGTTCTTCACTTGAAGCCATGTCTAAAAGAACGTACAACCTACTTCAAGCAAAGTACAGAAAAAGCATGTCTGCTTTGACAAGTTGACTTTATCCAACATCTGTTGTACAAGAAGAAAGAGAAAACACAAGAATCAAGGACAAGAGCTTAGTTTAACAGAAATTTATCCAAAAAGCCTATAAATATAAGAGCTTTCAAATGAAGAATCAAGAGGATAACGTACAACAAAATATTCATCCTAAGAAGCATTCAAAATAGAAAAGAAAGAGCTCAAGAAAAAAAAATATATATGACAATAAAAAGAAAAGAAGAGAAAAGAATAAATACCCTCGAGCTTCATTGTTATATTGCTTACCAATTGTAAGAAAGGGAGAAAGAGAAAAGAGAGAAACACCTACGAGTGTTTAGACTGCATTGCATTGTAATAGTTTGAACGACTTGTAAGAAATCGTTGATTGCAATTATAAAGAGAATTAAAATGCTTGTTCAACTCGATTAAGTTAAGGAAATCTAGGCAATGTTGCTTAGTACTAGGAGTGGTGCGAATAATCATCCAGTCTAGGGTAACAGGAGGTTATTCGCTGCCTGAGAAGACCAACAATGGTGTGAATACTCATTCAGTCTAGGGTAACAGTAGGTTATATGTTGACTAAGGAGACCAGGAATGGTGAGAATAATCATCTAATATAGGATAACAAGAGGTTATTTGTTGACTGAGAAGACCAGGAGTGGTGCAAATACTCGGTTGTAATCCTTTTGAAGATTATAGTGTAACCCTTTACAAAAGAGACTGAAGGTAGCTTAGTTGGAGTGAACCAATATAAAAATATCTGTTTAATTGTTATTTACTTCTTATCTAAACGCTTCTTATAAAATTTGTAGCTGTATTTTCATTTCTAAATACAAGAACCTTCCACACTAAACGATTATTATTCAACAGTGGAAGGTCTTACAAACATTATAGTGTACATTATGAATAACAAGTTCAAAGCAACTATCTTTTATAATCGCTTACAAGGTCATGCATTTAAGCATTCATTTGATAAATCCAAAACTCAAAAAACGTGCTATATCAGAAGGGCTACGAAAAGAATTTTTCCATTAACACTATTCAAACCCCCTTTCTAGTATTTTTCAGGTACTTCAGTTATAATTCAATACACACCCAATCAACCAATTGGAGGTAGTCACCTCATTAGCCTTGCCACGTCAACTTCGTCTCTTCCACAAGAAAACCTATTTCTATTGATAAAAAACGTCTCATTCCCTTTCTCATTCTACAAAACACAAAACCCAAGATTGCCACCTCGTGCAACCTTCCACTACAGCGAGTCCAGAATCGTGAAACGCGAATGTTGTCACGCCTTCATCATGAACCAAAACCTTCAAGGATAGCCAGTCACAGAACCAGCCAAAATCCCTTCGTACAACACCACCACGATTAATGCCTCCCTCATCATCTTCGTCTACCCCAAATCAGTCACCAACCAAAAAAAGAAATCAACCCTTCGCGCATTCCTTCCTCGCGATTCAACCAGAGTGAAACCCAAAAACACCACCACAAAATCCAAGAAAAGCCCCAAATTAAAACCCTAATCGTGAATCCCTTTCGTCCTCGCGAATCTCTTTCTTCGCGTAAGCATCATGAAGCCTCTTCACACCCAAATTGAACAACCAAGATGACTATGAAGCATCACTCTCCATCATGAAGGCCATCGACCTACAAAGCACTCCAGAAACCAAATCGCGAGACTCAAGAAACCCTAAATCACGATTTCCACCGGACCACCATGACTCCACCATGTTGGTCCTTGAACCCCTTTCATCATCTCGCCTCCATTGAAACCTGTAGAAAGAAACCAAAGACCAGAGCAACCTACGTGAACCTTAAAACCACTAGCAGCCAGTGCAAAAGATAAGGGCTAAACCTTTTTTTTTCGTGAACCACTCCCCAATCTAAAACCTTAGTGGGGAAGGGGAGTGCCACATGGTAGTCCCTAATTCGACAACAACTCTGGTCAAGGTTGATCAAACAAGGGGGTAAAAAGCAATTTTAGAAAAGAAAGGAAGGATTAAACTGCAAATGAAGGAAATTTCTGGACTTCTCTACAATTTTGGAAAAATAAAGAGGGTTAAATTGGAATTTTGGGAAAGATTAAGTGTGGAAAATCTCTTAGATATTTTAAAATATAATTAAATCTACAAATATCAACAAAAAAGATCTCCCAAATATTCTTATAATTATCTAAAATTTATTAATTATTTAGAAGATATTGTAGTAAAAGATAAAAGATTTTATCAATAGAATATTTAGAATCCAAGCCCAATCAATTGTTATTTAAAGAGACCCAATGGAGGCATAAATCACTCATTCATTCACTTAGACTCCTTCACTGGGAAGTAACTTCAGCATTCCTCTCATTTTATTTTACCATGTATTCCACTCCATTCATTATGGATTCTGAGGTTAAGTTAAATTAATATATTTGTTTCTTTTGATTATTGATTTGAGTTATCTTTCTTCTATGTCTTTCATCTCTCAATCATGTTAAAAGTAATGATTTTTGCATAAGGTGTTTGAATCTATATGCATATTAATCATATGAGTTCAAGGGTTTCTATGTTTGATTGAGAATGTATTTTGATTAAATTTATGAACTTTCATATGATTAAATGAGTTTTTGCTACTAATTAAGAATGTACTTTGGTTATTACTAAGAATTTTAATAATAATTAATTGAGAATTTACTTTGATTAATTAACGTTTAATTTGATTATAAGAGATTTAAGAATAAACATGATTAAACACAATAAGATTTAATTGAGAATGTACTTTGGTTGAATTTATTGTGAATAATTTAGAAAAGTCTTGCTTTTGATTGAAAATCTACTTTGATTAATTGTAAGATCACCCTCAAAGTAATTACGAATGTACTTTAATTAATTTGAAACTCGAACAATAATCAATTGAACAATAATCTATGGATAACTGATGATGAATTTATCTTGGAAAAGTAATGGAATTAGCCTATTTCATTATAATTGTTTTTAAGTTTCTTACTTGTTATTCAATTAAACTCACAACATTCTTCAGACATTAATTTCATTAGCATAACTTTTCACTTTTATTTTTAAGCATTGTATAACATTTACTAATCTTTCAGAGTCTCCATAAGAGTCAAGTATTGAAAAACAATTCCGTATTCGTTGGGATACGATTCAAGGTTACTTTAACCTTATCTAGTTTGTTAACTACTAACTTGGCAATACCGAAATTGTCTTGTAAAGTTGTATTTATTTGATAGCTTCAATGACAACGTATCACTTTTGATGAAGAACTGGGCTAGATGTCGGATACCGAACACTACATATCGATATTTTTTATTGTCTACTAAGGGTACTCTACTATTACAAGACTTAGCTAAAAGCGAGCCTCACTTCACAAGTAAGTTGGTCATTGGACCTTAGGACCAATGGGCCCATAAGTTCTGGCTCATTCGAATGGACCCATGACCAATGAGGTAAACCTATAAATAGTGCATTAATGATGGTTTATTATTCCCTTTTTTTTCATTTAATTAATTCATTTTTGACCAAAGAGCTTTAACCAAATGTTGACTTAAACGTCAAAAAATATTTTGTAGACATTCGTTTTTCGGTGATTGAAGTAGAAGGCTCAAAAGACATATATCGAATAGTGTGAAGAAGTCGCGAAGAGAAGACATCTTTGCAGGATATATTCGACCCATTAAGAATAATTACATTATTGTGGAAGTACAATCAATAACAATTTTCAAAATTGTGAACGCTAAACCTATCACATTATACAAAAATAATTGTCATAATTTATATAATTTTTCAAAAAATGTAAATATTCTAAATCAAAATAGCATCAGGTTTCGAAAGAATACGATATATCAAAATTTAAAAATTATGGAACTAAATACTAAGTCACCGTAAGTATGAATGATAAAAAAGAATTGCGTGGAATATGGAGGGTTGTACAGTTTCAACAGAAATAAACACAAATAGTGGTAATGAAACTCTACATACATTGAGTGTAGCTTACAAAATAAGTACAACAATTTCAAGTGACTCTAAAGTAGTTTGACTTTAACCTAATGAGCAAGATTAAAGATGAACAAAATGTCACTTGAATTATTTTTTCTTTTAAAGAGTTAAATACATTAATACTAAACATGTATCTAATTTCTTAAATTTTCGAGTCATCTAATTTATATGACATATTTGAAAACTTTAAAACCCAACTATGCTATCTATCTAAAACTTTAGAATTAAATTAGAATAATTAATCGAGTGCCTAATAAAGAATGTAAATTAAACAAGCGATTTTACTAGCAAATCATATCCATAATTTTTCTTTTTGAATTCAAGTAAACCATACTCCTTTTAGTGTTAAGGGTTTAATTACATGTACATTCTAATATTGCTTAAGTGATTATCTAAATTTATTTATATATATATCATGCTTTTAATTAGAAAATGTGTCAGGATGGCCGAGTGGTCTAAGGCGCCAGACTCAAGTTCTGGTCTTCGAAAGAGGGCGTGGGTTCAAATCCCACTTCTGACATTTTGTAAGTTTTTGTCAAATTTCTTGCTTCTAATATTTCTTTTTTCCTTTTATCACTCTTCTTAATATATATCCCTATTATTAATGTACATACATATTATTAAGAGAATTAATGAACAGAAAACTGATTGAACTTAGGAACTTAATTCTTTTTTTTTTTGGAAATTTAGGAACTTAGTTAATAAAGGTTTTCTCTTCACCATAATGTGATGTCTAAAAATAAGATTACATTACTCGTGTCCAATGTGAAAAAACATCCTTACATTTAGCAATATCATGAACATATATTTAATAATATGTTTTGTGTAGATTTTGGTTTTTGAAATATTTGCAATTATTCAATTTAAACTATTTAGAATTTTAATTTTAATAACACATGAGAATAAATTACAGGAAAACATTTGACAAAGATTCATTCACCTTAGTTGAGAAGCACAAGCCATTTTTATAGAGAAGTTCTTTTATCCAAAAGAACTTGTTGACATTATTAAAAAATTGATGAATATATAAAAACAACTTTTAACACTTTGTTAGGTAAATCTCTTTTTGATATGTTTTGTCATTTGGCCAATGAACCTCTTTGACAAATGAAAACAGGAAACATTCTCTTCAATATATTTATAGA
The DNA here is from genome assembly GCA_027742785.1 of Vigna reflexopilosa. NCBI lineage: Eukaryota > Viridiplantae > Streptophyta > Magnoliopsida > Fabales > Fabaceae > Vigna > Vigna reflexopilosa. The sequence goes on along the minus strand of CM050925.1, from coordinate 28,005,990 downwards.
TATTGAATGAAGTCTTTTTTCGCTTGTATTATATGTAATCAAGTTTTTTTTTTCTTTTTTTAGACTAAACATCACGTTTTTATTAGGATATTTAGAGAAATCGTTGGAGTTTGCATTTGTTTTTCTTTAGTATGTGCAAGGGTCAATTATATATATATATATATATATATATATATATATATATATATATTAGATTAACTTCCTTAACACGACTATGCCATGTAATAAATAAACACTTCCTTAACACTTAACCCAATCATTGGAGGAGGTTGAATAATGCATTAGAGTTTTCTTTCAATAATTAGGAAAATTTTATTTATCTTTAATAAATGGTTAGTATATTAGAGTTTTCTTTCAATAATTAGGAAAATTTATACTTAAAGTGCAATAACAATCAAAATAAAACAAGTACAGTGAACAAGTTAAAATAAATATAAAAAACTACAATTATTAAGAAATTTTTCAAACATATAAAAGAGCATATCTTATATAACAAACTAATACGAAGAAATTAAACCTTTTTATTTTTAAACCAATAATTGAGTGCAATAGTTAATAAAAAAGGTTTAATCTCACCAAAAGTCCCCATTTTTGTCCAAAATCTTAAATAGGTCCATTTTCTTTTTGGCATATCAATTGAGTCTCTATTATTGTAAATTTAAATCAATTAGAGGCCTGCCATCAAATTCATCTAATAGACCGTTTATTATTTGGTTACGTGGCATCCTCAGTTGAATAACTAATGACACGTGGCATTTTTATTGAATTTTGTTTTAAAAAAATTTTAAAGAGAGAAGTGATAAATTGAAAAAGGGGCAAAGGTGGAATGATCCAAAATTTTAAGGACTAGGTGATATCAGACAGTACAGTTCACATTTTGGTGTTGCATCAACATAATTAACAAAACAGAACCTTTTGAAACCTTCGTCATTGAAGTCTTGTTTCCCCACCAGACCTAGCGAGAAGACACGAAAGAACATCGTTCCTCACAATCTCAACATTTTCATCGGTCTCTCCGAACAGCAAGGAATGCATCATCCCGTCGTAAACCTTGATGGTCTTATCGAGGCTCTTGGCTTCGCGGGACAACTCCCTACTCACATCGGGGTCGGTGACAGCATCGTCGCTGCCATGCAAGACAATGAAAGGAAGGTTAACATCAGAGAGCCTCTGATTGAGGAAGTCGGTGACCCTTAAAAGTTCAACGACGGTGCCCAACCTGGGCTTTCCGCGATACCTCAAAGGATTCATGCTGGCGATGAGTTTCTTGCAGGGAACCTTGACGGACTTGAAGAAGAGATCAGGGGTGAGGACGATGGGGAGAGTGGAGAAGAATCTGGCGAGGAAGGTGAGGATCTGGGGAATGAGCCATCTGGGTTTGACGCTATCGGAGATTTTGCACATGGGGGCAACTAAAATGGCGTCGTTGAAGGGTTCCGGGGAGAGGAAGTGGATGAGGAGCAGATGGGGGCGCCATGGACTCCCTCAATCATTAGAACCCCCAATTTGTTTTCTATGTTTCAGTTCTTAAAATTTTTTATCATTCCACTTTTGCCCTTCCCTCAATTTGATATCACTTCTTTCTTTAAAATTTTTTTAAAACAAAATTCAATAAAAATCCCACGTGTCATTAGTTATTCAATTGAGGATGCCACATAACCAAATATTAAATGGTCATTAGATGAATTTCATGGCAAACCTCTAATTGAATCAAATTTGCAATAATAGGACCCAATTGATACGCCAAAAATAAAAATGACTTATTTAAGATTTTGGACAAAAATGAGGACTTCTATTAAGATTAAACCTAAAAAAAACTATTTTGGTGCATGAAAAATACATAGAAACATTAAGTATAAAATATTATTTTTAAATATAATATAAATAAATATTTCATCATAATAATAAAATTTAATTTTTTTATTACAAACTTTAACAACAATAATTATTAACTGAAATACTAAATCAAGGCAATATCAACACCAAGGCAAATATTCAAATAAAACCTAAAACAGAAAATTCCATAAGCATACGAGATCACTTTCTCATGGGCATATCAACAAACATGTAGAGATCATAAGTTTGAGAAAACCCAATCCAATACAAATGATGAATCAACTCCTACAAGAAAAATATATCAAAAGTGGCATCAAAAACGAAAAACTTAAAGGCTTGTCGAGTAGTGAAAGGAACACCCATCTTGAATCTAGAAAAGGGAGGACATTGCTCCCAGTTGAAGAAAGAAATTAGTAAGCATAAATATTGTAAATTTCTTAATAACAAGAGAGAGACATACAGGAGCCATTAACATTGGAGTGAAAACTATAATATTAACTGAACTACTAATTATATTAATTTAAAACTGAATTGTACTAATTTAAAACTGAATTGTACAAGTTTTTAAACTGAATAGTATAACAATACATATTCTTTTTAATTGAAATTTATTTTAATATTTATTTTATTTTATTTTATTCATAAGTGTCTTACAAATTAATTTTTTTAATTATTTGATATTATTATTTTCTATTTTATTTATATTTCTTTTATTATTATATGTGTATGAAAATTATTTTATTATTTATTTATTTATTTCTACTTATTTTGTCATGAATATTATTTTACTTTTATATTTATTATTTTAATTTTTTATTTAAATATTTTTGTTTTATATGTGCATATAATTTATTTTATCTTTTTATCTACTTATTTTATTTTAAAATAATTTTTTATTTATATTTATTTTGTTATCTCATAAAATTGTTTTATTAATCAATTATTTATTATTTATATTTTATTATGTAAAAATTAAACTAATATTTATTAATTATTATAATATAATAAAAGATGATACTAGAAAAGTTACTCTTAATAAATGTTTGTTAATTTTTTGTCATTTGATATTTCTATAATATTAATTATCTGTGCTATATTAGTATTTTTTTTATGATATTTCATTATACATTCATTTAATAAAATTTAACGTTAAAAAATATATTTTAGTTTTAGCCTCTAAAATACTATTATTTAAAAATAATAATAATGATATTTATTTTAAAGTAAGTTGATTTTTTAAATAAATAGTTATTTTAGTGTGTGCGTTTACACAAATTTTAATATCACTAAAAGGTTTTTTAACATATTTTAACATTTTATAATATGTTAAAGAATATAATATATTTAAAGTATTATTTTTTTTATATAGTCTTGTTTTCTTTTATGATTTCTATTACTTAATCATTTAATAAAATTAAATTTTAAAAGATATATTTTACTTTTATTACTTAAAATAATATTATTTAAAAAGTAATATATGTTTATTGATAAAAGAAATATAAAAATTTCTGATAAAAAAATTTTGTCTTAAAAAATTCATTATTAACTTTTTATGTGAACGGTTTCTTTTATTAATATTTTATTATTAAATAACATTTTCTTGGCAAGAGGAAGCAGTTGAACGAGAATTAGAGAAGGGGAAAGAGTAGATACAGTTCTCACAGATAATTGAACGGAAACGGTTATAGTTCAGTTTTAAAAACTAAACCATAAAATAATATATTGAACTTTTAGTAAAAGTGAATCAGTTTTTTCCAGTATAATATAATATAGTTAACTATAGTACAATACAAATCAGTTATTTTTGCCCAGCACTATCTGTGATGGTAGTGATAGAAAAAAAAATTGTGATGAAGAAAGAATTAAGAAAAGTACTTCACATAATTAACTAGTTAACTCCACTAAAATTATTAAAGTTCAATTTTTTTAACCTGAACTATAAAATAATTTACTTAGTTTTTTAGTAAAAACCATTTTAATATTTTAGGTATAATATAATATAGGTTAATTCAGTTTGCTGAACTATGCCCAACTCTAGTTATAAGTCTTATCGTGAATATCTCATTTATAAAATCTATTATTGACTTTGAATATAGGAAAAGAAAATAAAACATTTAATTTTAGTTAATTTTTATATGATTATGATATAAAAGAAATATTTAAGTAGAAACATTGTCTATTGTTATTAGATTTAAATAAATAATTGTTTTAAATGTAATTTCAAGTAAATTTGTCTATTTATTAATAATTGGAGAATATGTTACAATATAGTTCAAGAAAATCTTAGTGTTAGGGTTGATTGAAGCAAAATTCATTATATAAAGTATTAAATGATATAGTCCAACAAGGCACAAAGTTAAAAACAAATAACATTAAAAGTGTTTTTTTACATGGGTCTTCCGAGAGTTTTCATCAACGAACTAGCCAGATTCGTTCCGAAGATGAGTTTGGTGAAAAACCCCATCAATATGCATAACTCGTCTTAGTTCAACTGTGTGTAACAGAATATAAGGTTTTATATGTAAATGAAATTTAAATTACATAAGTTATATGTCATAATGGATATAAAAAGAATGCAAGTTTGTACGATACGAATGACATGCTCATGAATGATAATTGATACACTTGTATGGAGAGAAACCTCGTTTCTGAAGCCCGATTCTTTTGGGCGGTAACACATTTGTTTCGGTACTCTAGCGAATTCCAATATGCAAGGAGGTCCAAATGTGCTCCCTAACCTAGTAATGACGTTCTCCTACATTTAATTTTAATTAATTTTTATATGATTATGATGTACGAAAAAAACATTTAAGTAGAAAACATTGTCTATTGTTATTATATTTAAATAAATTATTGTTTTAAATGTAATTTCATGTGAAATTGTGTATTTATTAATAATTGGAGAATATGCTACAATATAGTTTAAGAAAGTCTTAGTGTTAGGGTTGATTGAAACAAAATTCATTATATAAAGTATTAAATGATATAGTCCAACAAGGCACAAAGTTAAAAACAAATAACATTAAAAGTGTTTTTTTACATGGATCTTTCGAGAGTTTTCATCAACGGACTAGCCAAATTCATTCCAAAGATGAGTTTGGTGAAAAACCCCATCAATATGCATAACTCGTCTTAGTTCAACTGTGTGTAACAGAATATAAAGTTTTATATGTAAATGAAATTTAAATTACATAAGTTATATGTCATAATGGATATAAAAAGAATGCAAGTTTGTACGATACGAATGACATGCTCATGAATGATAATTGATACACTTGTATGGAGAGAACCTCGTTTCTGAAGCCCGATTCTTTTGGGTGGTAACACATTTGCTGCGGTACTCTAACGAATTCCAATATGGAAGGAGGTCCAGACGTGCTCCCCAACCTAGTAATGACGTTCTCCTACATTTAATTTTAATTAATTTTTATATGATTATGATGTATGAAAAAAACATTTAAGTAGAAAACATTGTTTATTGGTATTATATTTAAATAACTTATTGTTTTAAATGTAATTTCAAGTGAATTTTTCTATTTATTAATAATTGGAGAATACGATACAATATAATTCAAGAAAGTCTCAGTGTTAGGATTGATGAAAGCAAAATTCATTATATAGAATAAAATACAAATGATGAATAAAGTGTGTTTTGAAGTAGTTGATAGAATTTTAAACATATTTGAAAATATAAAGATAAAAATAGTTAAAATACTTTTCATGATACTATTATTGTTTTAGATGGCGAATTTAGACCAATTTGGTCTGTTGTAAAAAAATTCGCATAATTTGTTGTGAATAATAAACTATTATATTTTATTTAAAAATTTAAAATTTTAAAATTTTACACCTAACACGAGATTAAATATCATTAAATGTAATCAAAGTAAGTGATATAAAATAATTTAGCTATTAGATTGTAAAAATTGAAGATAGAAAAGTTGACTTGAATGAAAGTGAGTGAGAATATGCTACAATATGGATTACTTTAAATAGTGAATCACTATCATTGGTTGTTGAATTTGTTAATTCTAAATTTGTTAATTGTCTCATGTTTATTTTTTATGATTGATTTATATTTAGTTCATGATTGAATATGTACAGTAGATTAATAATTTTATTTATCTTTAATTATTAACACAGAGTATATGAAAACAAAATAATCATTTTTGATATAAATTAAAATGAGTGAATAAATTTAATGGAAATTAAAACCTCAAACAACATTGAGAAAGGGTACATAAAAATAAAATAATGGAGTTGAGAGGGTGTTATATTGCGACACTGTGGAGAACAACAGTCTCAATAGTAAGTCCAGGTCCAAAACCAAACAAGACACCCCATTCAAGTCCTTCACCGGTGGTTTTGAGTCCATTTTCAGCTGATTTCTTTCTCATCTCGTCCAAGATGAAAAGCACACATGCACTTGACATGTTCCCATAGTCACTAAGAACATCTCTAGTGGCCTTCATCTTTTCAGCTTTGAGACCCAACTTTTGCTCAACTTGGTCAAGAATTGCAGGTCCACCAGGGTGTGCAATCCAGAAGATAGAGTTGTAATCAGAGATGTTCAATGGGTTGAAGGCCTCATAAAGTGCCTTCCCAATGTTCTTTGAGACAATCCCAGGAACATCCTTAAGGAGGTGAAACGTGAGTCCAACTTCACGAAGGTGGCCATCAATGGCACCATCACTGTCTGGAGCAATGGTCTGTGCAGTCCAAACGAGCTCAAACAATGGCTTCTCAATCTGTGGAATGGAGTCAGAACCAACGATCACTGCAGCTGCTCCATCTCCAAACAGTGCTTGTCCCACAAGACTGTCTAGGTGGGTGTCACTTGGGCCACGGAAGGTGACTGCAGTGATCTCAGAACACACGACAAGCACACGGGCAGCCTTGTTGTTCTCAGCCAAATCCTTGGCCAATCGAAGAACCGTGCCTCCTGCAAAGCACCCTTGTTGGTACATCATGTACCTCTTCACAGAGGGGCGAAGTCCCAAGAGTTTGGTGAGTTGGTAATCAGCACCAGGCATGTCGACGCCACTAGTGGTGCAAAAGATCAAGTGTGTAATCTTGGACTTTGGTTGCCCCCACTCCTTTATGGCCTTCACTGCAGCCTCTTTCCCTAACTTTGGCACCTCTACCACCACTATGTCTTGCCTAACATCCAAAGAAGGTGCCATGTAAGCACACATGTTAGGATTCTCCTTCAGGATGTCCTCGGTGAGATGCATATATCTCTTCTTGATCATGGACTTGTCGCACATGCGCTGGAATTTCTCTTTGAGGTCGGTCATGTGCTCACTGTTTGTGATTCTGAAGTAGTAATCGGGATAGGTGCTTTGATCAACACAGTTTGGTGGGGTTGCAGTTCCAATGGCAAGGATGGTTGCTGGGCCTTCTGCCCTTTGAGCCTGACGGATCTCTGATACACTCACCATCTCAGCTTTCTTCAATAAAACTTAATACTGCTGGTTGCTCAAGTTGTGTTGTGTGTTTGAAGATGTTGGAGGAGTTAGCATTTTATATGCATGCAAGGGTGGTTGATTGGAAGCATATTCATCAGTTTGGTGGCATGTTTTCGAAGACCATCTCTGACCCTCGTTGCATCCTATTACATTATTCTATCACTGCTACGTTTTTCCAACTTTTTCTCTCTTTCTAACTTCTCAGTCAATCTTGGTAGCTTAATAACATATGTCTACCACTTCTCGTGGTAGGTAGCCTTTTAAATTACATCAACGGCCACAATCAAATCCACATAAAATCTATGCCTACAGTTTCGCCATGTCATCTTCTTTTTGGATCGCACACCACTTCTCTTCCTTTATTTTTATTCTATAATATGTATTTTGTGGTGGTCAACCATCACATCAATAATCAAAAAATCATCTGTTCTCTTTTCTTTACAATATAAGTTTTAGATAACTTATCAATTAAATAAATATAAATATAAACATGATATATTTAATCTAAAATTATCCACAAAAATACGGTTTATTATTTTTGTATCAATCTTTGTGAATATAATAATTATAGATAGATTCAATTAATAATAAAAAATCCTTCTATCATCTTTTATTTCTAATATAAGTTTTAGATAATATTCTTTTCTTTCGATCTTACTGTGTAATAACACTACAATTGAAACATTTTATATGTATTATATCTAAATTAATAATAAATATATTTTAATCACACACTACAAAAATTAAATTACGTCTATGTCTATGTCTCCACCATCATATAAATTTCTCTTCAAATATATAAAAGTTTAGTTCATAAATGGATTATTTTGATATTAAAATTTAGGATTACGTTAAAAAATAATCTCATTTAAAGTTTTATACAAAAATTATAAATAAAACAAATTTGTCATTTTAATTATAAAATAAGTATCCAATACTTATGTTTTAATTTTTTATTTTAATTTTCTGTTTATAGAATAAAATTTTGAAAAGTTTAAATCGAAATTTCCTAATTTTATCTTTTAAAAGAATATTTTAAGTTTTTCACATTACCTACTCGATATTACGCAAAAAATAAATCAATGTTAAAAATAACCGATGATAATTTTGTAATTTTTGGATAAAATTGACGTTGGAGATGTACTCGAGCTAGACGCTCTTACTTCTCCTACTTCCTAAACACTCTCGCCTCGTGGCTATTTGTGAGAAAGCTAAGAAGGACAAGGGATCTTTTATTAGAGGTGTATGTCCTTAAGCGTCTCAAGACTCTTATGTGGGACTTGTTTTTAAATGCCCCTGATTGTCTAGTGCAACTACGTACAATTGTTGAACATACTCCTAAGAAGCAGAAGATTGTAACTATACGTTTTTCTATACAAGCGTCTAAAATCACATAGTCGTATTCAACGCTTCTTGAAGTAGTTATACACCTAGCTCAGATGATGACCAAGTGTTCCTCACCCAACCTCAACAATCTCCTCCTCGAGACTTATTGCCACCACCTCAACCCTCACTTCCAAAACAAACAAGTCCTCCTCATCCACTTTCACTACCTAAACATAAAATACCATCCCCTCAAACCCCACCATAAAAAGCCCCACAACAACAAAATCAATTGTTACCCTACCCTTCCACCTCTCAAATGACGATCTCCAACACTACCTCAAGAGTTAAAGCCTTCCAAAACAACCACAGCCAACCCCACAAACCATTTACTTAACCCCTTTTTAACCTAACATACAATCCAACATCCATACCTCCAACACCCCTTCACTAGTGTAGTTAAGGGAAACGAGAACAGTTATTTTTGCCCATAGGTAGAAGTTCCTGAACCATGACGTATACACGTGAGGCAAAAATTCCTCACTTTTTTGCCTTGGTTCACAATCGAGGCAAAAAGGGATACGATTTTTCCTCAATTCACAAGTAACCGAGCAGTATGGTTTTTTCTTTTTTTCGTTCTTTTTCTATGGACTTTTCGCCTCGGTTGGGGCCTAACTGATGCCATTGAGGGCTTTCTGCCTTGATTCTACTCACAATCGAGGCATATTCCCTTGTTTTTTTTTAAGAACAGGTCTGTTTCTGCAACATTTCCAACTGCAGAAACAAAGTTGCATATATTTTACAACTAGAACAGTCTAGAACAATCCATAAGCATATATTATTAATAAAAAATATATTAAAACATAAATACATTCAATGTAATCATAAATCAACTTCTTCGAAGTATAAATCAATTCAATGTAATCATAAATCAACTTTGAAGCATAAATCAATCCAATGTACAAAGTTAAACTAATAATAATGTACAAAAGCATAACTCAGCTTAGAAGCATAAACTTAGAACTTACTATATCTTAAACACCTCACAAACTCTCAATAAAATATAGAACTACAAAACCTGCCAACACAAAACAACATCGTTCTTTTAGCAGCAACCCTTTAAGATATCCCCTCTCAAAGTCAAGAGTACATCACTCTTCTTCCTGACGCCACACATACAGGGAAATAGAAAATTCAAGATTGTAAATCTTCGCTCCTGATCAAACAAGATGCACCTTCAGTTTCCCAAAAACAATCAGTCAATGCAGTCCAGTCAAGTTGCTTCTCAAGAATGCTTCAAGATCTGTCAAACTCTTCTTATTCTTGATGCTTGGAGCTTTTGATCAATCTGTAAAACCTCTCAGATGAAAATCAATCAGATATGAAAATGTAAGTATATTCAGTCGTTCTACATAAAACCAAACAATGCGTCAATATATAGTTTATATCAGTCCTGATGCAAAGCAGTCAATTAACATATTAATGTAATCGGTTACATTAAACACATGTAACAGAATTACAACAGTCAAAGCGCATAATTGAATGTTCAATTAATATAATCGATTCTCATAAAATGCTTGGTCAAACACATTTAAAAAAATCATCGTTATAACAATTAGGACAATCATAAGTCAGTTTTCAAATTATAACAGACTTAATTGTATACACAAACCATGTAATCGATTAAGCTTTAACACTTAGAAGAATTTTGAAAACTTTTTCTTTCCAAAAACTCATCATAGCACATTTGAAAAAGATATGTGCGAACACACAAGTTTTAACCGATTTACCAACTAATGTAATCGATTCAAAACTATTCGTTTTCCCACAGTTCAAAAGTCAAGTTGTTTGATGACCTTAATTGATTATCACAGCACTGTAATCGATTAAGTCATGCAGATATGCTTTTTTGCATGTGGTTTTCATATCACAGAACCATACATTGTGCATATTCAGATATAATCACTTTACAAACACAATAATATGCATCAATCCACACAATATGTCAGCAAATGCAACAAACACAATATGTGCATATTTCACAGTAAGCATGTACACATATAACACAATACAGAAACATTCTATTGTGACATGACAACATTCATATTTTTATCATCAATGTGTTGTCATCATCAAAAACCAACATCACAGAGAATGTGTTCAGCTAACACATTGCTCCCTCTATCAATAAAGATAAAGAAGCCATTTGAGAACAAGATTTAGAGATTTACAAGAAGGGTTTAAGAATCTTGTTTCTGACAATGATACTGGATAGATTTACAGATTCAATATAAGTTCAAAATAGCACGTCAAGTACAATGATAACATGACATTCTATAGTGGTAATTATTCAAACCAGCGCACCATTATTTTTTTTTCTTTTAGTAAAACTATATGACGCCGAATACTGTTGGGGCTTCGACGTTTTATTTTCTTGCAAAATACAAATGGTCAGTCCCTTTTTTATTATTTTTTTCTTTTTCTTTTAAACCAACAACCAAACGTCGAATTCTATGGGGCTTGAACGTTTATTTTGCCATTAGAAACGAAGAGAGATGAACGTCGAATTGTGCCAACACTTGATGTCCACTTAATATGTTAAATAATGATAACTACTATAACAAAGAGATTCACGTCGAGTTGTAATACAATGTTGAGATTGTTGAAAACACAATATCTATATCACTCTAGTTTTTTATGATGACAACACATTTTTAATAACACATGTATTGTTGATGTGTTACATGTTCTATTGCTTATTGATTGATATATTGTTGAACATGTTTTATGATATGCGAATGCACTTTTACTGAGCTTATATATGTTACATCATATCTGCAAGTTGTAAGTCGACTTCATTATGGGGGAAGTCTAATTAAGCTAGTGACTATGTACAAATTTTCAAAAATAGTGGTATGTGAGATTTTACATTGAAAAGAATTTCAAAGTGAACTACAGTGTCGAAGTCGACTGTGTGCACCACGCATTCGACTGTATTAGTTGCTTGTTTTGAAATTCTGTTATGCTCATGAACTACAATGGCTATATTTTTAAAAGTTAGTTGGGCATTGAATGTTGGTCAACGACATTGACTGAGAAATTAATTAGTTTGACTAAATTGCTGCTATTATGTCTTAACTGTTATAATACAGTCGACTCTATGAGTAGCATATTCGACTACAGGAGCGTCTGATTTATAGAAATCTATAAATTGACGAGACCTAATCATTTACAAGAAAAACTTTTGGAAAACTAACATTTTCATATTCTGTTTCAGATTGATTCTCTGGATTTTAGAGCTCCAAGAACTCATCAAGAATAGTTTTTGAAGGAGAACTGTGTTGTGAATACTGCCTCATCATAATTTGCACAATTGAGGTGCTTCTGGGTTGATCAAGAACATGTTTGGCATCCGTGGTGATTGCTGTGATTGTTGTTACCTATTGTGGCTAGAGGGGTTGGACTCGTGGAGTCTGGTACACTTTGAGGATTGTTCAAAGTAGGTTGCAGATTGCAGGAGAGGGGATATCTTGACGTGGAGGTCTTCTATAAAAACCTTGTTGTAAAAACCTTGACCATTATAGTGCAGTTGCTTCCTAGTACTGGAAGGACACTGAATGTTGGCATTGAGGCCGAACCAGTATAAAGACCTACGTTTGAATTCTCTATCCCTATACTTTTACTTTCAGTCGACTCCATTATCTGCGTAGTCTACTTTACTTTTCTGCTGCAAACGAATTTCTATAACTTGCGATTCAAGAAAGTTTGTAAAGTTTTGTACTTTGCTTTAAAGATTGCGAAAAAACTCTGATTTTGAAAACCCACCAATTCACCCCCCTCTTGGTGTTAAAACGAAGCCTACCTGATTCCCACATACAATTTGACGTCTACTTAATACGGGAAACTGGTCATGATAAATGTTCTGTTACTTGAAACGAAGAGATTCACATCATCTTCGAGACTACTCGACGTCTACTTTACATTGGAAATTTAATTTAATTTCAAATGTCGATCTTGTTAAAAACATAGTCTCAATAAATGCTATTGTTTCAAACGAATTTGAATGATTCATTTATTAAGTCTTGCTGGAGTTGTTTTCTACCAAAAATCAGATCCATTGATTCTGTGGAAAACAACTTCAAGAAACTTAAAAATTGAATCATATATACACCATGGGACGTTTAATTCTATAGGAATTTGACGTAAAGCACCATGAAGGATTTCTAAAAGAAATTCATTTTTATAGAACGTAGGTTCATAACTGAAAAACAAAACAAAACAAATACATAATAACACCAAACATAGGGAAAAAATGAAAATCAAACCACCAAAAGATCCACGATTTAGTTATAGGTTTAGTTATAATGTACAAGAATTTTTAAATCCATATCTGTTAACTTTCTGGTCTGTTTTTCTATCATACCTTCTAGCATCCCCAAAACATTTTATAATGACGCTGAATTAAAGACAAAGAAATGCATTGCTTTTGTGAATTTGAAGGAGTTATTAGAAAAACAAAGACAAAAAGTTATCAAAAATGAATTTGATTCAGAAAGATTTATAGGGAAGCAAAAGTTTGGTGAATGGAGGTGTAGCGTTTTCAAAGGGTGTGAAATCCAAATCTATCAACCTTTTTCTTTGGATTTCTATCACTCCTTCAATCTTTTTAACCATGACAAATAATCAAACCACAAAGAAATGACTCGCTTTCATGTCCTTGAAGGAGAAAATAGAAAACTCTGACAAAAAAGTTAATAGAGGGAGTTCATACGATAAATTTTGTAAATGAATGTGTACAGGTTATACAAGGCTGCGAAACTGTATATTTATATATAAAAAACAAATAAAACGTCGAAGCTCCCATTGAGTTGGATGTTTTCTGGTTGGTTTGAAAGAAAAAAGAAAAAAATAATAAAAAAGGGAGTGTCCCTATGTCTTATGCTTGACCAATAAAACGTCGAAGCCCCAAGTAGTTCGACGTTTTATTTTTGGTTTAAATGAAAAAGAAAAAAATTGTAAAAAAGGGATGACCCTTTGGCTTCTTGCTGGTTGTTAAGACTTTGGCAAATGTACCGAATCGTATCAAGTAATATAAAATGGTAAGACCAAATATCATTTCCCAAGAGACTCATGTCACTAAACAATCATATAATAACTTAACTATACAGTAGTAAAAAAATCGCGTACAACGTCGAATATTTTGGACTTTTAACGGCGAATTCGCAAACGACGTCATATTAGGAGACGTCAAATTAACGTTGAATTTTTAAAAATTTGACGTTAAATTAACGTCGAATTTTGTCAATATACGACGTTAACTTAATCTTAAATTTTTTCAATATACGACGTTAACCAAATTTTTTTTTAATTTGTTTTAATTAATTGTGATCTTTTTTTACAACTCTACGAGATCTGAAAAGTAAAAAAACAACAAATGTCAGTTTTTGGTATTTTATAAAGCATGAACTATGATCAACAACAAACAACAATAACCCATAACAAACAAGTTCAACTAAACAACAACAACAAACAAGTTCAAGCAAACAACAACCACAAACAAGTTCAACAAAAAAAAAACAACAAACAAGTTCAACAAATAAGTTCTTCAAAATGAAAACGAAAACTAACCTTCAAAAGATGGGTTCATCCGAATAAAGTATCGTCACCCGTGAGAAAGAAAGCAGAATGCCCCTATGAAAGACAAGAGCACGAAAATAATCGGTCAAAACAAAAGAAAATCATACATAAAGTAGTTAATTAGCATGAATTTGTATCAAATGAAAGAAAGATTACCTGTGATGGTCGTCAAACTTCGTTCGAGAAAAGTTTGAGAAGAGAAGAGGATCTCGCGTGCTAAGATAAAGTGAATGAATTTTCAATCTCCCGCTCAAATTTTTATTGAATTCACTAACCTTTAATATTTAACACTAGGGAATTCAACGTTTTACATCCTCTTATGTCGAATTACAATTATAAACGACATTTAATAATTTCATTTATTTACAAAAATGCCACCTGTCATTTTTAACATTGGCTATTCAGTGGTTCGACGTTAAACGCGTGAGGTAATACATTATTTTTGCACTAGTGCTAATTAAGACAAAAGAACGATTCCATTGAATGAAATTTAATGCAATAAAAGTAAAAACAATAACTTGAATGTAAAATTGATCTTTTGAAGCTAAAACAAGAATGAATGAATGGTATTGAGATGATACAAGATGATGATGTTGTTGGGGTTAGATTTCACCTACTTCACTTTCATGCATATTAAAACTCATCTTCTTCATTGGAATGCTAATGTCACCTACAAAATTTCTTAGAACCCAATCCCTTGGCGTAAAAAGCCTAGTCTTGATTATTAGACTCAATCCCTTGAACCCCTAATAACCAATTCCGCATTAAGAAAAGAAGCTTAAGACAACCAAACGTCCTATCTCTATCCGTAGATAATATTTCCTTTAGGTGAAATCCTCCAAATCATGGTTCCTAAGTATTTCCCAATAATAAAGAAATCCAATCATCAAGCTATGAATGGCCAGGGCTAAGAAATCCAAAAACAAAACAAGCATTAACAATCAGCGCTCAAGGCCCCTAAAGAGAGCAACTAGGCGTGGTTGAGCCTTCTTCATACTTCTATTCTGATGCTTTTGCTGTCCGTCCTGGGTTCTAACTGCTTGATACTTTAATCCTCTTCCAAAACATACCAATAACCCGCAAAATTGAGGGAACTAGTGATGAAAATCATTAAGTATAACGTTGACTAACTTATTAAAAAAATTCAACTAAAAACGAGAGTTTAAGCAAGCTTCAAGGTCAAAGAGAGTTGATTTAGTATCAAAATTGCATCATAGATAACGGTAAAATCAATCGTTATCACTGGTCAATTAAACGTCGAAGTCGTGTTATAGTCGACGTGATATGTGCATGGGGAAGCAAAACTGTTTAGTTAGTGATGTAGGGTTCCGAAATTCTATTTAAAAGTGAAATTGTGTGTAAGCAAATCACTATTTAGTATTTATTTATTTATTTCGGATTGGACATCTGGTGTTTCCTAAGTTGACGTTATATGATTACTAAGGTCATTGTTTAACGTGAGGTTGCTTCATGGTTCGACATTATTTCCTTTTAGATGGCGGTTTGAATATCCAATCGACGTAGACCAAATGAATTTATTTACAACAATACCACTGATCACTGTTAACGTTTCCTGTTCTGTTATTGGACGTTGAACGTGTGACATTATACATAATTTTTGTACTAGTGATCTAAAGGAATAAAGAAATAAGGCCACTCCAAGATGGCCCTGCTCCTAAGACTGTGTGGAACTTCTTCACAAGGCAACTGCCAGATTTGAGAAAAAATCTTCTTTTAAGAGGAAGGGTATGATGGAATCCTGCCTGACGTACCTTCTTTAGTGTCTTCTTGTATTTTTTTACATTTTATTGTATACCTCCTCTCTTATATTTTTCAATTTTAAGAATAATGAGAATTGAGTTTTCTGAATCAAAAACAATTATCTCTTGAAAGTCAGGCTAGTAAGTCCAAAGACTTCCTCTAGCCACCTTCCAAAAACGCCTCCTTCATCTTTCATTATATCCATTTTCCTTTATGCTTCTCCTCCTCCATGCTAAACCACTACTCTGCTGCCACCTCTTTAGCGCTACAACTTCTTGCGCACATCAACGTCAGCCACACGTCTTCAGCCACGTCCATCTCATTCTCGCGCATCTCATTATCGCGCCTCTCATTTCGTCCTTGCATAACCACATCTCATTTTCACATTTCTCTCGCATCTTCCTTGAGAGCATTCGTCACTCTTGAGAGCTCCTCTTCTCACCACAATTCTCCACAAGTTTGCCATTTCTCTTCACAGATCCACCTCTTCTCCTCCGGAAGCATCAATCTCTTCACAAATTTGGACATCTTCATATTTCCTCATTCCTTTTTGTTTTTCTTTCGGTTTAAACCGATTAAATCCTTTTTTTCTCTGTTTAAACACCTTTCCTCCGATTGATCTTCGATTTCCACAGATTAATCGTTGATTTAGAATGATCAATCGGTCCAGTTAGTGTTTCCACACCTTCTAGGGTTCTTCGCATCGAATCCTCTCCGTGTTATGAGTGTTCCCAAATTCCTAGGGTTTTCTTTCATTCTCTACTGATTCTCTCTCGATTTCGAGTCTCTCAAATGTATTCCGCTGGGTTTCTCTCTACAAGGTAGCTTGAGGAGGTTCGATTCATGCTCATGCAGCTTCGATAGGTCTTCTCCTCAGGCGTATTCCATTAGAGGCAAAAGCCTACACCTTTTTGTCTCGGTTCAGACCGATGCAAAAAGCCTACCATTTTTTTCTCGCCTGTATATACTCGATTCAGCAATCGCTGTGTATAGGCAAAAATAACCGTTATCGTTTCATTTTACTACACTAGTGTTAACATGGAAGTTAACTAGTTAAGTAAATATTCTAATGATTTTTAAAGTCGTATCAATTTTGATATTTACGAGACCTACATCGGTTAAGACAAAAGGTAATTTAATCTTTATAACCCTTTGACAAAAATTATTTTAGAGTTGAGTTATACAATACTTACTTGTAACCCAAGTGGTGCAATCAGGATAATGAACATCCTAATTTGACATTGATGATGTTGTGTTTGTTATATTATTATTTTACATGATACAAAACTTATGTGCAACCCAAAATAGTGGCTTCTCATTGGATGAAATATACCCAAAGTCACAGCAATCTCTGAGTCCAAAGATCTCACAAGCATGAATATGGCTACCTTGTTTGGCAAGTTATGAGAATATGAGTTAGAACTTGGAAGGTTGAAGGACGAAGAAGAGATTGAAGGGAAGAAGTCCATTGCACTGAAAGCAACAAGCAAGAAAGCCTCAAAGTCAGAGGAAAAATCAGATGCAGAGATGGACAACAATGAACTGATGACCATGGTGGTAAGGAAATTCAGTCGACTTATGAAAAATAACAGTCAACTTACTAACCATTCAGGTCACAGCAAAGGCAAGAAAGCTTACAGGTCAAGTGTTGTACAATGCTATGAATGCGGGAAAGAGGGACACATCAAACTTGATTTTTCAGACCTGAAGCAGCCAACAGAAAGTTTCCTTAGGGCAAGGATAGAAAACAGAAAGGAGCTTATATAGCCTGGGAAAATAGTGACTCTTATAATTCAAGTGATGAACATGTTGATCGTGATGAAGAGTCAAACATCTGTTATATGGCTAAAACATCATTGGCTGATTATGAAAGTGACACAAAGTTTGAGTAAGAACCTATAGAAGTCAAATACCACCTGCTACTGGATGCTTTTAAAGAAATTCATGTTGAAGCTATGCGACTCCAGTATAAGGTAAATCGACTTAACTTTGAAAGAAGAGATTATGAATATAGGATAAATAATCTTGTCACTGATAATGAGAAATTACAAAAAGAGTTAGATGAAGCCTTATTCTCTGCTAAGGAAGTTAAAATTGAGACTATTACAGTAGAAAAAGCATGTGAAAAATGCCCTGCATATGTAAAGCAAATAGATTACTTGACTAGCACGCTAGCCAAATTTACACAGGGTAGAGAAAATCTGAATGTTGTATTAAAGTCTATTGGTAGAGTTATTAACAGCACGACATTGGTAATAAAGCTAATTCTAATAGGTCTAATACAAGAAAATTCTCTGTTCTAAGCAAACCTGTGAAATATGCTTGCCTTTATTGTAATAGTATTGGCCATACTGTTAGAAATTGTTATTAAGAAGAGTTAGAGTTCCTAAAGGTTTATAGGTGTGGATACCTAAGGAACATTTGGCTACAATTGGCAATCGATGACCCAAGGGTTAAAGGGACTGAAATTATCATCAACGATGATGTCTGGCAAGAAACAACTAGATTAAAGGCTGAAGGAATTTCTTCTCATCTTCCAAACTCTCAAGTAAATCGTTGGTGGAAGAAGAAGGATCTTTATAGAGGGTGGCTTAGAATTCCTGTGAATCAAACAAGAGAGAATATTTGCTTGCATGAAGACCTTAAATTGGAAGAAATGATATTAGCACACATACTTGCTTGGGTGATTCTACCAGGAAGATTAATGCAAGATGAAATAACCACTGAAGACACACTAGTGCAAAAATAACATATAACGTCATGTGTTTAACGTCGAACCACTCAATAGCCAATGTTAAAAATGACTGGTGGTATTTTTGTAATTAAATACAATTATTAAACGTCGTTTAGAATTGTAATTCGACGTAAAATAATATAAAATGTCGAATGCCCCAGTGTTAGACGTTAAAAGGTTAGTGAATTCAAAAAAAAATATTGAGCGGGAGGTTGAAAATTCATTCACTTTATCTTAGCGCACATGACCTCTTTCTCTGCTCAAACTTTTTTTGAACGAAGTTTGACGACCATCACATGTAATCTTTCTTTCTTTTGATACAAATGCATGTTAATTAACT